>CM076412.1:15456437-15836894 GCA_038363315.1 Mugilogobius chulae | reverse complement strand
TCGATGGAGTGGAGCCGGACTCGTGCAGCCAGTGCACACAGCGATACGGCCGGTATGCTGGCACACGGTGTTGGCGCAAGCAGCAGCCGCGGGAGAAGAGGAACGCCATGTCTTCTTCATAGGGGGACAATCCGGAGGGAAGGAGGCGCTGGAGCCTTGCTCGGCAAGGCTGCAGCACGGACCGGAGGCACGGTCTACCCCTCGGACATCTCCGGGTCCGGACCGAGATGCTCCGGGGATTCGGGGCTCATGAAGCCACGGCGCCACTCTCGCTTCTCCCTGGGAAGCGAGCAGCAGACGGGGCGGTCTTATCCCTGTGTTGTGCTGCCAACAGAGGCAGAGGGAAACAGACGGTCCTCGGGGAGAAGAGGGTCTCACATCTGCCGTACCCACGGTGCTCGACACCGGAGGGTGACAATCTTCGAGCTGGTGAGTACGGCGAATCCCAAATCTTGATTGTAGAGAGTAAATCTTTCTTAAAGAACATGTTAAGAGATCTTCAAGTGCTGAGTGAAAAGAAGGGCGAGCGATAGTGGACAGGGCCTTATATACGGCCAGTGGGGGAACCACGTCCCCATGATTGGAGCGGTACATTGTTTGATCTTCAGGTGCGAGGCGCTGCCTCGAGTGTTAGCCAATAGCGAAGCCCGTAGAGGGCGTAGCACATACGACATAGAACTGGAAGACTGACAGAGATAGAGAGAAAGAGAGAGAGGGAGAGAAAGAGAGAGCGCGCAGTGCTGGAGTGGCACGTTTGAAAGCGACTTGCGACAAATTTGAGAAACGGAAGGGGCCTATTTCATCAGCGTGTGGGTCCACTGTATTTAAAAAAAAACATCCATGCGCATGGGCCCTTTGACTCCTGGGCCCCGGGGCTGAAGCCCCGGTAAGCCCGTGCATTAATACGGGGTAGTATAATATATATATATATATATATATTATATATATATAATATATATATATATTATTGTGTCTAATACATCACTTTATAGTCTATATTTGAAAGCCATGCACATATTCATCTTTATAGTTTCTGTTCATGTTCTAGGTCAGATTGTACTTAATTTAAACACAATTTAAAATATTGTGATTTCTGCATGTGATTGAACTTTATATATGAGTAGATTTATTTTATACTAGTAGAGTACAGTGTGGTGGCCCTCTGTAGTCTAATTTTTGTCTTGACAATGCTTGATAATACATATTATACTACTATAATTGTGGTATTGTAATATTATAATTTTTATTCGACTATCAGTGTTTTGTTTTGTTTTTTAGAGTTAATTATGACATTTTTGCCTCTAAAAATAAAGAATATAAAATGACTCATTTAAATTCCTTGTGCCGCAACACTAGGACAGTAGAAGAATATTTATTTCAGCTTTTTTTTTTTTGCTGTCTTCCAACTGATTGAAATACCATTTGCCTGTAAAATGGTTTGATGTCACAGAACTTATTAGATTGAAAAATAATGCGATGTTCTTTATAGCAAGTTTAAATGTTTGCCTGAAAACAGGACAATACATTGAGTTCAATTGTTTGACAAAGATGCATATCAAAATGACTATACATTAAGTTACTATTTCACTTCCTTCAACCAAAAATTAGCACATTTTTAAATTTGATAAATTTACATTATTCAACCGTTGTACTGTAAGAGTACATTTTTCCAACTAATACTTGATTTTATTGGCCTAAATAGACTTTTTTCATACTTTTTATTACATTTACCAAAAGGAATGCTTCTACCATTGTACTGTACAATTTACTACCCAGTACTCAAATGACCCAAGCTCAATATAATTATAGTATTAGGCAATAAGCTTTTTGCATTATCTTTATTTCTCTATCACCACCCAGTCAATATTTTATCCTGAAAGGTTTGGTTTTCTGACTTGACAGCTTCTTGTTGTTTGTGTGTAGTAGTAGTTGCCTTGCTGTTTTACTACAATTTAAGCCTCATTTTGATTGGAAAGCATAGCTGGTGTGGCGTTGTTGTCTAAGTTGGTATTAGCAGATAGAAGATAGAAATGTGAGCATCACTGATTTTATTGTACTCTCTATGTACCGTTTTAAGGCCCGTGATGATAGAGGAGGGACAGGCATCGAATCTGCAGCTGAACTGACTCAGGGAGAGGATGGTCTGATCTCACCGGAACTCCAGCAGATAAACGTTGAGGGAGAAGCAGGCCAGCATGCTAGTGCTTCCAATATTACTAACAGACTTGATGTTGGTGACAAAGACACTGGTCCCAAACAAGTGAAACTGAGAAGTTATCCACAGGATAGCTTTGGGACACAGAAAAGATCTTTCAGCCATAGCTGGTTTGAAAAACATGAGTGGCTGGAGTACTCTGTCCAGAAGAATTCAGCTTTCTGCTTCCCATGCAGACTGTTTGGTAAAAACCTCAAGCATGACAGTATGGTCAGTGGCTACAAAAACTGGAAAAAGGCATTAGATACATTTGGAAAACATCAAATGTCCCATACTCACAAGGACAGCATGGTGGCCTGGAAAAGCTACCAGGCATCAAGTAAATATGGAACTGTAACTCAACAGCTAGCATCTGATTTTTCAAAAGAAATAGAAGGAAGGAGAGAGTACCTAAAGCGAATAATTGCTATAACTTGTATGCTAGGTAGACAAGGACTTCCATTTCGAGGAAATGAAGAAAACGACCAAAGTGTAAATAGAGGAAATTTTATGGAGTGCTTTAACCTTCTGAAAGAATTTGATCCAGTGCTTCAGAAGTGTCACACTCCACTAAATGCAACATACACTTCACCAAAGTCACAAAATGAAATTATTGAAAGTTGTGCACTTGAAGTGACCAACACTGTAGTTGCTGAGATGCACAAAGCTGGATTCTATGCTATAATTGCAGATGAGGCGCGGGCAGGCAGAACAGAGCAACTGGCAATATGTGTAAGATATGTGTTTGAAGCTAAAATCAAAGAGACATTCTTAGCACTATCAGAAATAAAAGCTTTTGATGCACTGTCAATTGCTAATGAGCTGCAAAACCAAGTTGAGACTTTGAATCTTAAAGACCTAAAATGCATTGCTCAGACCTATGACGGTGCAGCAGTAATGAGTGGAATGACTGGGGGTGTGCAAGCTCATTTCAGAAAGTGGCATCCAGAAGCCATTTATGTGCATTGTTATGCACATGAACTAAACCTTGTGTTGTGTCATACTTGTAAGGCGATTCCAGAGGCAGTTGAGCTTTTCAGCCTGTTTGAGTGCTTGTATTCCTTTTTTAGCAGCTCTCTAGTCAACCATAACAAGTTCACAGAAGCACAATCTAGGCTTGGTTTGAAAGGGTCAGAACTTGCCCAGTTATCAGACACCCGCTGGGCTTGTCAGTTGAGATCCATCAATGCTATTTTAAATACATTACCAGCAATATTGGAGTGTCTTTCTTCCATTGGTTCCCCCACAGCTATTGGTCTCAAAACAAAACTCTGCAAGTTTGACACAGTTTATGGTCTCCTGATGTTCCAGGCCCTCCTGTCTTTAACCGAAGCTCTCCACAAGCTCTTGCAAAAAGAAACATTAAACCTAGCTGAGGCTACAATGTGCAAAGAAGCGGTTTGTGACACATTAAAAAGCAAGCGTACTAACACCTTTGCTGACGAGTTATTTGAGAAAACCAAGAGCCTGTGTCAAACTCTTTCCATCCCAGAAGCAACTGTCAAAGCAAGAAAAAGCAGAGGAGGGTCATGGAAGATTTTGTGTTAGAGTCGACCAGTGGCTTAAGCCATGCTTTCAACAGCTGCGACAGTCTAAAGACAGGGCTTCTTTTCCCTTGCATAGACAGAATGGTTGGAGAACTTGACCAGAGGTTTTCTTCCGTAAATGAAAGTCTCCTCGAGGGCATTCAGGCTTGCAGCCCCAACTCTGAACTTTTCCTCAGTGAGCCACATTTAAGGGCTCTCGCTCAGCATTATAATATTGACTTAAAAAATGAGGAGGTAGTAGTGGCGAAAACTTTTCTTGCCAGAAAATCAGCAGCAGGGGCTGCACCACAAGACATGATTGGTGTCCCACAATTTTCTGGATGAAGATATGTTTCCGTCCTTAAAAAGAGTGATCCAAGTAGCTTTGTCAGTGCCAGTTAGTAGCTGCTCATGTGAAAGGTCGTTCAGCGTACTGCGTAGACTCCATACCTGGCTACGTCAAACAATGGGACAGAAAAGACTAAACAGTCTAGCGGTAATGGCTATTGAAAAAGAGCATATCAGACATCTTAGCTATGACCAGATAATTGACCGTTTTGCAACAGCTAAAAATAGAAGGCATTCCCTAATGCTACCTCATACAACCTAAACCTAATCACCATTGTGATTATTTGATTGATGTTGTTTTACTTGTTTTAATTTGTTTTAGCATAACCAAGTTATCATTGGTTGTTGGCCTGTCTTTTTGTGCATTGTTGCAGCATAAGTTATACAGGGTATAGTTGAGTTGTTGTTTGTTTGCAGACGTGGGTAGTACACAGTTACACCTAATCATTTATTATTACATTACACTTCACAGTGACTTTTTTTTAAATATAGAATTGTACTTTTTGATGCATTGTTTTTACTATTTTGACAGGTTTACTCCAACTTGAGCAATATTTAGTCTGATACTCAGACTAGTCTTATTCTTAATGTGAGTAAACCTATAAATAACAGTTGCCATATGAAATACCTTGTGTACATGTTTCTTGCATAACTCTTGCAGATATGCTTTATTTTCTTTTACATTTTTATGGTAATAAAGTTCAAATCAGATTTGATGACTTATTTATTGTGTGTAAATCAGTTGATACACCCAGAAATTTCCTTACTTGACAACAAGTTTTACCAAATTCTTACTGATGTGATTTCTGGATCATTTGAAGGAAGTTTACTTTTACTAAAGCAGATATCTTTTCAAGTTGCTTCTATAACATTGTTTAATTATCCATATTAAATATATAAATGATTTAAACATTTTCTTTTTTCTGAGGAAAACTATTTAGTTTTTGTGTTCACTTCTTCTCACTTCGCCTTTGAATTTGAAAGAATGCTAATGCAACATAGGCAGGAATATTGCTCTTCATTTTTTTGTTACATTTTTACAAATTTTATCATGCATTCATGTGGGTGCCAACATTGCACTTAATAAAATACGCTATCTAAAGCTGTTCACCATATCAAATCTTTAGCATATTAGCACAATAGAATATTTTTAATAAAAGTTGACAATATTTGGGCATGCCCTAACTTGTGAGGACACTCTAAAAGTACACCAAAATACTGGAAATGTTGTCTAAAATATTAAAAAATTTCTGGGGGGGGACCCCCAGACCCCCCTCATGTTGTGATTACTCTCTGGCCACACTTTTAGCCACAGTAGGAAGGATCAATATGCATTTTAAATTGCTGCTTCAAAGTACTGCCTTGAAACTGGTTTCATTATAGCTATACGGTTGGACAACATAAAATGAATGTGTTTCATTTTTCTGATGCTGAGGGGCTTAGCCCCCCTAAATCTGAAATCCTAGGAACGGCCCTGCGTGAACACATTTAATACAGCGAAATACGGCGGCGAACCGCGGCGCGTTTGTCGGAACAGATCAGCTCAATTCTCATAAAAGAAGCAGAACACGTGAGTCCAGGAGTCTGCACAAAGGTTTTAGTCAGGATTGTTGTTTGAGACGTGTTTCACTGTCCAGTGTGAGGCTGCAACTCAGAAAAAAGACTGAACCAAAGAGTTAGACTGCAGCCCTGGCACCTGCAGTGACACACCTGCAGTCAGTGTCTCTAACATGTCTCTCTGCTGAGAGAATCACTGACCCTAATAGACCTATTTCCACAAGTTTAAAGGCTATCGGTTATGCAATAAACAACAGTTTTTTTTTTTGTTTTGTTTTGTGTTTAAGATAAACTGCTGAAAAATAAGATATATTGTTACCTAAACATAGTCCAAATTGCAGGAAATTACATCTATTTTAGTCAAAATCTCCTGGGGAGGGCCCCAGACCCTCGCCTCTGGCTATATAGCCAACCCTTTACTACAAATCAGCAGTAACACAGGCTGCACACATTGAAATCTTAGTTACCTAATGTAACTGTAGTTCTATGAGTATGTGCACAGCCCTCTACGGGCTACGTGATAAGGGCAGTGTATGTTTTGCAATGTGCCGCTGAAGTGGCAAGGGCCCCAAAGTCAAATTCTGCTTAGGGCCCCCTGAAGGCCAGGGCCGGCCCTGGCAGTGGGCGGTGACATGAGAGCAGATTCCCCAGGTTAGTGAAATAAACAAATGCTATGGCACATGACGTGACATAATTTATTTATATTTAATTTATTTAACAGCTCATTTTTATTTGTAGGACACAGTGCTAAGTACGGAAGTTACACCATAATGGAGCTAGAAAGTGAAAAGATATTAGACATCCAGCTTGTTCAAGTATGTGTGTCTTTTGTCTTATTTATTTTCACGAAATGTATATTGCTAATGTAATTCTTTGTGTTTATTTTAGAGCAATGAAGTTGGTGGAAGTTTCTACATGGAGAAGGAAGGCCTAAAGAGGGGTTAACCCTTTGGACTTACTAGAGGCAAACAGCATTGAAGTGGACTACATACTCACTGATCGCCACACCCAGGTCAAATCATTTCTACGTGGAAAAAACATCACTCAATACTATGATGTCTGGCATCTTGAGAAAGGTTTTACATTATTTTATCATTTTATCAGAAACAAATATTTCAGTTTATTATAAATTATGTGTCATTACTTCTTTGATAGGACTGTCTAAAAAGTTGGAGAAGTTGTCTAAAGAAAAGTAGTGCCAGCTTATCAAAAAGTGGTTACCAGCACTGAAGAATCATATCTACTGGGTGGCATCGTCTTCAAAAACAGGACCAGAGAAAGTTGCAAAGTGGACATCGCTAATCAACCACATACAAAACGTTCACACACATGACGATCCAGAATTTCCAAAGTGCGCACATCCTGATAGAGTTTCTAAAGACCCCAGCAAGTGGTTTCAGCCAGGTTTGAATTATTTATCATTCCACCATAGTGACACTTTTGTGATTTTTGTATTTATTTGTGTGTTGTTGTTTTTTAAGGCACTGTGGCACTTTACAAAGTGGAGAAACTACTTGTGAACAAAAGAGTGCTTGGGGATGTCAAAAAACTCAGTTCAGATTATCAGACATCTTCACTGGAGGCATTTCATAGTGTCATTATTCGCTTTGCACCCAAAAGTGTGGTCTACCCATTTGTGGGGATGATGTGCAGGTAAAGATTATAATTTTTGAGCATCTAATATCTACAGTAATCTTGTTATTTTTCACTTAGCTTTACCTTTTTTATTTTTGCACCTTTATATGTTGCACCTTTCTAATTAACTTATTATACAATCACAGTGGAAAAAACAAAACAAATGTTATGTGTTTTTTGCAGGCTATATTTGGCAGGAATGCACTTCAACGAAAACGTGAAACGTCAGCAGGCTACATCCAAGGGACAGGCCTCATTCAAAGTAGCATATCCAAAATACAAAAAAGGAAAACCTATGGCTAAACCTGTGAAAACCAAACCTACTTATGGTAAGAAACCTTTTTCTGTAATTTTACATATATGATATAAAATTAAATTAAAACAATAAAGTTATTCATTTAAAAATATAAACTATGTACACTTATAGAATATGTCTCAGAACTGATGCGACTAGTCTTCACTGAAGTCTTTCCTGAGCCTGGAAGATTTGTCAAGCAGTTGAGTGCTGTCCCTATGCCTGAAGACCTCAGCGCACAGTTTGAGAAGGTGCCAAAAGAAGTTGTGGTGTCTGCACATGTTTCGAGGTTCAGTCGAGCGGCAGGCGGGCCTGACCATGATGCAGGAAGCCAACATACTGCCCGTCAGGATCAGGAAACTCCTGGCGTATCCGGAGAACAGCACATGCAGGAATGACCCACCCTGATCCTGGCTCCAAGTAGTCACCACCAGCTGACAATACTTCTGTATGCAACAAATCGCAGACGTCTGGAAACGCACAAAATCATAATTATTCAATTATTATTATCAGTATTTCTAATATGTTCTATCTAGTATTACTATTTTGTATTATATTTTTAATATTTATATATGTATAACAAATAAAACGCACAGTTGCTTTTTATAATCAAAGTTTCAAATGCTTACTCTTCTTGTGTTCTTCTGGGTATTCGCCATAGTCAGCACGATAAATGGGGAGTTAATGTATGTATATTAACTGAGTTTCAGGAGCAGGACCACAGGCCCCTTTGCACCAGGAAACCACGCCTCGCTCGTCTTCTCGGACACACCTCCAATTACCCAGAAGCCTCTACTTAAACAGTCCTTTCCTAACAACACGTCTTGTCTCAGATCTCTCGACAGAGAGACACACTCACGCCCTAGCAGGCATCTTTAACACATCCCGACTCGCTGAGCCACCATGCTTGAACACTGACCTGTTCGTCGTCTCCAGTCCTCATTTCTTCACAGTGCGATAGTTCTCCCAGTTCCCGCCAAACCAGCATCAAGCTGCGCCTCCTTCACAAGCGTCAGACCAGCTATTCTCTGTCGTCAGCTCAGAAATCATGGACCACGTATTATATTCCTCTCTGGCTCGGATCGCTCCTTCATCGGTCCGGAAGCTTCAGCGGCCCAGCGCCCGCTCACCAGCCGTCTTCGCTCCCGCCAAAGCAGCAGCTGGCGCCCGCCCCGAGCTCGCGGCTTCTCCTCTCCCAGCAGATGAACCATCAAGTCTCAGCGACCGGCCCGCAACGCGCGCAGAAGAAGGACCTTCATCAGTGGTTGCATCCAGCTCCCGTGGTTACTTTCAATCCAAGTCATGCTCACATGCTCACATCCGTCTTCGCTCCCGCCAAAGCACCCGCGCAGCTACGCACGCCCGAGCTTGCGGCCTCTCCCCGCAGACGATTCATCATGTCTCGGCGCCCGGCCCGCAATGCGTGCAGAAGAGAAATCCTCTTTCACCGCTTCCATTGCCAGAGCTAGCTCAACACTTCCTGGTTCCCAACCCGGCGCGCAGCCATTGACGTCATCGCCTCTCATCCGCATCTCGGCGCTTCAGGCTCATCTCAGCGCTTCAGCTCCCTCTGGCGGCAGGAGCCAGGTAGTACCTCCCCTCAAGCACTGTCCCGCTCAGCATGATATCAATCAATTGATCTATTTCCGTATTTCTTCTGCTAACTCAGCTGCACTCAATCCCCATGCACATACATCCCATCATCCCTTCATCCCATCTTTTTCTCTTTATTTCGCCATATCTGACAGATGGTTTCTCACGCTCTGCCCTCCTACAAGCATATTAGTTACGCTGCGTAACCTGGTTCTATGAGTACTGCAACAAGCTGCATACAGCAAGTCAAGCAGCCCTCTCATCCATTCCTCTCTTCTGCTCTATCACTTTCACCCACCCTTATCCCCCTCCCTGAAACCCCGCCCCTTCTCCAACACTACATGTATCATTTCATTTATGTCTGTTTTCTTCCCGCACTGGCTGCTCTCAATCCTCATACACATACATTTCTTCATCCCTCCATCCCCTCCCTGATCCTCGCCCCTTCCCCAACAGTATTTTGCTGTCTCTTTTGTCCAGCCAGCTCCTTTCAGCTTCAGCTCCTTTCAGCTTCATAATTCCACTTTAGGCCCGCTGCTACGTCCACCTATGCTTTCTAGTTCGCGCTTGTCGTTCTAAGTTACTCATTTACTGAAGCCTTGTATCCCTTATACTATTTAAGTTTTTCTTCTCATTTTCACCAATGCTCCTCTAATCTTGCTTACCCTTCACGTGCTGTCCAGTATTCATGGTTGCACCACACCAGCTCCGGTGGTCACTTTCATCAAAGTCATGCTGCACTCAGAGCTTCAGTCCCGGCTTCGCCATTTCATATCATTCTAGCTTGCGCTAGCTTGTTGTTCAGTCTTCGTCCGGCTGCCACCAGTCTAAGCTAGTTAATCATTTGTTTACTCTAGCTAGCATTCTAGCTACCTTCGATGCTACCACAGTCCTTTCAAATTATTTATGTTTGCTATTGCTACTTCATCACATTGGTTATCTAAGATAGTCTTGACATTTCTGCCCTCATAGATCACATCACTATGCGCTTCACACCCTTATTCGGCTGTGTTTACGTAAATCTTGGTTTCAAGCTATCTGTTGCATCAGTCTTTCTACGCTTGCCAAATTCTTTATCTAGAGCTCGCTATCTCCGATAGTTCAGGCGTATCAGACTCATAGCATCATCATTGTAGATCATGCAAGCTTGTCGCACAGGTAGCGATGCTATTTTATCACTGATGTATACTAAGCGGTTTGCTTCTCTTGCTCACGCTCAGTATCGACATTTCAGCTGCACACTTCACACACATCACTCTGTCAATTTTCGTCTAATACCAGCTTCACATCATGTTAGCTAGCATCGTTCCCTCTTGCTCACTCTTTCAATAGCGGCTATGCTAATTCGTTCGCTTGATTGTGCTTCTTTTTCAGTCACGGTTAAGCTACTGTATCTCGTTCACTCACATCATTCTCGTCATGCTAGCTTGTTATACAGACAACCATGCTATTCTTATGCCCACAAAGGGCTTCTCACTCAGCTTGTCCATGCTTAGTCTCGATATTTAGTGCCGCTATCCTAAGTCAGTCCTCGTAGGCCTACTCATACGCCGACATGCGTCACTTCAGCTCTTTAGCTAGCATTGCTTCCCTCTTGCTACACTCCTCTTGTCATTCCACTTCAGTACATGCCATTCCGCTCATGGTCTTAGCACTTTCGCTTTAGGCTTCTACACCACTTCTCGTCAAGCTAGCTTCAGACCATCTTCTCTGGTCAGTTAGGGTTATTTCACCCATCGCCGCCTCATTCATTCTAGTTCAGTCCGCTATCCTGCGCTACCACCGCTTGTGCTAACCATGTCTCCCTTACCCTTCTCCTCATTCTACCTTCTCCCCACTCATCCCCTCCCCTCATTCATCTCTCACTCCCTCCAATCCATTCTTCCGCCCAGCATAGAGCTACTGCCAGTCACCCAGATTAATCGCCAAATCGAGACCCCTCCTAGAGTCGTTCGACGAGCTCCAGGACTTCCTCCTATTGTTCGACGGGCACCAGGACTCTCCTCCTAGAGTCGTTCGACACGCGCCAGGATTCTCCTCCTAGAGTCGTTCGACGGGCACCAGGACTCTCCTCCTAGAGGTCGTTCGACGGACGCCAGGATTCTCCTCCTAGAGTCGTGCCCCCATGCAGTCTTTAAGGAACACCAGGATGGGTCCCCACCTTCAATCCTCCCCTTTCTCATCCCTTATCCTATTCTAGTCTTCCCTCATTCATCCTTCACCCTATTCAAGCCTAAACTCAATCGTCCCTCATCCTATTCAACTCTTTCCTCAGTCATTCCTCATGTCATGCTCTCCCTCGTTGATCATCGAGGACCTAACTATGTCCGCATCTCCATGGCGTCCCTGCTTCGTTTCAGCCTCCACCTTCAACTAATCCAGCTCGCTCTCCAGTCTGTCAGGCCTTGCCTACAATCTCACTCTGCTCAATTTACAACCGATAGGTCGACTCAAGGTTCCCTCTAATCCGTTCTTAGCTCCATGTATTCATTTAGCTTTGTTTCACGTTACTACTCCAAGAGAAGGAACTCCCTGCCTCCACAGTACCACCCTGAAGTTAAGATGTCATCCTGCCCCACGTTTCTGTTTCTCACGTATCGTCTCTGCCCTGGGTCTGCATTCACTATGCTCTGCATTCTCTCCGTAAGCCAGAAGAGCAGAGTCCATTGCTACCCGTTTCCACCTTTGTGCCAGACCCAGGTCAGGTAATAAAGCTCCCAGAGCAGGCCGCCTCCTATACAGTTCCTGCTACTCATAATGGTTCATGTCATATCTGCATTGATCTTGGCTCGCTCAGATTTCTTTGACATGAGAGGTTCTTTCCCTTCAATGCATTAACCTTCTCTTCTAATTGTCTCAAGGTTGTTCTGCCGTTCCAGTATTTACTCATTTACTTCCTCCCCTGTCTTAGCCACCTGGACAGCTTCCGCCCAAACTCTCCAGTATCTCAGGGCGATCCAAGGCCTGGTACCCAATCTCACATCAGAACACTTCTCCTCCAGTAACCGTGCAGATCACTTTAGAATCTCTTAGTGTCTCTTGAGGAGTCTACCATTATTCAGTGCTTTCTTCATTCGGGCTATTGGTACCGCCTTACTGCCAAGCTTCCCTTCTTGAGCCAGATTCTCATACTCTCATACAACTCCTCTAGTCTTGTCTCAACTCACACGTCGTCAAGCTCATTACGTAATTGGGAACGTGCTCATTTCACTTTCTTCTTCATCTCTCTTTTGGGGGTCCTGAATCGGCTGCACGGATCGCCGAGACAGAGCCCCCATCCACAGTCTCTCGATCCAGCCATCAATCATCAATCATCAATAAATATCTTAATTGCATTCTTTGTGTGGTGTGGTCCTTGCTAGTGAATGGGGAGTTAATGTATGTATATTAACTGAGTTTCAGGAGCAGGACCACAGCCCCTTTGCACCAGGAAACCACGCCTCGCTCGTCTTCTCGGACACACCTCCAATTACCCAGAAGCCTCTACTTAAACAGTCCTTTCCTAACAACACGTCTTGTCTCAGATCTCTCGACCCCACCCTCCCACCCCTCATCTCATCTGTCCTCCTGCTGGACACATCTCTATCTACAGGTGGGGGGTCCTGAATCGGCTGCACGGATCGCCGAGACAGAGCCCCCATCCACAGTCTCTCGATCCAGCCATCAATCATCAATCATCAATAAATATCTTAATTGCATTCTTTGTGTGGTGTGGTGTGGTCCTTGCTAGTGAATGTTATTTATGTTTTGAAGTGCATAGATGTTGAGACAGTTCACATTGAAACCTGGGTGGACAGTGATGCAAGAGGCTGGAGTGGGAAGTTGATTGATACGCCTTACAACCTACACATGGAAAAGAAAAAAATGTGTGTTTCAGTCTACTTGTCCAAGTTTTTGTAATTTACTTCCAGTTTACATAGAAAATCACATATCACATGATAGAGCAGATTACATTTTATGTGTATAATGTATTTGTGTAATGAATGAAAAAATATACATATGTATGCATGTTATGCTACAGCACCTATGTCCAGTAACTCTGCACAAATAACAATGCCATTTTGTGAAAATATGCAATATGAAATATCACCTGTAGGCATTTCACTTCATAAAGAAATCAAAACGTTTCATCAAACTGAATTATACATAAGCACAATTAGTTTATGATGAGAGGTAATTACTACATAAAAAAAGAAATAATAAATTGAATATTTATCATCTATTAGCCTACAAAGTATTTATGTTGTGTCTATTTTCGAATCATTTGGCCAAATAGACAATTGTGTAGGACAACACATAAAAATGAGAAGTATACACTTGACTGACGTTTTTTCATGTTTTCAAAGCCTGTAATAACAATTTTAGCTTATAGCAATGAAATAATTACCTGCGGAATTTCACAGCAGCAAAGGTTCTCTGTTTCAGTAGGCATTGTCTGACAGTTACCGCAAGCACACCTAAACACGAACGAAAGCAACAAATAAAGCTAATGCTACACAGTAATAACAACATAGATACAAATATAGCATCATTTTTTATAATTTACCAAACAGTAACGTCTTGATGTAGTCTTCGCGGTGCTTGTGCTGCATGCACCTCAAACTCCGGGTCAGATTCTGGGTCCAAGTTATAGGGTTCAACGCGACGCACCGCCATGATGGATAAAAAGTTTATTCTCACGGACCGCTACTACTACGAGTGCACGCCTCTGCTGCTGTTTACACCCCACCACCTCCGCTCTCAGCCCATTACGTCACGGAGTAGGCGGGGGAGACTGGTTGAGCCCACTGACCAATAAACAGAGGCAACGTCACGGGTGAGCGGAGGCTGTGGAAGGGACTTTGAGCTGCACAGGACGGGCGGGGGGATTTCTTGAGAGGAGCCATGAGCAAGCCCAACCAAGCCGTTCACACTTCCGGGTTTGAGACTTGACTCCAAGAAATGAGTGGTATGGCAGTACTATTGTGTAATGCATGTTACAAAACTTAATTTCTTATCATAAATATGCATAGGATACTGTGTGAAACGTAAAATATAGCAGGATATAGGCCCTTTAAGACATATTTATCTATTTATCTTAAAACTCATTGTCATTGTTTCTAGTTCTATTATATTATTCTGAGTGATAATTAATAACACATTCACTCTTTGAAGGTATCTTTTTCTTAATACAATATTTGTATTTCTATTGTTTTTGCAATTTCTTCTAATCTTTCTTTTTAAATTGTTTTGCTTCTACCATTTGTCTATGTTGCTTGTTTATGACTTTTGTTTTGTTGCTTTTTCCAAATTTTAATCTTGCTTACGACTGCCTTTCTGCGTGTTGTCTTGCTACAACCAAATTGTTATTTAACCCTTGTGTCCCGTTGGGGAGTTTTACTCCATTTTTTGGCACTTTTCATTTTTAAATTGTCCACCATTGCTACAGTTTTTTAGATATTTCAATGATTTCTTGTTACAAACCTTAGATCGAGTCAAATTTTCAAAAAATCCACTCACAGTTTTCCTAAACCCAGAGTCTTGTCATTTACACATGAGCTGTCCTTATGTTCTGTTAGAGCCCTTTTACCCCACTCTTTTTTGACGGCTGTAAAATTACAGTAAAATGTTTATTTTTCAAACTTTTTTTGCTTAAATCTGTTAATCCACTTCTGTTCTGACTAAAAATACCAAATTGAAAAAAAATCTCAGTGTTTTAATATTTGTACAGACTTATATAAAAGCTGATTTTCAGAGGAGGTGAAAATGTGACACAAAATGGCCCATTTTTCATATAAAATGTGAATATAATTTGGATTTTTTTTTACCTTTTATTACAGCCTTGGACATGTTAAAAATGAGTCCCGACTTTGACTCTGATGATTTTGTAGTTTTTGTGCAGAAGCAGTTTGTAGTTTTTTCTTTTTCTTGTTCTGTTAGCGCCATTTTTTCCCCCATTTACTTCCATTATAAACACTTTTTTTGTACTGCTCTGAAAATCCACTATAAAAGTGTGATTTTACAAACTTTAGTGTTTGTTCCTTCTCAGAAGAGCTGAAATAAGTCATTTTTAGACTTGATGATGAATTGTGTGTATTTCCCATTGAAACAGGCCTGTGAAGAGTAAGACACAGTTTCCCCATGTAAACCTATGGAGCCATGGAGACAGGACATGTTTGGATTTAGGAGACTCCTGGGGGCGTGGCCTCACCTGGGGCGGGGTGGAGGTGTGTGGGGGGGCACTGGGGGGTGTTGGAGAGTATGTGTGTGAGGTTTAGTGTATGTGCATATATTCAAAGACAGTTATGTCTCCATAATTGTGCAGTAAAGAGCTGTTCAAATACACCTTGTCCTATTGTAATAAGGGCACTACATACAAATATGCATATTGTTCAAAATTCGCACACATACTCCCCAACACCCCCCAGTGCCCCCCCACACACCTACACCCCGCCCCAGGTGAGGCCACGCCCCCAGGAGTCTCCTAAACACAAACATGTCTCTTCCATATGTGGCAGTCGAGTGGTGGGTATTTAAGAATTTTTAATAGTTTAATTAATTAGAGTGTTGCAACAACGCCACCCCCGGAATTCCACCGGGAGAATATTAGATAGACCTAGTTAAAAGACAAATTCCCCAAAAGGCGCACAGGTAAGTATACCAAAAGTCAGAGTCAGGTTTCTATAGTTACAAAGTCTTTATTTTACAGTCTATAAATAAATACATTTGTTTAATTTTATTAACAAAACGGCTACAAAAATAAAATTGGATCCTTTCACACTCACACCTTTAAAATCTGTTTCCCACAGCAGGGGCTCCGGCGCCCACTGAGCCCACTGGCCACACCGGCAAAGGAGGGGCTGCCACACATGAACTCAAAAGAAACAGGGCAACATAACAAACTGAGTGATGGAAAATAATAATAATGGGATAAATCAACTTATTCAAATGAAAATAATGTGGGCAGAACTAAACTAAATTTAAGAAAACCAAATTAGAAGGGGAAAATAATAAAAATAAATAAAAAAAAAAAAAAAAAAAAAATAAACTCCGGCTGACACCTATAAATTAATACAAAATTAACAAAAACTAATCTCACAAAAATAATTTACACAGAAAAAAATGACAGACAGCGTACCAATTTGACGGACCAAGTGTCCACGGCCACAAGCCCAGAGAGGCAGCGTCCAGCCACAGAGCACCCGTGAATGAGTTCACATGTACGCCAATCAAACCACTCAGGGCGCACGAGGACTGCCGTGAGCCAACTTTTCTTATGATGATAATACACTGCAGCACAATATGAGGCTCGCTAGATACAGCGAGGAAACACGGCCAGCAGCGTGACTGTCACAGCAGATGGGCGCGCGCAGCAGCGTGCGTTTGGCTCAAGCTTTTCGTGAATGGTGCACCAAACCGACAGCTAATGCCACAGACGTGAGCGCAAGAGAACGCGCTGAAGCAGCGGCGGACACGAGAGTTGATGTGCAGAGCACGCAGCCAGACAACAGCACTGGAACAGGAGGACGGAGCGGCCAAACCAAAGGACCCGGAAATGCGTGTGGGCAAAGGGGGAGCAACGAGAAGAGGAGCGCTTAAATAGTCCACACCCGCTCACCATGCGGGGCGCCAGGTAAAACACACCTTCAGCATTCCGGCCTCAACAGCCATCTTACCACACATATATGGAGGTCCATGCTGTCCTGTATGTCCCATAGGTTTACATGGGGAAACTGTGTCTTACTCTTCACAGGCCTGTTTCAATGGGAAATACACACAATTCATCATCAAGTCTAAAAGTGACTTATTTCACTTTTTCTGAGAAGGAACAAACACAAAAGTTTGGGAAAATCACACTTTTATTGTGGATTTTCAGAGCAGTAAAAAAAGTGTTTATAATGGAAGTCAATGGGGGGAAAAAGGCGCTAACAGAACAAGAGGAAGAAAAAACTACAAACTGCTTCTGCACAAAAACTACAAATACATCCAAGTCAAAGTCGGGACTCATTTTGAACATGCCCAAGGCTGTAATAAAGGGTAAAAAAAATCCAGATTATATTCACATTTTATATGAAAAATGGGCCATTTTGTGTCACATTTTCACCTCCTCTGAAAATCAGCTTTTATATAAGTCCGTAAAAATATTTAAACACTGAGAATTTTTTTCAAATTGGATTAACAGATCTAACCCAAAAAAGTTTGAAAAATATATATTTTACTATAATTTTACAGCCGTCAAAACAAGTGGAGTAAAAGAGCGCTAACAGGAGATTAGGAACTTTTTTCTAACGGGACACAAGGGTTAATAAACTGTTTATTTTATAGTTGTATACTTACTTTGTTGTACTTTTTCCAGGGAGCCATCATTCCACCAGGCAATGAACAACAGATAAAAACTAGCCTCTTGGCTAATTCTGGCAGGTTATCATGTTGATCAAAATGCCCTGTCCTTTTTATATAAATACATAAATAAATAATTGAATATTGAGAATTGGTCTTTATATAAAACTTTATTTAGAGATAGTAATTTTCTGTTGTTCTTACTAGTAACAATTGAAATGGTGGGTGTTACATTCTTAAAAGATGCTCAAGATAAAAACAAAAATCTCAATCAAAAGCATCAGAGCTAAACAGTACTTTAATATTTACAGTGCATGTCTATGGCAAGGATTGGCTTTACATTGTTGATTGGTTTCCATGGTTATAGCTTCTTCTTGGTGCATTTAAATCATAACGTGTTTTTAAATCACTTGGATGACATGCGACATTAGTTGTTTTGTTTTGTATTCTGTGTGATAACTTCACTTTTGTGCTTTCGGATCGACTGAAAACCCAAATACAATGGATGAGCTTCCCAAGAGTAGCAGCGTTTGTCCGGTAAGTCATGATCAGCTGTAGTTTTCCTATTTTAATTGAAACACACTGAGCTAAGAGTTGCAGTTTAACTGAAAAGATTTGCTAAAACCTTGTGAGTCTCTGCATTAGACCTTGCTTTGTTACATGGAACCTGACAGGACTGTTTTATTTAGCTGGTAAAAATACTAGTAAATGCATCTATCTCTGTTGAGTTAGAATATCTGCTTACACTATAGGTAGTCATTTAAAATCTTTATTGGTTTAAAGGGGCACTGTGTAAGATTGAGAGGAATTTTAATGATCACTTATAGTCCACAAACATTTAAATCATATTTATTCTTTACAACATGAATACTTAAGAGAGCACTGTACATTTATACATTTATACTTATTTGAAATGTTTAATTACGGGCCGGAATGTGAATATTGACGCTAGATGTCGCCATGGTAGATATGCAAAATGCACTGGAAATGCTCCCCCTGGTGTTCAAAAGTGGACATTACTTGGATCACTAACCCTAACCCTAACCCTAACAAGGACAATTTTATTTTTTTTAAAAAGTAATCAGTTATATATATTTTTTTTTTTTTTTCAAATTTATTTTAGTTAGCATGAACTAGCATTTTAGCCATATGTATCTTCATAGCAGGGTTCCCTTTAACAAATAAGTTGTGCATTTTCTGGGAAGACCAAAATGTACTAGTCAGCACACAATATGGCTTATCCTGGTTTCAGACTGTTGTATCTGTGCAAAAGTTTGTACAAGTCGTAATGTGACCTCTAGAATTTTAACATTGTGGTATGTCAATACTTATGGTGTGTGTGTTTCCCCCCAGCCTGACCCTGAGGCCCTGGAGGACTTCCCACAGTCAGACGCTTCAGACCCTGCCTCGGACACCTCTGACATTTCAGACTTCAGTGATGAGGCTCTGACGCTGATCCTCAAGCTGGACCCCCCAGACCCCAATGAAGAGAAATTGAGGCTAGAGGACTTCCTCCAGACAGACCTTGATGAAGAGGACCTGGAGCCGTTCCCTCAGCAGGACCCTTTAGACCTCAATGTGGAGGCTTTGGTGCAGGCGCGGGAGCTGCTCGCCCACAGGGACCCTTCGTCCCCCAGTGAGGAGGCCCTGGAGCTTGAGCAGGTCCACCACCCAGACCTTCCATATCCTGACGCGCCAATCCCACTATATGCAGCTCCGCTCCGCTCCGCCCCGCCCAGCTCCGACCGTCGGTGTAGCTGCACTTTATTGTAGAGTTGTAAATAAATAAATAAATGACACATGTAAGAATAAACTGAATAAACTGAAAAAAAAAACAAAAAAACTGAAGTTGTAAGACAGTAACATTAAAGATATTTTGTAGTTGGCACAATGATCAGTTGGAACTGTTGAAATTACTTATCATTAGCTAAATATAATTGTCATAAACTTTCAATCTGAAAATAAATCTTCTTTTGAATTAATTATTATTTATTATTCTGAATCGTCTTTAAAGGGTCTTTTGAGGTGTGTGCTAACTTTGTTTGTTTATGATTTTATGTATGATTGAAGTGATGTTTGTGCACCATAAAACAATAACTATTCAGAGGTTTTTAATGTATTAGGTTTTTAATAACATAACAATAAAAACAAAACAAAATTAAAAGTATTTACAATATTTAAAATATATAAAATGTAATTTTCAGAATAAAAATAAAACGGTATTGACAAATATAATAACCAGTTAAAGCCGCAAGCAGCATTCCAACGGCCCTCGCGGGCCGTGCTTCCGACTACTCAGACCAGTATGGCGTCAGACAGCTATCTTTAACTTGAGCGTGCATAGAGAACATCATCGCGCGCAGTGAACAAGATTTGAGAGCGCATAAACTGAAAATGAGCACAAACTTCGTGACAGCGCGCGTAGGCTCTGTCTGCGCGCGCTGTTTTCCTTTCATCGCGCGCTCAGAATGATAACACAGCACGCGGTTTGTATCTCAGCGCGATGTTGGATCCTTTTGCTTTGCTTCTATCTGAGCGCGCTGTTATTTTTCCTTCATGATGTTTCCACTTGAAGAAAACTGTTTCTTTTCTTGTTGACTTTCCTTCCCATTAATAAAAGAATATAATTACTACTGGTCTATTTTATTTCCATTACCGTTACTATTTCTGCGTAGTCAACAAGTCCAGCGTGTTGGTTTGCTGTAAGGAGTGGAGCAATTAACGGGTCAAGCCTACTACGCTAACAATCTAATAAACATACCAACAAGATGACCAGTACTCGATATTCTTTGTCTTCAAAAGTTTATTTTCCCTAATACATAGTCATCTAACAGAGCTCTCAAAAGACGTCTGAATCCTCACATGGATGCGCTCGCCGCCCTCTATCTCCTAGAGCGTCACCCCGCTTCAGAACTTCGGTAATTTTATTTCACATCACACAAGAAAAACATGAATATGCAAATATTTGGGCGGTGTTTTCTCTCTCCTGTAGTCCAGTGCTTTTCCATTATTTTGATAGTCACGGGCGCACTATCAATTGTTATTGTATAACACTCTTTCAAGGTCTGCACCCCTGTGTGCAAATTCACAAGGAAGAGATTGTTTCAGTGTTGGCCCTGAAACTCAGCAAAAAGGAGATGTTGTGCAGACAGATAGGCTCAGCTACTGATATCTTATGGCGCTAGCAAACGTAACAAATAAAATAATATAACAGTGAGTAATAATATGAAAGTGAGTATGTGTAAATTAATAAAATCTTCAATGTATAAGTGAGTTTATATAAGTCTATGAATTCTTTAATGTAAAAGTGAATATATATATAAAATCAATAAACTCTTTAAAGTAGAAATGTGTAAATAAAAATGCATAAACTCTTCAATTCCCCCTTCTGAGGTCTTCCTGGGACCTCACAATAAACATTTTCCCATCTTTACAAGCAAATAAAAGAAAAAATATAAGAGTTTACGTGTCGCAGATCTAGTCTGCGTGAGATGAAGCCACTTCTGTCCTTTGCAATAATTTTTTTTTTTTTTTTTTTTGTGGACTTGTCCATTGAGATTCCACCCACTTTTGCTTCAGCTCCTTTAAATATTCTTCTCCATCACAAACACATTAATCACCTGTATCACCTGTGACAAAACACTAAACAACACAGCTTTCAACTTATTCCAATACAGTTCATTAGCCAGTTCAGAATGATCCGCTTCCTGTTGACAGAAATTTAAATCAATTAGTATTTAAGTTAGGTTTTTTTCTCCACAGCTTCCAGGTCCCGAACATTATAATCTGAAAACCAAAGCATGAAATATAATCATTTATAAGAGCTATAATATTATGAGTCAGTGTAGTGTAAGTCAATAGTGATTTCTATACCTGGCTCACGAGTTCTAAAAAGTCTACCTGAGGATATTTTCTCTGGTCCAACACTAAAATGCTGACATATTTGGCAACTATAACAGAAAACATGAACAATTTTTCTAGTATTTCTAGGGAAGGGTCAGCTTTAATACTTAGGCGACATATTTAATGTTTTGAGATGAGAGACAAAGTGAATGAAGTTAATGCTGAGAGAGAAAGAGAGGGAGAGAGAGAGAGAGAGAGAGAGAAAGAGAGAAAGAGAGAGGGAGAGAGAGAGAGAGAGAGAGAGAGAGAAAGAAAAAGTGCTGAGACATCTTGCTGCATAAAATTATCCTTTTTGTAATCACTCTTGAAAAAAACGGCCCTAACCTAATTGTAATCCAGGAACCAAAACTGGATTTAACTGGATTCTCTTGTCCTGTTTTCTTCTTGGATATGGACTCTATGCACGGAGCTTGATGACGTGTTTCCTGTAAAATCTCAGAGGGCACCGGAATTTCCGGTAGGGCCGGGCCCTATAGTGTTTCACACACGTTTCGACCCAATTTGACATGCAAAAAACTCTACTCTGCTCTTCCTTTAGTTGCGTTTTATTTATTTCTCTAATAATATGTATTTTATGGTTGCATGTCTACATTGTGACATCAAAAAGACTATAAATTTTCCCTCCTGAGAAGACGGAAGCACAAAGAGCTGCACATCATCAGAGTCGCCACTCTTAGCATCTGTTCAAAAGACACGGAGCAACAAACAACGTGTTACGTGGATGATAGATATTTGGAGGGATCCTATGTAGTCACTGCTTGTTAAGATGCCATCAAATTATACACAAGGTAAGCTAACTCAAAGTTATAAGTGAATACAAATGATGTACCTAAGACACGTAATATGCTAAGCTAACGTCATTAATGTGGTGCTCCATACAAAGCAAGGTCTATTTAGGCCCGAGCGCCCCAAGCAGGCGATGGGCCTATTGCTTTTTTAAGTGTCATGCGAAGCACGACTGCGAAAGTGCGCACGAAGTGCACACTAAATCGTGCGCGAAGCGCACGACCCGCCTCAAACACTCACCTAGGCCTTCGCCCACTCACGCGTTCCCCTACTCATGCACGTTCCGTGCATATAAGTAATGAGTGGAAAAATCGAACATTATTATCGTATATGGGGCTAGTAAAAAAAAGTGGGCGGAGCCCACTTCGAAAGTCACTGACGACCCTGGACCCAGTGACCCAGGACCCTAACCATTACGTTACACGGCGCGCGCGCTTTCCGAAAATATATAGTTTATTAAATTTCAAAAATGAGAAACATTGTTCTCGTAAGAGAATATTATTCTTCTTATTATTATTATTAGGCCCGAGCGCCCCAAGCAGGCGATGGGCTTATTGCTCTCATAAGTGCCGTGCGAAGCACGGCTGCGAAAGCGCACGACCCCCCTCAAACACTCACCCAGGCCTTCCCCAACTCATGCACGTCCCGTGCATGTAAATTTGTAGTTGGTAGGCTGAACATTATTACCGTAAACGAACGTGCGAAATGCACACGAAGTGTGCATGAAACGAGTGCTGAGTCGCCCACCTACGCGTTCCCCTACTCATGCACGTTCCGTGCATATAAGTAATTAGTGGAAAAATGAAACATTATTATCGTATATGGGGCTAGTAAAAATAAGTGGGCGGAGCCCACTGCGAAAGTCTTCGTGCCCGTCAGTGACCCAGGACCCCCACCATGACGTTACGGTGCGCGCGCGCTTTCTGAAAATGTATAGTTTATGATATTTGAAAAAAGGGAAACATTGTTATCGTAAAGATTATTCTTCTTCTTTCTTTCTTTCTTTCTTTCTTGTCGAGACCAACTCACCTAATTATCACCCCTTAACCAGTGACGAAAAGTCACGAAAATTTGCACAGTCCTCAAAATTGTGCCTCTCTAAAATATGGCAATTTCCGTTTTTCAAAACTCAAAAAAGTGGCGCGTCAGCGCTACCTACAGTGCGCAAAATGAATTAGGGGCCCAAATGGCCCAAAAAAAATTTGAACGTAGAATCTTGAAATTCGGCACAGAAGTAGATAGTAACAATACAAGAAAAAATATATATTACGGCAACGCCGTCCCCCCCACCAGATGTCGGCTATATGCGTTCAAATTTTGCTAAGCATGACTCAGCAGTTTTTTTTCACGTCACACTTTTAACTTCTCCTCCTCGGGCGTAAGCCCGAGCAACCTCAAAATTGGTGAGTATCGTCTTGAGAAGTGTGCCATCAAAAGTTATCCATTTTACTGGTGTAAGTATTACCGCAAAAAAACATAAAAAATTTAGAAAATTCTGAAAAATTTAATTTGCTCCCATTTCCACAAATAAAGTCCGAATTTTATAAAATTCGCATCAGTTGTTAAACTCCTGGCCCTTAACCTACTTGATGAGAAAAAAATTAATTTGGCGCGTCAGCGCCCCCTACAGACTTAAATACATTTTAACATGGGGCGCACAAAATTTAGTTTGTCGAAATTTTTTGAAATTTTGCACAAAATTCTATTTTGGCATTCCGATCAAAAAAGTCAATCAGACCTATGCCCTAATAATTACGGCGAAGCCGTAGTGATGATAGAAACACTCAATGTTATCCTAATGGAAAAATTGCCAAATCTCTGAAAATAGCAGATTTTTAACAAGTTATACTTTCACTAACTCCTCCTCGGGCGTAAGCCCGAGCAACCTCAAAATTGGTGACAATCATCTTGAGGAGTGTGGGATCAAAAGTTATCCATATTTTTTTCACAAGTCGTATGGTCTCTGTGCGGCGAAGCCGCAATTATTGTCCAATATTTGTCAAATTTGTCATAAAATTTAAATGGAAATTTAAATTTTAGTTTTTCCAAAACATTTGAAATTTTGCACAAAAATCCTTTGTGGTATTCTGAACGAAAAAGTCGATGGAACCATATGTCTATCTCTTATGGTGTCGCGATAGCGACACTGTAAATCCTCCATTTTATTTCAATGACAGTATAAATCTATACGGCCGGAGGCTGCATTCTCAGGCCTGCAGTTACAAGTTTTTGTGCCTTTTAAACTCATGTTCTCACTCATTTCTCATCGGGCGTAAGCCCGAACAACCTGAAATTTTGTGTCAATCATTATGAGGAGAAGGTCAACAAGACTCTGTAGAAGCCGCACATTTAGTAAAAAAGTAAGACATTTACAGCAAACAGTATTGCCTAAAGAGAAGAGAAGAAGGCGCGAAGCGCCATTCATCTGGTGGTAGGTGTAATATAAAGAGGGAAATTGGGGTGCGAAGCGCCCCCCTCTTGGGTTGCGGGGCGGCGGCGGCGTAGCGCGGCCCCGAGGGCCGCTCAATGCCGCTTGCGGCTTTAATTTTATTTATTTTTGCAGCCATTTTTACTTGTGGGCTAGTGTCTTTTTATTAACCACACTCTAAAATAAAAAAAAGATTTAATTCTTTTGTCTAAATACTAGTTTAGCGTTTTATGTAACTTGTCGGAAACGTCTGAAAGTTATACTACAGTGCCACCTAGTTGCAACATTTGAATGCAATTAAGCGTTTTCCTGACACAAATACATATTAAATACGTTTTATATAATAGACAATTCGACAGATTGGTGTACTTATTTATTTGATAAGGACAGTACATATTATTAAAATGTGTCAAGACTACAGCAAACATTGCTCATTTACATCTGCTGTTTTTAGGCCAGTTAGACAGCACAACACTTAACTAAAAATATACAAAATGTACACAGAGAGCAATACAATCTATACTCAATTTAAATACAGCTATACTCTAGTGTTATTGGCATCAACTTTGCCCTACAAAGTAAAAACGCAGTAAATGTGTATTTTGTCAAAATTGAGTTAAGACCAAAAACTGTTTCATCACCTCTTTTACTTAGATTTACTAATTGTTTTTGATTTTTTTTTTTATTCATAATACAATTGTCAGTTATAATTTAGGCTACAAAACATGTCACATGGGCATTATACCAAAAAACATTAATATTCATGCTCTTGTCTCTTTTTCTGCCAGCGCTGCAAGTTCAACCTTCAACTCTACAGTTTACTCTGCTGAATTTGAAGTAGACATTCTGCTGTTAATTTGCAGAATGAACATTTCAACCTGCAAACCACACAAAGTGACCTACAATCAAGACGAAAACTTCACATGGAATTAGGAGCTATAAAAAAAATTTGCAACCACAAAGAAGCTGAACTTATTATCTGATTTAAGTTTAATTCGATTAAACCTTGTAAAACAAAATTTAAAGTTGTGGAAGTGGTCAAAACATTTTCCATCAGATTCAGACTTTTTTTTTCTATAGCTCTCATTCACAATCCAACATGTTCAGTGATTTTAGTTTGTTTCTCCAGACCGGTTCTCACATGGTAAAGGGCTTTTGCCACAAGAGTTTATTTTTATCTACAAAATTACACACCACAGCAAAAAGCTAAAACTAAACAACGGTCAATCGAACAAGAAGGAAACAAAGGTTGACCGTATGAATCAAACATGAGACTGGTCTGAATAGAAAATACAGATGGTGTGATGATGTTCCTTGTGCATAGGATGACATGTTGTATAGCACATTTCCCAGAGATGAGGCAGGGATGTCCAAACTTCGGCAAACCAGAAGTTGTTGGTTTGATCCTTCTTCACCAGGTCAAATCACCAGTAATCAACTAGAGAAAAAAGTCAAAGGGCTGAGTGAGAAGACTACAAAAACAGACAAATTATTATCCTACCATTATGTCAGATTGCAAGTGAGTTAGATAAGCCTTTTAATGAATAGTTGTACTACTGTAGCAATAATGGTATACAAGTATACAACAGAACCACAATGTTTATTTTCCAAGATGAGAATAAAACGTTTTAGGGTTAGGGTTAGTGATGTTCTGCGCGTCGTGATGTTCTTGACTCCGCGTCGTGCATTATATCTGTGTAATGCACGGCTCCTCATTGTTTAATCCTTACGTATTGCATGTATTTATGTTTGTAATGAGTACAGGTGTATAAGTGTATGTATTTTATATATGTATGTTATTTGTACAAATGTATAAGTGTATGTAATGTGTACAGATGTGTAAGTGTTTGTTATGTGTACTGAAGTATAAGTGTGTGTATGTATATAATGTATGCATGTACTTTCTACAGAAGTGTAAGTATGTAATGTGTACAGATGTGTGTGTATGTATGTAATGTGTAGGTACTGCTGTATAAGTGTATGTATGTAATGTGTACAGATGTATAAGTGTATGTATGCAATGTATGTATGTAATATGTACAGATGTATAAATGTATGTATGTATGCAATGTATTTATGTATGTAATGTGTACAGATGTGTAAGTGTATGTAATGTGTACTAAAGTATACGTTTGTGTATGTTTGAAATGTATGTATATAATGTGTACAGATGTATAAGTGTATTTATGTAATGTATGTAATGTGTACAGATGTATAAGTGTATGTAATGTTTACAGATGTATAAGTGTATGTATATAATGTATGTATGTATTGTGCACAGATGTTTAAGTGTATGTAATGTGTACAGATGTATAAGTGTATGTATGTAATGTGTACAGATGTATATTTTTGTATGTATGTAATATCTGCCAACGTATAAAGCAGCCACACAGTGGCAAACCTGGATGGAATAGATATGTAGAGGCCGCCCATGCTGAGGCACGTTCTGCTTTTAAATCCTGGGTTGAAGCTGGGAAGTGCAGATATGGTCCATTGTTTGAAAATAAGAAACATACAAATGCTAAATTCAAATATGCATTGAGATATATAAGAAGGAATGAGAATCGACTTCGAGCTGAATCACTAGCATCTAAACTGCAAAATAATACTTGTAATGAGTTTTGGAAAGAGGTTAAAACAATGAATAATTGTAGAACTTCTCTCCCTACTGTTATTGAAGGAGTGAGGGGTTCACATAATATATGTAAGTTATGGGAAGAAATTTATTGCAATCTGTTCAATTGTATTAAAGGAACAATGCCTACTCTTGCCCCAATAGAAAGTAATGTTGGGACAATAGTAACACCACAGGAAGTTTTTGATGCAGTGCATAAGCTAAAAAGTAAAAAGTTATGTGGTTTAGATAACATAAGTCCTGAACATCTCAAATTTGCAAGCAGAAGATTGTACCCTCTGCTGGCAATTTGCTATCTATTCTGTCAATTTTACTTGTCCCTGTGATCAAAGAAAAATCAGGCAAACTTAGCAGTACGGCTAACTATAGACCAATAGCTCTGGCTAGCTCTATTTCCAAAGTACTTGAGACAATAATTCTTTGCAGAATTGAACCCTTTTTGTACACTACTGCCAACCAGTTTGGTTTTAAATCCGGGCATGGTACAGACTCTTGTATATTTGTATTAAATGAATTGCTAGATAAGTATCATAGTCAGGGTTCAACAATGTTTGTATGCTTTCTGGATGCTTCCAAAGCATTTGATCGTATCAATCACGAAAAATAGTTTTTAAAACTGATAAAACGGGGGGCGCTGGTGAGCGTAGCCATGTGAAGACGTGCTTTACAGAGCTCCTCAAAAGAGCGATCTTTTAAAATATAATAACCACTCCAAAACTACCAAATACTTTTCAGCGTTGCTATAACACGCCGAGGAGCTGCCTTAACTCGTTTTTTTACATTTTTGAATCTGTACTGGACGGAGAATGAGCAAAACCAGACTGGGAAAAGAGCAGGCCGCAAAAGCCTCGGACTCCGCTGAGGACAGGTCGGCGCCGCCCACAGACATTAGCGAGATTATGAAGGCTATTGCTAGCTCCGAAAAGACAATACTGGAGCGCATTGACTCTAGCACGAAAGATCTGAACGACAAAATAGACACTATTAAAGAAGACCTGGAGAAGCACGAAACCCGTTTGGACAGCGTTGAGTTTGGTTTGAACACTTATTCAGACCGAACAGTGGAACTGGAGAGTGAGGTTAGCAAGCTAAAGTCAGAAGTTGCTAAGTCAACTGACAAAGTGGATGACATAGAAGGACGACAGCGCCGCTGTAACGCACGCATTGTCGGGGTGAAAGAGGGATTTGAGAACACGGGAAAAACTACAGATGTTGTTGCAACAATGCTGAAAGAGATGCTGGGGCTTAATTTCACCCCGACGCTGGACCGAGCGCACCGCAGCCTCGGGCAACCTGGAAACTCCCCCAGGGCAATCGTGGTGAAGTTTCACTATTTTCAAGAGAAGGAAGACATGTTTCGAAGAGCCACTAGCTCACAGCCGCTGTTTCTGCAAGATATGAAGATAAGCATTTTCCATGATTTCACCGCGATTGTGGCAAAGAAACGTGCTGCCTTCTCGGAGGCGAAGCGGCTGCTCCGGGGATGTAACGGCGTCAAGTTTGGGGTCTTGTTTCCAGCTGTCCTTCGCATCACTTCACCAACGGGACAAGACAAGCGATTCACGGATCCATCGGCAGCTATGGACTACATTAAAAAGGACTTACTACGACCTTAAAAGGCACATCTGTGCGAAGAGGAATGTTTGATTCCACATCCAAACGGGAACTTTTTTGTTGTTCAGGAGACTACATGACATGACTGTCTTCGATTATGGCAGAGAAACTAGAAGGTATCACTGTTTACGTTTTCCTTTTGTTTATCTTTACCTTCAGATTGTTCTATTTTTATAATAGTTAAAAAAAAAAAAAAAAAAGAAAGGTTAATTCTGATTTGGTTTATAATGGCAGAGGCACTAGAAAGTATCACTGTTTAGTTTTCATTTTGTTGATCTTTACCTTTAGATGTGCTATTTAGTGCTATTTTTACAATGTAAAAAAAAAAAAAAGATTATTTTTATTTGGTTATAATGGCAGCAAGATTAGAAGGTATCACTGTCTACTTTTTTGTTGATCTTTTGCCTTCCGATTGTTCTATTTTTGCAACATTTATAAATATAACTTTTATTTGGTTATAAAGATTACAGAATATATGAAAAAATAACATTTTTGGAGTTTAGATATATTCTATGTTTTTGCCCAGCTGAGGAGCTGTTTGACAGCTAGCAGTATTTTTGGTTACTACGTATTACTGGGTTGGAGGGATGCGATCTCAGGGGAGTTAGCAGATCAGCATGGGGAGTTGAGGCTCTTTTTGTTTTTATTTTTGGGTTTTGGTACTTGGAACACTTTTTTCTTTCATATTATTCTTCTTATTGTTTGAATGGAGGTTTTGCAAAATTATATGAGTCTTCGTTTTATAAGCTGGAATGTCAAAGGGATAAATAATCCAATTAAGCGCACAAAGATTTTTACTCATTTAAAATTGCTCAAACCTGATGTGATATACATGCAAGAAACACACCTCCGGTCAAACGAGCAAGTTAAACTGAAAAAACCATGGATAGGGCAAATTTTTTGTTCGAAAAATGATGACAGAACACGGGGGGCTGCTATTTTAATTAAGAAAGGAATTCCATTTATACCAATATCAACTGTGGCTGATGTTAGAGGGAGGTATGTTATTGTAAAGGGGAACTTATATGATAAACCGGTCACTTTTGCAAATGTGTATGGACCAAATTGGGATGACCCAAATTTCTACCACACTTTTATAGAGAATTTACCAGATTTAACAGAATCCCAATTGGTTTTTCTTCAATTGTGTCCTTAACCCACAACTTGACAGATCAAATCCAAGACCTGATAGTAAAATTTCAAAAGCAGGTACTGTTATCACAAATTTTATGGAATCTTATGCACTTTTTGACCCTTGGAGAAATAAGAACCCATCATCTAAACAATACTCATTTTTTTCACCGGTACATCGGTCTTATTCAAGGATAGATTTTTTATATTAGATAATAGGATTCTTCCCAGTGTGTTGGATTGCCAATACAATGCAATTGTCATCTCAGATCACAGCCCAGTACAGCTGGATATTAAGTTTTATGAGTGTCCTAAGTCTAGAGCCACCTGGCGGCTTGACCCTCTACTTTTGACAAAAGATCCATTTAAAAAAATGGTGTCTGGCCAGATACAGTACTTTTTAGAACTGAACCAAACTCCAGATATGCCAATGAATGTTATATGGGAGGCATTGAAGGCCTACCTCAGGGGCCAAATTATTTCTTATACATCTTTCCAAAATAAAAAATATAAGCAAAAAATGAATGAACTGATTAATAATATAAAAGAGATTGATGGTTTATATGCAGAAACTCCAACACCAGATCTTTACAAAAGGAAATTATTGTTAAATACAGAATATGAAAATTTGTCAACTCAGCAAACAGAACGTCTGTTCTTCAAATCTAGACAAACATTTTATGAACACGGGGATAAGGCTGGGAAACTTCTTGCGCATCAAATTAAACAATCCATAACCACTAATACTATTCCTGAAATGTGTAAAGCCTCAGGGGAAAAAACAGTAGATCCAAAGATCATAAATGACCAGTTTAAAATGTTTTACTCCAATCTTTATACCTCGGAATCGGTTGATGAAAGCAGCCTTGCAACATTTTTTGAAAATGTATCTATCCTTCAAATATCTCCAGAAGATAGAGCACAAATTGATAGCGAGATAACAATAAATGAAATAGTTCAGGCAATTAAATCAATGCAGAGCAACAAAGCTCCGGGGCCCGATGGGTTCCCCATTGAGCTGTATAAAACCTTTATAGATAAATTAGCTCCAATACTTAAAGCTGTATATCAGGAGGCATTCACCCTTGAGAAACTACCACTGACCATGAGACAGGCTATAATATCTGTGCTGCATAAAAAGGGTAAAGACCCACTACAATGTAGTTCTTACAGACCAGTGAGTCTTTTGAATAGTGATTATAAGATTCTCACAAAAATTTTAGCTAATAGAATTGATACTATATTGCCAAAAGTTATTAATTCAGACCAAACCGGTTTTATACCCGGTAGACAGTCATTCTACAATATGCGGCGCTTGCTTAATGTTTTGTATACACAGGAACCAACAAAAAAATCTGAAATAATAGTTTCCTTAGACGCGGAAAAGGCCTTCGACCGTGTCGAATGGCAATACCTATTTGCGGTTCTAAAAAAAATCAATTTTGGCCCCTTATTTCAAAAATGGATTAAAATATTATATCTCTCCCCAGTCGCTGCCGTGCGCACAAATTATTTAACATCAGACTTTTTTGAACTGGGTAGAGGCTGCAGACAGGGTTGTAGTTTGTCTCCTTACCTTTTTGACTTAGCGATTGAACCCCTGGCCATAGCTCTCAGAGGAGACAACCAAATTGCTGGAATCTCCAGAGGTGGGATCATGCATAGATTTATTACTGTATATCTCCAATCCGTGTATATCAGTACCCAGACTGCTGATCAATTTGGCAACATATCTGGATATAAATTGAATTATACAAAAAGTCTGCTGTTTCCAATCAATAACATTGACAGTGACTTTTCCATTTTTCCCTTTAAAGTAGAAAAGGTAACATTTAAATACTTGGGAATAAACATTGCTCGCACAATGGTTGAGTTACGAATCCGGAACTTTGAGTCTTTGCTAGAACAAACGTCACAAGATTTCAAAAAATGGTCAACATTACCAACTTCATTAGCAGGCAGGATAAACATTATTAAAATGGCGGTTTTGCCAAAATTTCTTTATGTTTTTCAAATGATCCCTATTTTCATAACCAAGTCAATTTTCAAAAATCTAGACCGAATGATAGCAGAATTTATTTGGAATAATTCTAATCCCAGAATGAAGAAGATCTATTTGGAGGTTCCAAAAGAGGCGGGAGGTCTAGGACTGCCAAATTTTATTTTCTATTATTGGGCAGCTAACATAACCAAAATATTACATTGGAAATATGTATATGAAAATAGTGGAGGTGAAGTTTGGACACAAATGGAATTGATGTCTAACCCAATGCCCTTGTTGACTTCATCACTTACCCAAAACCAATCATGTAAAATAATTAATCCAATTGTGAAAACATCTATCCAGATTTGGCTTCAATTCAGGAAACATTTTGCTCTTCAACAAGTTAGCAGGTTTTTTCCCATTTCTTCTAACCCATTTTTTTTGCCGTCTGTGTCAGATGGTGCATTTCAAAACTGGCATAACAAAGGTCTGAAGTTTTTTTACCAACTTTTTTCAGGTGATGTTTTCTATGCATTTGATAGCCTAATTGGGGATTATAACATATCTGCTTCACACATGTTTAGATATTTGCAAATACGCAGCTTTTCAAAAACACTTTATTCTTCATTTCCCTATCTACCACCTAAAACCCAAGTGGACACTATTTTAGAGTTAGATCCGTTTGGTAAGAAAAGAATCTCTACTATTTATAAACTGATGCTAAACATAAAACCTGTTAAATGGGAAAAAACAAAAATTACATGGGAAAAAGATTTACAGGTTGATCTGTCTGAAGATGAGTGGAAATCCTGCCTGACTCGTATACACAGTTCCTCTCTTTGCATCCGCCACGGTTTAATTCAGTTTAAAATACTTCACCGCCTTCATTACACAAGAGAGAGGCTGGCAAAAATCTTTCCGGGTGTTGATCCTGCCTGCCCCAGGTGCGGTCACTGTCCGGCTACTGAGGGCCACATGATATGGTCTTGTCCTAACCTTAATAACTATTGGGGACATATTTTCCAGGTTTTGTCTCTTATTAGTGGAAAAGACCTGACACCTGACTTTCACATTGGCATTTTTGGAATAACGACACCTCAACAAAAAGTGAGCAAATTTCAGGAAGATGCCATTGCTCTACTTGCACGTAGACTAATTTTATTCCATTGGAAATCTGACAAGGCCCCTTTGGTCTCTCAATGGTTAAAGGAGGTGCTTTCTTTTCTGCCTTTGGAAAAGCTCAGATGTAGGGTAAAATCAACACAACAAAAATTTAGTGTGACATGGAATCCCTTTATTGAATATGTAAAAACATTTTCCTTTGATGTTTGAATAACCAGATGTGAATGACTAATGTTCCCCTGTACATGAATGTTTTTGTTTTGTTTTTATTTTTTGAGCCTTGGGTGGGGTGGGAGGGTATTACGTTTTCTTTGTTATTTTCCTTTCCATATTTCATTTTTGTATACTTTAACAACTCTAAGAATACTTATCAGTCTCATATTGCTGTAATGGAATGTTACTGATGGAAAAACTGATAAATAAAATTTGAAAAAACTGATAAAACGTGGGGTCCCTGCATACCTTATCAGATTGCTTATATTTTGGTACACTCAGCAGACCATGCAGATAAAATGGGGAGATTCCTTCTCTGGCAGCTTCAGAGTTGGTAATGGGGTCCGTCAGGGTGGGATTCTTTCACCGTTACTTTTCAATGTTTACATGAATGACCTGTCTGTAAAACTTAATAACTGCAGCACAGGGTGTACTGTTGGTGACCGCATATACAATCATCTTATGTATGCAGATGATCTGGTTGTTTTCAGCCCAAGTAGCTTTGGCCTTCATGTCTGTTCTCAATATGGCACAGATAATGATGTCATATATAATGCTGCAAAGAGTCATATTATGATTGCACGAACCAAGGATGACAGGAAACTAGCATTTCCCAAGTTTTATCTTTGTGGTAGTGGCTTAAGTGTCAGTGAGGAGGTAAAATACCTTGGTCATTATATCACCAGTGACTTAACAGATGACAAGGACATGCATAGGCAGCTTCGCCAATTATATGGTCAGGCAAATATGCTGTCACGCAAATTTAGCATGTGCTCTGCTGATGTAAAAGTACTGCTATTCAAATCCTATTGTTGTCCTATGTATACAGCACAACTTTGGCGGACATTCAAAAAGTCCAGCTTACAGAGGCTGACGGTGGCCTATAATAATTCTTTGAGGCTCTTACTGAATATACCTAAGCACAGCAGTGCCAGTGAAATGTTCGCAAGAATGCTGTTCGCTCTTGTTCGGCTGCACTTCGGCATCTGCAGTATGGTTTTATGTGTAGACTGACAAACTCTGCCAATGTTCTTGTACATGCTCTGGTCAGTCCTGAGACTAGTTCTGTGAGGTTCTTTTCTAAGTTGTGGAACCACTGGAGAACGTGCCTCTATACTGTGTAGATCGGTGCTTATGCATAATATGCAATCTGATTGTGTATTTTATTTTATTTTATTTTTATTCTATTTTATTTCTTTTTCTTAACTATGGACCATGTATTTGCTTGTTGTGTCCTTAATAAAGATTAATAATAATAATAATAATAATATGTAATGTGTACAGATGTATAAGTGTATGTATGTATTTATGTATGCGATGTGTACAGATGTGTAAGTGTATATGTATGTATGTGACGTGTACAGATGTATAAGTGTATGTATGTAATGTGTACAGATGTATAAGTGTAAGTATGTAATGTGTACAGCTGTATAAGTATGTATGTAATGTGTCCAGATGTATAAGTGTATGTATGTAATGTGTACAGATGTATAAGTGTATGTATGCAATCTCCCTCCATACTCTTCATAGTTTTGTACAAGCCTCCCCAACAATGCCAGAGTTTTATTGATGATTTTACTGAAATACTTTCAGTCATATGCACAGACTTTGATGGTTTAGTTATTACAGGCGATTTTAATGTTTGGATCGATAATGTTAATGACAGAAATACATAAGAGCTCAATGCCATCTTTGAAACCTTTGGTCTGACTCAGCATGTGAGTGGCCCCACCCACAACAGAGGGCACACTCTGGACCTGCTCATTACAAAGGGAGTTAATGTTTCAAATGTCAGTGTAGTTGATGTTGCGTTGTCTGATCATTTCTGTGTTTTCTTTGATCTGCGTGTTGCTCCTAAACCACCGCCTGGTCCCTCAGTTGTTCGAAGAAGACACATAAATGAAAGCACAAGTGCACAGTTTATAGAAATGATTAACTTTGAAAATATCTCATGTTCTAATGTTGATGGTTTGTTAAATTCTGTTACTTCTAATGTTTTGAATGTTTTGGACACCACCGCACCAATGAAGGTCAAAATTGTGAAAAATAAGCAGAAAGCGCCTTGGAGGAATGTTGATTCGGTCAGAGCACAGAAAAGGGTGTGCCGCAGAGCCGAGAGAAAATGGCGTAAGTCAGAACTCCAAGTTCATTATGAAGCTTATAAAGGAGAGTTATACACTTACAACCAAGTTTTATGCAGAACAAGGGAAAGATATTTTTCTGAAATAATTAGTAATTGCAGTAACAACGCACGTGTCCTATTCCAAACTGTAAACAGATTAACAAACCCTCCAGCTCAGTTGCCATTAGAACTTGTTTCTACATCTAAATGTAATGAGTTTGCAAAGTTCTTTAATGACAAAGTTCAGGGTATTAAAAATGCCATTAACTCCACAACGCAAATAACTACCTTACAACCACCTAGTCACTTACAACTGACTGACTTTGCACCTGTCACTGACACAACTGTCCAAGAAATTATCACCAGTCTGAGTTCATCTACATGCTGCCTTGATGTTTTACCTACTAGATTTCTAAAGTCTGTGCTGAGTAGTTTGTCACCACCAGTCACTCAAATAGTGAAGATGTCGGTTCAATCTGGAACATTTCCAAGTGCTTTAAAAACTGCCGTCATTAAGCCTCTCCTGAAGAAGAGCAGTCTTGATGCCACAGTACTGAACAATTATCGACCCATCTCAAATCTGCCATTTTTAGGAAAAGTTCTTGAAAAAGTAGTTTACCAACAACTTACTGACTTTCTCCTAATAAACAACACATTTGATGTTTTCCAGTCAGGTTTCAGACCCCACCATAGCACAGAAACAGCTCTTATCAAGGTAACTAATGACATCCGCCTGAACACAGACGCTGGCAAAGTCTCTGTCCTAATCCTGCTGGATCTGAGTGCTGCTTTTGACACTGTCGATCATGACATCCTTTTACACAGACTAGAGGACTGGGTGGGCATCTCTGGTTCTGCCCTGAAGTGGCTCCAGTCCTATCTAGAAGACAGGAAGTATTTTGTTGAAATTGGAAATTGCGTGTCTGAGCACATGGCCTTGACCTGTGGTGTGCCTCAGGGGTCAATCTTGGGACCCCTTCTGTTCAATTTGTACATGTTGCCTTTAGGTCAGTTAATACGCAATAATAATGTGAGCTATCACAACTATGCAGACGACACTCAGATCTATGTGTCATTAACAGCAGGTGAATATGGGCCTGTGGATTCACTCTGTCACTGCATCCAACAGATCAGTGTGTGGATGAAACAGATCAGTGTGTGGATGCAAAACAACTTTCTCCAGCTTAACTCAGACAAGACTGAAGTTATCATCTTTGGCCCACAGAAACAAGGAGAAAGTGTCAGTAGTCAACTTCAGTCTCTCTCTCTAAAACCTTCAAGTCAAGTTAGAAATCTGGGGGTAATAATGGACTCAGACTTGAACTTTAACAGCCACATTAAGTCAATAACATCAGCAGCTTTTTACCATCTAAAAAACATTGCCAAAATCAAAAGTATAGTGTCAAAGCCTGACCTGGAGAGGCTTATCCATGCATTTGTCTCCAGTAGGTTAGACTATTGTAACGGCCTGCTCACCGGCCTATCCAAACGAGCTGTAAAACAGCTGCAGTACATCCAGAACGCTGCTGCTCGAGTCCTGACCAGAACCAGGAAGTACGATCACATTAGTCCTGTGCTTAGGTCTTTGCACTGGCTTCAGTGGCTCAGAGAATAGACTTTAAAACAGCTCTGCTTGTGTTTAAGTCTCTCCATGGACTAGCACCAAAGTACATCTCTGACATGTTAGTGCGTTATGAACCATCTCGCACTCTGAGGACCTCAGGGACCGGCCTCCTGCTGGTGCCCAGAGTCAGGACTAAACATGGACCAGAGTCAGGACTAAACATGGACCAGAGTCAGGACTAAACATGGAGAATCAGCGTTTCAGTTTTATGCAGCTCAGATCTGGAACAGTCTTCCAGATGATGTAAGACAGGCCTCCACTGTGACAATGTTTAAATCTAGGCTGAAAACATGTCTTTTTATCTGTGCATATGACTGAAATACTCTGTCTGCACTCTTTATTTCTTTACTTCTTTTTAAAGTAAATTTTATGCTGATTATTTAATTATTGTAAGTTTGATGCATTTTCCTGCCTTGTAAAGCACTGTGAATTGCTTTGTGTATGAATTGTGCTATACAAATAAATTTGCCTTGCCTTGCCTTGCCAATGTATTTATATTTGTAATGTGTCCAGTTGCATAAGTGTATGTATGTTATGTATGTATGTCATTTGTACAACTGTATAAGTGTATGTAATGTGTACAGATGTGTAAGTGTTTGTATGTATGCAATGTGTACAGATGTATAAGTGTATGTATGCTATGTATGTAATGTGTACAGATGTGTAAGTGTATGTAATGTATGTAATATGTACAGATGTATAAGTGTATGTATGCAATGTATTTATGTATGTAATGTGTACAGGTGTATAAGTGTATGTATGTTATGTATGTATGTAATTCGTACAAATGTATAAGTGTATGTAATGTGTACAGATGTGTAATATGTATTGTGTACTGAAGTATAAGTGTATGTATGCAATCTATGTATGTAATGTGTACAGATGTGTAAGTGTATGTATGTAATGTATGTAATGTGTACAGATGTGTAAGTGTATGTATGTAATGTATGTATGTATGTATGTATGTGTGTATGTATGCATGCAATTTATGTATGTATGTAATGTGTACACATGTATAAGTGTATGTATGTTATGTATGTAATATAATGTGTACAAATGTATAAGTGTATGTAGTGTGTACAGATGTATTAGTTTATGTATGCAATTTGTTCACATGTATAAGTGTGTGTGTAATGTGTACAGATTTATAAGTATGTATATGTAATGTGTAAAGATGTATAAGTTCACGTATGTAATGTGTACAGATGTATAAATGTGTGGAATAAAAAGGAAGAGGGGGAGAGAGAAAAAGAGAAGAAAAAGACAGATTTAAAGAAAAGAAAAGAGCGACAAAAAAGGAACAGGGGGTGAGAAAAAGGAGATTGGTGGAGAAAGAGAAAGGGTGTGTATTTATTGTGTATGTATGTGAGTGTGTGTGTGTAAAATTTGTACAGTTATATAGGTGTGTGTGTGTGTGTGTTTGTTTTTATCACCTTATAGGGACAACCACCGGACAGCACACTCTACAAGTGGGGACCTGAATTTTTGTCGGGACAAAAAACCCGGTCCCCACAAAAATGACAATGTAATTGATGAAAATAAGCTCCGGACAACACCCTGTACAAATTTGGGAAAAATCCCCACAAGTCAAAAAACCTGACTTTAAGTGTGTGCCCACACACACTGTGTCTATTTTAACAGAATAGCGCGTTTTAGAGGGGGGATTAATGGAGACACTCAGTCCGCCTCTGAGGCACTCTGCTCTGGATTTCTGGTAGGGGGGTCATTGCTCACTCTCATGCCCGGGGAAGAGCACTCATCCCCGGCTAGGTTGCACGGAGGGTCGGCCTCTGTCCTCCGGAGAACCAGACAATTTTCTCACCCGATTTTAAACACTTTAATTCGGCCTGGGGCACTTCTTAGGGCATGGATGGATGCAGCGTGACCTGCTCTTTAACCCTGGGTGGGTCTTAAGCCAGAGCACCGTGTATTTTTGACAGAATAGTCGGTTTTAGAGAGGGGAATCCCGGGACATCCAGTCCGCCTCTGGTGCACTCTGCTCGGACTGGGTTTTGGGGTTATACACCCCCTGAGTTCCAGAAGAACCAGACTGTTTCAGGCTTGATTTTACCTTGTCTAATAAGATGCTTTGCTTGTTTTAGAGGCATGGATGGTGACTCAGATGACCTGTCTGGGTGTACCTCATCGGGCAGCCCTGCTTTCGTTCCTGAATTCAGCGACAGCGACAGCGATGGGGACAGTGGAGATTCATTTAATTCATTCATGTCAACAGAAAGCAACCTGCCAGGAAATTCAAAAAATAGACCCAGGACACACTCAAAAAGCCCAATCCAACATACCAATGACACCCCTTCAGAACAGCAACAAGTACCAGAAAGTAGCTCATCACCTCCTTGGACAGTCCAACGCCAACGTTCACTGTCAGTGCAGGCAGTAAGTACAAAAGCAGATGGGTCTCGCCAGTACAATAAGAGACAGTATTGCTTGTTCTGTAATAAAGGATTACTGAAAATAACTCGACATTTGGAGCATGTTCATAAAAATGAACTTGAGGTTGCACAAGCCATGTCTTATAATAAGGGATCAAAAGAAAGAAAGCTCCATCTTGAACATCTTCGAAACAGGGGAAACTTTGCTCATAATGTTGAGGTGTTAACGGAGAAGCAGGTGAACTTGTTCCCCGGAGGAAACCATCAGTAAACACAGAAGCCCAGGATTACATGCACTGTGTTCACTGCCAAGGCCTATTTAGAAAGAAGATTCTTTTTAAACATGTCTCAAAATGCAAGTTTAAGCCTGGTGGTGAGCCGAACCGAGGAAGAACGCGGGTTCAGGCGCTCTGTGCATTTGCTGTACCACCACCTCCGGGCGTCAAACAAGACTTCTGGAAGCTGCTAAGCAACATGATAAATGATAAAGTTTCTTCCATAGTGAAAAAAGATCCATGTATTCTAGAATTTGGTGAAAATCTTTTTAGTCGTTTTGGCCATGATGCTGGGAAACATGAGTATATTCGTCAAAACTGAGAGAGTTGGGAAGGCTTCTGTTATGCTCAAGAAAAAACCCGGAGCTAAAGACCATTGAGGACCATGTTTTGCCTTCAAATTTCATGCATGTTGTAGAATCTGTGAAATGTGTAGCTGGTTATGACAGGCAAAACAATACATATAAACGCCCAAGTCTGGCTCTCAAATTAGGGCATAGTCTGTCAAAGGTTTCAATGTTGGTTGAAAGTCGTTCAAACATCCAGAACAACAGTGTTGCAGCTAAAAATGCCCGTACATTCGGACAAATCTATGAAGCAAGATGGCATGAAATGATATCTGCAGCGTCACTGAGAACACTTCAAGAAGCTAAGTTTAATGCTCCACTTTTACTTCCATTCACAAGAGATGTCCAGGTGCTTCATTCATTTCTGGATGCAGAGCAGCAGAAACTTCACTCCACGTTGTCTTCTCAAGTGTCAACCCAGGACTGGGCTGGATTAGCAAAAGTCACCCTGACTCAGATAATTCTCTTTAACAGACGGCGGTCCGGCGAAGTATCAAAAATGCCTCTGTCAGCATACATGTCTCCGCATAGCCAGGATGCGCTGGAAGACCTGGGTGATGCACTCTCTGATTTAGAAAAGAAACTGTGTCAACACTTCAGAAGACTGGAGATAGCGGGGAAGAGAGGAAGGAAGGTGCCGGTTCTTTTGACACCAGCCATGCAGGAAGCATTGGATCTTCTTGTCAGCAAGCGGGAGATGTGTGGGGTTGTACCGGGAAACAAATACCTTTTTGCCAGACCAAAAGCATGTTCATACTTTCGTGGGTCTGACTGTCTCCGGCATTTTGCCAAGATGTGTGGGGCAAAAAACACAGAAAGCCTCACCTCCACAAAACTGCGAAAACAAACTGCAACTCTGTCTCAAGTTCTTAACCTGAGCAACACAGAGTTGGATCAGCTGGCCGATTTCCTGGGCATGATGTAAGAGTCCACCGACAGTTCTACAGACTTCCAGAAGGCACCCTTCAACTGGCTAAAGTGAGCAAGATCCTCATGGCTTTGGAGCAGGGACGTATGGCTGAATTCAAGGGAAAAGGCCTGGATGACATCACTATTGACCCAGAAGGTAAAGATTTTTTTTGTCTATCCACACTTGAGCTCCAGCAGATAGGCCAGGTTCCAGGTTAAAAAGCCCCAAATCAGGAACCCCTCTTTTAAACCCCAGAATAGTACCTTGTAAGTCGGATCCAAAGTTACACATTGTGTCGTTAAAGACCCAGAGTTTTGTTCCAGCAGACAGGCCAGGAACCCCTCTTTTAAACCCCAGAATAGTACCTTGTAAGTCGGATCCAAAGTTACACATTGTGTCGTTAAAGACCCAGAGTTTACCTGCAGCAGACAGGCCAGGAACCCCTCGTTTAAACCCCAATATAGTGGGTCTATGCTGGGCAGCAAGCTGGCCACTATCAGCTTCTGAGTCTCTGCCCATGCCTGGTGCTCCTCTCTGGGCCAAGTGCTCTCACACTCTGCCTCTTGGAGCCTCTCCTCCACCTCCACAAGGCTCCAGGAGATCCTCACACTAAGTCCAGGTCAGGTGCACCTTACTGGGCCAACTGCACTGACACTCTGCCTCCTGGAGCTTCTCCACCACCTCCACAAGGCTCCAGGAGAGCCTCACACTAAGTCCAGGTCAGGTGCACCTTACTGGGCCATGTGCCCTGACACTCTGCCTCCTGGAGCCCCTCACCACCTCCTCCAGGAGAGCCTCACACTAAGTCCAGGTCAGGTGCACCTTACTGGGCCAACTGCACTGACACTCTGCCTCCTGGAGCCTCTCCTCCACCTCCACAAGGTTCCAGGAGAGCCTCACACTCTGCCCAGGAAAGGTGCTCCTATCTGGGCAGGTGAAGACATACATAAAGTTTGTACATTTCGGCTTGACTAAGCTGTTTCTTTACTTTTAACAGATCATGCCCTCCAGGACAGTGAGGACGGGGACGAGAACCAGAACATAGAAGAAGATCTGGATGCTGAAATGCCAGACGAAACAAATGAAACATCCCAGCCTGTTACAATTGAAACATCCAGCCATCCTTCACTGCAAGCGGTCCAAAGACCGTCACGCAAAGGACCGTCACGCACCCCCACTTCAGCTCGCCGGACAGTCGTAAAGAGAACGTGGAACCAAAGAGAGGTCAAAGCCGTGGAAAAGCACTTGATGCACTTCATAAACTCGTGCCGAGTTCCGGGCAAAGCAGACTGTGACAAGTGCCTTCGGCTTGAGAAAGTCGCCTCAAACGGAGGGATTGGTTAGCAGTGAAATTTTATGTAAAGAATCGAATCACAGCTCTTAAAAGAACAGTTTAATGATTATAATTTAATTTATGTTAATAAAGATTTAGTTTTATTCATTTTTGTGTGTCATTATTTCCTAAAAATTCAATTCCAATAACCAGTGTACATGGTTGGGTCTCATAACTATCTCTATCCCTGAAATGTCCCCAGAAGTTTTTAATGGAATAAATGTTTTTTGAAGTCAAATTACTGCTAAGGAAATTTAGAGAACCATAACATATTTTTTGGGCTCCGGTAGAACCAGCAGAAAGGGACGTTCCCACAAGGCATGTTCTAGTCATGCGTCCCTACAATATGTTAAAGACACGTATGTGTGTGTGTGTGTGTGTGTAATATGTACAGATGTATAAGTATATGTAAGTAATGTGCACAGATGTATAAGTGCATGTATGTATTGTGTACACGTAAAAGTGTGTGAAAAAGAAAGAACAGAAAAGGAAAAGGGGAGAGAGAGAGAAAAAGAAATTGCACATTCATTTAACAGGTTTACACTAGTTAATCCAACTGTCTAGGTCTCTAGGTCTACATATTTGCTACTTCAAGGGTGAACCTCAATTTGGAACAAGACTAGAGAACAATTTATGAACCAGAACAAAAGTGAACAAAACAAATAACAGTGGAATTTTATCTGATGAAGTTGATTTAAAAGTACTGCAGGCGACTGAAAACCAGATCTAACCAAGTCCCTGGGCCACTTTATTATGATGGGCCAGTCTTTATTGCTTAGCATTATGTTGCTGTATTCACCACTGTTCACTGTAAATCAGATACGGATTGTTTCCCAGGCTTCTTTACAATGTGGCCCAGTCCATGGCCCATTTTACCAAGGTGGGCCACATTATATTCCTAGCGGGCCGCATTAGTTCTTAACCAGCTTTATCCAAGCGTTAAATTTCATACTGGGTTTAGGGGAAGCTGGAATTGAACTTGGAATCTTTGCACTGTGAGATATGCATATCTACACAGCCACCAAGCCAACTGCTATTGATACATCTGACAACATTTTATGTTCTGTGTGTCCTACACTCTGATTAAGTAACAGGTTAACACAAAGATGTGTTTACACAGACACATTTTACACAGACAAGCCTAATTTCTACACAACATTTTAACACATGTATTAAAACAGCTCTAACACAAGAATTGTGTAAAAAAATAACACATCTGTTTTAAGAGTGTACTCAGACAATAACCAAACAGAAAGATTCATGGTAAATTTGAACAATGTATTTTTTCAATAAAATTAAATAAAAAATATTCAGAAACGTTTGTTTAAAACTTCCTTTCAAAAGCAGAATGCATTTTAAGTCAATGTCCACAAAGCCTAGGATATGACTTTGTAGTGCATTAAGTTGGATGTAACTGATTGGTCAGTCCATAATTATGAACAAAACTCTTAAACAAAAGTTACACAAAGTCATGGAAAAGTTAGGAATAGTTATGGAAAACTTTTAATTCTAAGCCTTCATTTTGTTCACCACGATGTGTTTCCAACACAGCTGTTAGGAGCAAGAGGTGCTGGTATGCTAACCATATGCTAATGTGTATAGTGCCTTTAAACTGACTGTAGCCAAGAAATGTACTTGATTATATAACTGTAAATTTTTTTGAACATATTTTGTTGCACTTATGGAGCTAAGAAGCAAATTCAACCTGGCAGACTATGTCGGCTTTGCCACGTTCATCAATCAGCTCCTCTGAAATCATTCTGTATCAATCACATCTGCCTGTGCAGCTCAGCCAATCACCCTGCACCTCTCATCTCTTCCTCGCTCCCTTCAGCCTATTGGAGCATCAGGGCTAAATTCAAAAGAGCAGCCGGAATTCTTCAGTTTGCTGACAACTCATGCAAGTAGTTTGTCGCCTCTCACAACCCTAAATGTCCCCATCACCACCTCAGAAGACATCTTCCCTCTTCACCACCACCAGTGTCTCTGGGGGGAATTCTCCTACGCTATCCGCCAATCATTTATCGCATGCTTCGTTTTCCTGCTGGGGCCTAAGCGCCAAACCTGTATTAATAAATATTCTCATTAACCCCTTGACGTCAGGTGTCTCGAATTCGTCACATACCGTTTAAACTCAAATTGCGGCCACTGTGTGAGGTGCACACATCAATTCTCGGGTTGGGCATGTTCCTTCAGCCCTTGTGAATAAATTGTGACCGCTTTTATTTTGGTGACCTCTTCCTGCTAAATGCTGCATCCTGTTGACGTGAGAGGACGCTACTTCAGGAGCAACTTGTCCCTGGAGGCTTCTACTCAGCGTTGGTCCGGCGAAATAAAGGTGAGTTTTGACACCAAAAAAATATGTAGCTGCTGTGCCTGTCTATGTGCTGTGTCAATATGAAGTCAATATGACAAATACTTTTGCTGTAATCAGAGATTTTCGGATTGTCCCGAGTTCGGCACACTGGGCCAAAAAGGACCTTGTTTTGACCATTTTACGCTGTTTTTGGTCTTCTACAGATGTCTAGGGACTTTCCTTAGCAGTTGTTGGGTTAGTTATCGTCAAATTGTTGTGTTACACGTGTTTTTAAGTCACTACTCTGTGCTTCGATTCTATCACAGGCCTGCCGCCATTGTTAACTGTGTTTGTGTTTGGTTAGCATGAGAATGGTGTGGTGGCTGTGTGTAGCTAGCTAGCTTCAGACGTGGTGTGCACCTCCGCCTGCTTTTCGATCCGTTCAGGCTCACGTTGTCTTTGCAACACGAACTTTAATAACTGTTGTTGCACGTGTCTACAGCCTGTTGTACTCTCTGTGTGTCCATGAAGAGCCAGGCTGCTGCTGCTGCGGTTATCATGGTGCGTAAATTTGTGTTAGCCTGGGACAACACTGTTTAGCTTTTGTGATAAATTCCAGATTTTTTCGGGCTCGGTTCTGATTCAGTCTGAACTCAGCCTTGTTTTAAATGTGTGATGTGTTGCTTTATTCATGAATTAATCATGCAAAACCACCCGTGTCGTTGTTTACTTGATAAGTGTGTACATTGTCCTGTTTGTGTTCGTGCGTAACCACGGTCTCCTCCTTGTGCTTTTCCGGTACTCTCAGACTCGCGTTTTCTTTGCAACACAAACTTTATTGACTGTACTATAAATGTATATTGTGTGTTTTTGTGGCAAGTGTCTGCAGCCCTTTCATACTCATTGGTCTGTGAATCAACGTAGAGACAGGCTCTGGCCGCGTAATCCTTGTTTTGTGATCAGTTCTGGCGGTTATGATTCAGTTTGGATTCAGTTGTGTTTTAAATGCGTGGTGGTGTGGTGTTATATTCTTGATTTTACCAGGCAAAACCACGTGTGTCTTTGTTTATTGTGGATAAGCCAGTTAAATGTCCTGCGTTGCTTGGCCACGTTGTTCACCTCTGTCCATCTGCGTCATGTTGTTTTGTTAGCAACACAAACTTTTATAACTGCTTGAAATGTGGTGTAAGCACACTCACTCCATGCATTAGTGATTAAAAAGTAGAAATTATATTGCCAATGCTATATTATTACATTGAATAACTGTTGTGTAGGCTTAATGTTTATTTTCTGCATTCATTTCTGAGGCACCACCAGTGTGACAACTGCTGTGAGGAGGACATCACTGCTGCTGCTGTGGGTGGAATGCCTCATCAATGTTGTGGGTATGTCTCTATCTCAATGTTTAGATATAAATCATCTGGTAAAGCTACATTATGTAAGATTTATGGTGACAGGTGTACCACCTGCATGACTTTATCTCACTCTGTGTCTGCTACCACAGTGCGATGATCCTGCCATTACAATGAGGAGGACACGCTGCACCTGACGTTACAATGAGGAGGACACGCTGCACCTGACAGTACAATGAGGAGGACGGTCTGTACCTGACGTTACAATGAGGAGGATGGTCTGCACCTGACGTTACAATGAGGACATGCTGCACCTGACATTACCATGAGGAGGACACGCTGCACCTGACGTTACAATGAGGAGGATGGTCTGCACCTGACGTTACAATGAGGAGGACATGTTGCACCTGACATTACCATGAGGAGGACACGCTGCACCTGACGTTACAATGAGGAGGATGGTCTGCACCTGACGTTACAATGAGGAGGACATGTTGCACCTGACATTACCATGAGGAGGACACGCTGCACCTGACGGTACAATAAGGAGGACGGTCTGCACCTGACGTTACAGTGAGGAGGACATGCTGCACCTGACATTACAATGAGGAGGACATGCTGCACCTGTTGTTACAGTGAGGAGGACACGCTGCACCTGACATTACAATGAGGAGGACGATCTGGACCTGTTGTTACAGTGAGGAGGACACGCTGCACCTGAGGTCACAGTGAGGACAGCGCTCTGCACCTGTCAGTTTAGTGAGGAAGGCGCTTTTCACCTGTCGTTATCATGAGGAAGACGTTAATTACAGTAGAACAAAGATGTGACACTGAATACAGTCAAAAACTCCAAATCTATAAGAGAAAGGTGAGGTATGCTTCCTTATTCAAACAGTCAGACTGTGCAATCACTATTATAGAGATATTTTTGATGATGAATCTTTGTGAATTGTCAACAAAGTAACTTGAACCATCCTAAACTGTCTCCAAAATGGCAGTATTTAGTTGGCACTATGTTGCACGTGAGTGTTTTTTGATTTACCCAGGCTTAGAGAGCAGTGGTGCAGTGTATGCTGTATACCAGTAGTTGTAATTGCACAAGACAACGAGCCAACAGGTCACCAACAACATTGATTAGTTTTTCAAAATAATTGTATTGACAGATGAGCTTCTTTCCACATAACATTGTATCTCAAATAATACTATTTTGTTTGCTGACAAACAAATAGTGCCAATATATGCTCTATATAGCATATATATTATATACACAGCACTATGCAATTATATACCATGTTATATATGTATATTTTTTTTTCCTTAGGGTATTTTATTTAATTTTAACTTTCACAATATGTTTCCATGAATAGATTTGCTCAATAAAGTGTCTAAGCCCAGGTAGTGGTAGAGTTGCCCTATTGTATTCACAATTTTAGGCATATTTTAGGTCTGTCCTGGAAACCTAATTTATGAAAATTTCGACCATGACTATTGAAAAACCTTTGTTTGCATCAAATTGATACATCAATAAAATATATTGAGAATACAAGTTGGAAAAATGTGTTTGGACTTAGTTGCAAATATGGGTAATTTGTGTTCCTCTGTGGCCCAGTGTGCCTTTTTTGGTATGTACTCAAAAACTTTTTTATTTTTAGTGCTATTGAAAAAATTTCAACTGATCCTTGTTTTGGGGCCTAACTGAAGTAAAAATAACCATTAAAATTTTTTTTTTATTTTCAGAAAATAATTCGGGCGTCAAGGGGTTAATAGCATTCTTTTGTCTGTTTGTGTCTGTCCAGGTTGAAAAACGTGCATGAAACATGTGTTCTCACTTTAAACAGATTTGCATTTCCACTAAATTGGCACATTGCTGGTTTGACGAAAGAACCTTAGAAAAAAAAATGTTTCTGTAGTTTTTCTTTGACATGAAATCATACAAGATTTTTTGGTTTCTGAAAAGTAACAAGGTGACGCTTTACTTTTTTTACATGTTGACATGTTTGACGCTTCTTGCTACAACGTTAATAAGACAGTAGAGGGCAGCACTTTACAGCTCACACAAAAGCATTATATCAAAAACTTCCCAACCAGTGTAAAACTCATTTGTTTTTCTGTTTCACTTTAAAGGACCAGTATGTAAGATGTACAATAATAGTTATTACAATCACAAATTAACTTGGGTTGCCAGAAAGTAAAAAGACCCATACTTTAAAGATTAGAAGCTTCTTCTGACCAATCAGAAACAAGGTTTACTGTGAATATTGTCTTTTGCATTTTATATTTTCTATAAACTTGTCTAAATTATGCCAACAGTATACTTTAAAAAATCTTGTGACATTTTCAACACATTGTAATGTTGTGATATAGGTTTATTAAAATCAAAATCCTTTTTAAAGTTTTGTCACATAAAACCCTGTGTTTCTCAGCCATGGCTGGTCTAGATTGTGAAGCGATTCTTTGCTGTTTCAGGGTTTATAGACCTGCTGAAGAAGCTAAGTAAAACTAAGTGAAGCTTTAATCAATATCCACTAGAGCCAATTAGTCCTGGGCTCCACACGAAATCCCTTCTATTTCCCACTAAACCACCTAAGCACTTTTATAGCTGTTCCTAAACATGAGTGGATTTTCTTTCTTTTTTTTTTCTTCTTCTTCTTTTTTTTGCATTATCACATCTTTAAAAGGTTGAACAGCAATGAAAAACTTTGTAAATCTAGTTTCCAGGCCTTGCATTTCCACTGGTTTTGGAAAAGTTTTGAAAAATTAGAAAATATTTCAAGTTAAAAATGGATAGTAATTTACTCAAACACAATTCTGCTTGTTTAGCTTGGACCGAGCAATAATATTTAAAAACTTAAAATATAATCAGATTATTGATCTTGCAACAGAAAATGTTGGCATAGCACTTTTGTTTAAAACTAAAAACATTGAATTTGAAATTATGTGATATCAGATTGGTTTGAGACAAAATTATTGCATTTAGTCATACGGAAAACAAATATTTGGTCAAACTTGTGTGAATACAAGGTCATGGAAATGTTGGAATTCGTTTTGGAGAAGTCAATTAAAAGTTACCTTAAGTACCCTGTTTAAACACACTTTCAGACACATGATGATTAATATATAGGGAAAAAAATCATGTGTAAACTAGGGTGATTATTTTTTCAATTAGTGGACTAGTCAAATTATTATACAGTATATATTTTATTGTATTTCAATTGTGGAATCCAGAATCCAGAATAACTTCAGCAAAACGATGCGAAGACTGGGTCTGGTGGTTATCACTCCTCCTCCCAGACTTGATTTTCAAGATAAGTAAAAGAGCACCGAGTCATTTTTAAAGTGAGTCAACTTGTTCTGCCCCGCCCACTTTTCTTGGCAGTGCACTTCCTGTTTAGCTGTGGTTAGCAGGTAGTCGTTGGGTTTATTCAAACTGTCATTATATCTATTTGAGATGGCAAAATAGACAAACAAACTTGTTTGAAAGTGCTTTTCTGAAGTGACCAAAACATGCACCTTAAGAAGTCAACCAAGAAGTTCATATTGTTTTTGTTACTTTTCTGCTACTATTTATCTGATTTTCTCTTTTTGCATGTCTGATACAAAGTCAATATTCAACAGTTGTATTAGTCTGTTTAAATGTAGCATCGGAACAAGTTTTAGCTCTAAATCCTCATGTACGCAACATTTTAATTTTCGAAAATTCCTTAGAAATTGAGTACATTTGTAAAAATGAGTTAGAATCATGGTTTCAGTCCACAGTAAGCTGAAGACAGGTGAACAGATTTCTTGGTTTGGCTTGACTGATTGTGAGAACAATAAAGAGTGCATTACAGGGTCGTTTATTCACACAAACTCATGTTTGAAACTCAGAGTTGACTTTTACCGCTGGTTAACTGTGCTCAAGTCTTTTATAGGCCACCAGAATGAAGCCAAAAACACACTTCTTCAGGATGCATGTTTCAACCAGAGAGGGATGGAGCTATTGGCAGCTCCAAACTGGACGGTGTTGTTTTGCTGTGGCCAGGGTGTTTGGAGTCCACCGCTCTACCATTAGTCGTCTTGTGGAGCGATACCAAGCCACTGGTTCCTCTAACGACCGCCCTCGTACTGGTCACCCCCGTGTAACGACCGCTGCACAAGACCGCGCCAACCGCCCCGCACATCTCCGTGACAGGGTCACCCGCCACCAGGTCCACAGCCGAGACCATTGGGACACACCACAGGCCAGTGTCGGCCAGAACCATCCGTAATCGCCTCTGCACTGACGGTATTCGACCTGAGGATTAGAAATGGATGTAGGATTCATAAGGAAACAGGCAGATCTCAAAATAAAATTATTCTGCCCCCCCAAAACTCTGAAAACTGATTGTTACGTTTCTTTTTCCTTGAGTATATTTTTGCCACTCACTGTTACCATTTAGAATGCTGAAATGTCACCTACATAACTTGAAAAGGCCTTATATTCATTTAGCTGCCCTCCATAGCAGGCAGACCTCTTCTTGAAGGTGAGGGTGTCTGGAGTCGTCCGCCAGGAACAAAGTACAAACAAATTGGAACAAGTTTCTCCAGGGACCAGGGCACAAAAGAGCCTTAAAAAGCATGAGATTTTGTATTGTAAGCAGTGTCGAGTAATACATTATATATTACTAGTTACATGGAGAAAAATGTAATACATTTGTATTACAATATTACTGTCTCAAAAATGTAACTGAGTTACACAGTAATCCTGTTACATTTACACTTTATTACGGATTAATTTATGGAAATGTGATGTCACAACACATTTTTCCCTTAATAATATAAAAGCAATGAATTTATATGAACGTAACGAGTTACTCAGATTGTAACTTGTAATATATTATCAAAATGTTGAGTTACACTACTTAGTTACTGAAAAGTGGAATATATTACAGTAACTAGTTACTCCCAACACTGATTGTAAGATAGATTGTTTCTCTATTTTTTTTTTTTTTTTATAATTAGCCAGCTTATTAACAAATAGTAGCTATTACATAACTACAAACAATAGCAGATTTCAGTGAACAAACAGCTATGGTTTGACACTAAATTACCAATTCAATGTACACATTCAATTCAGCAACATTTTAATGTGTTAAAAATGTCGCAAGGATTTTATAAGAATTTGCATAATTTATCCATCTTTATGCAAGTGAATCAAACCCAATAGTTTTGACACACACACAAATAAAACATCTTGTTTTGAAGACAAAAATCTTGAAAGTTAGCGTAAAGCATGTAATTAGATCTGAATCTTGCAAAATCCTATTAGCAACACTAATTATGTGTGGGAAGTAGAAATGTAATCAAATGGTTAAATTCTAGAAGAAAATAAAACCCAAATGAGAAGAGAAATAATGAGCATGGACTAAATAATTAAAACACAAGATTATGTATTAGGGGCCCATCAAGAAATTTTGGACCAGGGGCCCAGAATTTGGTGATACGCCCCTGTTTGTAGAAAGTAAAATAAAAAATCGTATTTCCTCAATGTAAACGTAAATGCAGCTCAGTGCTAGAGAAAGTTGCCTGTCCTTTTCCTGTTTGACAATAGCGCGCGCTCTGGTCCTTTAAGAAGAGCACCTAGCACTGCCTCTGCTGATCTGCGCGGTTCCGCCTTTTCTTTTGTAAAACTGCAGCAGCCCGGGACACGCACAGGTCTACGGGACGGACGCACCGGACCGTCCTGACCGCGTGTCCCACATGAACACAGAGACACTCAGTCTCATCCAGGACAAACCGGGCGAAGGATGGTGAAACATGCGAACCGGAGGCAGCAGCAGCAGCATCCCGGCGGAGGAGATAAGGACAGGACAGTCAAGTGCATCGGCTGAACATGTGTGAGAGAGCCGCGGTGAGGTGCGGAGAGGCGCTGGGATCATGGGGCACTGTGTGGAGAGCACGTTTAAACTGTAGTCATCATCACATTCTCCTGTTTCGGCTCAGTCTGGCTCAGCGCGGAGCTAACGCAGCAAGTAAGTGCGCCTGCTGCATGGGACAGTGTGCAGTCTCTTATAAACACTATTACCACAACATTTAGGGCTGTTGTGTTTATTAAAAGTGTAGCAAATAGCATAATTTAAGGATATCAACTTAATTATTCACATTTCAGTAGGCTAAAAAACAAGCAATGAAGTTCTGTTGTTGACTTGTCTGTTTTCAGTGTTATGCAGTATTAATTTTCATAACAACTAGAAGCAGCCTATTCATGTCATATTACCTATGAATGTTTGAAGAGATTCAGTTACAAAATCAAACACAAATTAGGAAATGCAAACAGCCCCGGTTTCCTTTATTTGACTACAGCCTTTAAGGAAAGTATAAAGGATCATAGTGCAATTTTTTTCCAAGAAAAGTAAACTTGAATTTTTTTTTTTACATGTACATGTAGATGTTTTTGTTGTCTCATTCTATGGCCAAAAAAGCTGCTCCAGCATGTTGTTTTCTTGGCTATATTTTCTTTTCCACACTATTATTTAAAACATCTTTAAGGCCAGCCTTGGGCATAGGCAAACTAGGAAGCAGCCTAGGACGCCATCTAGTGATGAGGGGCCAAATTGCAGTCTTAAGAAATGGAAATAAAGTTCTACCAGTCAGTAGTCAGTTTTATTTTGTGTCATAGGACACATACAGTATTCATTGAGTTATGACCTCAAATAACTGACGAACTTATATGCCTGCAGATGTAATCACACAAACTACTGCGGCAATAGAAACCTCATAAAACATGAGGCTATTTGTCTTTAGTATTTCTGTTCACAAACTCTTGTGAGAGAAAGAAGTTTAATGGCAGATTATAGAAAATTGCATCTATTAGATAGATATATGTGTCACAGACAAACATGTTCAATAACATTAAAGTGAATGGTTCATAGTCTTCCCTATGTCATGAAAGAAAGAAAATGCAGTCAAAATACACTCAAGAAATGTTCATTAGGGAAGAACGATTTCAATATGACAATATTTTCTTCATAAATTCAAATTTTACCTTACCTTCAACACTGAAAACACTGATTTAGGTCACCAAAAAGTCAATAAAAATAAAAGGGGGAAATCTTTACATTAAGAATATATTTCCATACTGTCATCCAGGTGATTTTAACCTCCAAAAAGTGTCACTTTGGCCCCAGCCTTTTTTCACTGAAAGGCTTCAGTTCAAACTGAATTGATCTCTGGACACATTGAAGCACACCCATATGGCTGCAGTTTTTGTGAGGCTTTGTAGTCGTGTGGTCTTTAATAGAGCTTAGCAGTATGACAAAAATGTATATCACAATTTTCTTAAAAAATAAACTACAGTTTTGATTTTAGCACGATTCAAATCTAGTTCAGGTTTAAATGATCTGCTTCTTGGGTTGGTCGGTAGGACAATACAAGTCAAATTATGATTCCTTTGCTTGGTAAAATTGTCAAAATGTGATTCACAGATTTTCTGTGCAATGCAGCTCAAATACAGACATGTTTTGACAGATTTTTTTTTCCTATTAGTCAACCACATTAAAGCACTGAGAGAGTGAAAAGTTAATTTTTAATCAAACTAAATTCTAAACTTAAAGCGAAAAAAAAAGATCAGATTTTTAAATTTTCCTTTATTTACATCATTAAGACATGTAAATCTACTTGCCTGACCAGTCAGCCCCTCCTACATTCTGTTTGAATGCAGAAGGGTCTGAAACTGAAGAGATAGCCAACGATTTTGTCGTCCAAAGTTAGGACGATCCAATCACAAACACCCCCCTCCCCTCCTCTCCCCTCACCTTCGCTCCGCAATTTCAAAACTTTTTTTCTAACCATTTCAAAATATTCAAGATGGCGGACGTAGCTTATAGATCGTTGTTTTCGGCTCTAGCTTTGGTTTTGAAGAATTAGGGACGTATCAATCAAACCGGAGCAGCAAACCGCGTTCAGAGCCTTCACATAGGTTAATGCTCCATTGAAAAAATCCTTGCGCTACATATTTACTATCACAACCGGTTTAGTGCGTCGCTGCATCGGGGGAATTTCCGGGTTGTCTGTGATTGGTTGACTCCGCGCTCGGAAAGCCCGTCCTCGAAATTGAACCATGGCGCTCTGCTCCCAGACCCTTACGTCTTTGTACAGTGTCTGTCAAAGCGTGTAGGGACTGGCTGGTCAGGCAATAAATCTACAGGAAATAGCCTTATCTGCTTCTTCAAAAAATTCTTACTTTACTTTGATTGGACATTCAGCATTCACCCAAAGTTCGACCAATCAGAGAACTGTTTGGAAATAAATGTTTCTAAGTGAGACCGCTGCATTAAATTGAGAAAAGGTGAATCGCAATGTGACACTTAACTAAAAAAAAAACAACAAAAAAACAGATTTTCGATACTGATCTGCTCTAGTCTTTGATGTCTAAATGACTAATTATAAACGAGAACTAGACTTGTACAAAGAAAAATCTATTTTTTTTTTCATATAATGCTGTACTAGAGAACATTCTTGGCAAAGCAAAAACATCATCTTGGAGTCAGAGAGGAAGCAGACCATAAAAAGTCACATGGTGCACCTTTAAATTAAACACTACTTGGTTCAAAAACATAAGCTCCATCCCCTTCTACAGTGTTCAAATATGTCTCCAGGCTCATGTCCTCGGTGATGGTGTCTGGGATGAGTGAATGGAGTCTGGCTGAGCTGCCCATGGACAGATGGATGTCCTGTCTGCCCCCTCCTCTGTGGGACGTCCCGCTGTATCAGCTCGCCATACCAGGTGCACTCCAGTCTTGTTTTTAGGTTTGATTATACAAATCTATTGTATCTATGAATGATAGAGCTACATGATATTGTACAGCAATGTGACTGCGATTAAAAGATTCTTTTGACACATCGTTATTTTCTGCTAAATGTTTTCTGAGTTAAGAAGACAAAGTTATTTGAATGAGAAAGTATGCTGGCTTTTTTATTTGTTCTTTTGACTGACTAATCAGTTTTCAAACTCCAAAAGTAAAACAAGAAAAGATTATTGAGAGTTTGAGGAAAAGCGTTTTTTTAGCGTGAGAGAAAATTGTAAACAAGCTGTTTACAGGACTCATTTCTCATAAACTAAATGCTCAATGACAATTTATTACTCTAATAAAACATAAACCTTACCAAGACAAACCGCTAAGCTACTAAATCGGTGTCTAAATGTGAGATGTACTTTGACAGGCCTGAGAGTCTAACCTTCTAATGAAAAACATCGCCAGATGAACGTCTTAATAATCTCCAGCCCAATTCTTCTTTCTCAAAAACATGTCAGAGTTCGTGCTGCTCGCCTCTATGTCAGTCGGCCTCAGGGCAGTGCCATATAGTTGATCATTCTTGTGTTGTGGTGGTTCGTAAGCTAGAGGGCAGTATTTACCACTGATTATTTTTTTATTTAACAGTCTTTTCAACAATCGTCCATTGTATAAAACCAAGAGCTTTTGTGATATAAATAGAAATAATGACAATAATCCAGTGAAGGCGGACGAGCGCGGGAAAATGCAACCAGCGCCTCTCACATTTATGAGCCTGTCTGTGCTTACAGAGGCAGCCTCGGTAAGTTTACAAAATGTCATGGCGCATATTCAGGCAAGTGCCAATGAACGATAATTTGATATATTGTAATATTGAACATTTTAACTTTCGCAATTCACCTTTAAATTATTTTTCTTATCAAAACATATAGTGTTATGTAACTGTTGTTTATAATGCAAGTCACAACTGAACAACTTAATCTGAATTAGGGATGGGACGATATACGATATCATCGCTGATCGCAATAATTATAGGCCGCAATTAAATAATCGTGGCGTTTTTTCATAATCTTACATGATTATAATTGCAATTATAGCAGCAGACGAGCGTCTGTGGCCTAATAAGAGCATCCAAAATCTGACTGCTGTGAACGCAGTAAGAAGTTGTGTTATGGTTAAACAAAGAAAAGGTTCATGTGTTAAGTTAATTAATGACTCTGAGACAAAATTTGTAGATTTTTGCTCAACATTGTAAACATTTGTTCACTTTAAATCATTATTGATTGTACTTAGACCAAAATACAATAAGTAGTTGTTCAAACACATACATATTTTGCTCTAATAAATTTGAATTAAATGTAAATTATCGTGATAATATTGTTAATCGCGATTATTTTGGTCACAATAATCGTGAGTCCAAATTTTAATATCGTCCCATCCCTAATCTGAATAACATTTAACACATTATGAGATGTTCGGATCAACCTCAGCCAGTAAATTAGTCTCATTATGTCCAATTGAAGGCACAACCAGGATATTGGCTGAACCAATAACACAGGGCCAATACCCTATCCAATAACATTTTCTGGATTGGCACTGATATCCTATAATCAGATTGGTGCATCTCTCGTTTTAATAACAAGATTCTTCATATTCTTCATTTTTTTAACAACCGACCATGTGATTCTTCACATTTGAACATGTTTATATAAATTTAAGCTACAGGATGCAGTGGTGAGAAAGACTGACTTGACTTCATTCGAGTCACACTTTGCATGACTTACTTGTCTTATGATCCAAAAGACTTGTGACTTGACCCTTCATTGATATGACTTGGGTATGACTTGTGTTGAAAAACAAACAATGAAAATGTACAAAGTTAAAGGTGATCCAGAAATCTAAAAAATTGTTTTTTTTCCAAGAAGTTTTGAATATTAAAGATATTTGTTTTTGAATAGAGTAAATTAAACTGACTGAAGATTAAATATTTTATTATTATTATTAAAATGTATGACTTGATCCCAATGCATCAACGTGACTTGACTTACTTGGCAAAAAGCTATGACTTGACTTACTTGATTCTGATGACTCGCTGACGTAGACTTACTTGTGACTTGGATGTTATGACTTGTGACGTACTTGAGACTTAAATGTTATGAGTTGTGACGTACTTGAGACTTAAATGTTATGACTTGACTTGACTTGGCTTAAGGCTTGTGACATGGATGTTATGACTTAAGACTTACTTGTGACTTGGATGTTATGACTTGGACTTACTTGTGACTTGGATGTTATGACTTAAGACTTACTTGTGACTTGGATGTTATGACTTAAGACTTACTTGTGACTTGGATGTTATGACTTATGACTTACTTGTGACTTGGATGTTATGACTTAAGACTTACTTGTGACTTGGATGTTATGACTTATGACTTAAGACTTACTTGTGACTTGGATGTTATGACTTATGACTTAAGACTTACTTGTGACTTGGATGACTTGCTTATTGTGACTTGGATGTTATGACTTGGACTTACTTGTGACTTGGATGTCATGACTTGGACTTACTTGTGACTTGGATGTTATGACTTAAGACTTACTTGTGACTTGGATGTTATGACTTGGACTTACTTGTGACTTGGATGTTATGGCTTATGACTTACTTGTGACTTGGATGTTATGACTTAAGACTTACTTGTGACTTGGATGTTATGACTTGTGACTTAAGACTTACTTGTGACTTGGATGTTATGACTTAAGACTTACTTGTGACTTGGATGTTATGACTTAAGACTTACTTGTGACTTGGATGTTATGACTTATGACTTACTTGTGACTTGGATGTTATGACTTATGACTTACTTGTGACTTGGATGTTATGACTTATGACTTAAGACTTACTTGTGACTTGGATGTTATGACTTATGACTTAAGACTTACTTGTGACTTGGATGTTATGACTTATGACTTAAGACTTACTTGTGACTTGGATGTTATGACTTGGACTTACTTGTGACTTGGATGTTATGACTTAAGACTTACTTGTGACTTGGATGTTATGATTTGGACTTACTTGTGACTTGGATGTTATGACTTAAGACTTACTTGTGACTTGGATGTTATGACTTAAGACTTACTTGTGACTTGGATGTTATGACTTAGACTTACTTGTGACTTGGATGTTATGACTTAGACTTACTTGTGACTTGTACATAGGTGACTTACTCGCACCTCTGGCAGGATTATGCAAAAACTGAGATTTTTGTTGTTTGCAAAAGTAATTTTAGTAATTTGTCAATTTTGTGTAAATTCCAATTACAACTGATTAAATTTCAATAAATTGTGCAGTCCTAGTGTATATAACAGTTAGCCAGATCTCAATGGGACTTTCCTGGTTAAATGGAGGTCAATAATCATCATAAATATTGATAAATTGTAAAGACCACGTAGGTCCCTACAAAAGCCTTGTCACTCAGCAGGGGTGAAACTTGCCTGTAATTATTTGTATGTGTAAAACAAGGTCCAAGTTTCTAAACTATATTGTTATTGTGTAATATTATGAGTATTCTTTACATGTTGGCGCCAATCTCCATTCACAATGTATTTAAGCGAGATGGTGTGCGCGCGCGGGAGCGCGCAGTGGGGTGACGTCACACGCCAACTGAGGAGACGGGCGGGCCTGTGCCAGCGAGCCACGGAAAGTTTTTGGATTATAATCGCTGTGGATTAGTCACATATGGATTATTATTTTCTCCGTGGGAGCTGCTAGACCCTAGAACTCACTCGTGGCGAACTTTTGGTGGATGCGCGGTGCCGTGAGTACCCAGCCGTCGACTTCCACATAAACTTTACCTGGCGCCCGCCGTGGTGCAAATAACTTTTGCTGTCTCCGCTGGTTTGGGACATTTTGGGGGTGCTAAAGGACTATTATTGACGGTGGCACTTGCATGTTGTTTATTCTCATTGTGAAGTTTGTTAATGGGAAGCGCTCGAGCGTGGGGTGGTGTGGCCGTTCTTAAATACATCCTGGCACAGTAAATAAAAAGCCGGTGATTGTGGCCAAAAGCATTTGATTGTATTTCTGTTTTTTCCCCCTGCTGATGTGAATGAATCCTCCCGCGTCCTTAAAATAGCGTTGTAGCAGTCGCTTTCTAGAAAAGGACAGGTGAATTGTTACAGAGTGGTGGCCCGTACGGGGAACGTGGATTAGATTTGCATTTATATCAGCAGTTTTTCTGTCTTTATTATTTCTACTTTTGTACGTTGGTTTAGACGCGCGCATTGCATTAAAACTGTAACTTAAACTGCGTATCGTCATTTACATTGTATTAAACTTCGTCTTTTCCCATTCACCTTTACGCACGGGTTACGCGCGTCCCACCGCACGTGCACGTTACACAGCGCACTAGTTAAAGCTACTACACATATTAAAGAAGCGTGTAAGTGTAGTTTAAAGAGCAGGCACACAATTAAGCTGCATTTACACTGAAAGCGAAAATGGCCAGTCCCAACCGCAGTTTGCTGGGAGAAGAAGAAGAAAGGGATGAGAACCATAATGACCCCACTCCAGTCCTTGATCCCTACCGCCATGTTAACACCAGACAAAATCAGAGTGGAGTGGCAGAACTTACAAGCCAGTTGGAGGCAATGTACATCAATGAGGAAGAACAAGCTGCTGTGGAAGCAGAGGAGGGGAATGATGAAGATGTAAAGATTGTGATGGAGCAGTTGGAAACATTAAAGCTGTCGGTCGATGGTCTCGAGGCTCGACTCAATGAAGCTGTGGACAGTACACTCAACAGAGAGGATGGATTGAGAGCAGCAATGGACAGAATGGCTGGAGAAATAAAAGAATATGTGGACGCAAAGCTGCAACATTTTGATGAAGTTGTCACAGCGTGCCTCCAGCGGCGAGACCAAAGGTGGGCAGAAGAGTTAAAAAGAGCCCAGTCCAAGACTCGTTTTTCCTGGCGACCTGCTGGAGTTTCCACACCTGTCAATGCAATACCCTCAGCTCACCAGTCAACTGCAGACATCACCTTCCCTACTGCCCCTGCTGTTGCAACCCGACCTCCCATAAGAATGGAGTTTCCTCAGTTCGGAGAATCAAGGAATTCTTCTGATGTCACGGATTTTATCGAACAGTGTGAGAACTTCCTGACACTCAGACCTCTGAACGACGCAGAGTTGATGGGAACACTCAACACAGTCCTGAAAGGTCCAGCTCGCAGTTGGTGGTTGGCTGCTCGCAACAATATCAACAACTGGGCCGAGTTCAAGCAGGCATTCCTGGAAGCATTTCTGCCTATGGACTATCAATCAGAGATCGAAGAGCAGCTCCGGACTAACGTCCAGGCCCCAAGTCAGTGCTTAAGAGATTTCGCATACGACCACCGTGCCCTCTGTCTAAAATGGAGACCCGACATGAAGGAAGGTGAGATTGTGCACCGCATCCTCAGCGCCTGTAATCCAAGGCTGGCCAGCGGACTGCGCGGCACTGTAACTACTGTGGAACAGCTGGTGAAGGTGGGCTCTCTCATCGAAAAGGACTGGAGTAACACCAAAGACTATTGGAGCAGAGTCCAGCAGTCGCACCCTCCAAAAAGGGGTGGCAAGAAGTCGGACCACAGCTCAAACAAAAGTCCTGGTGCTGATCTAGCGTCTGCTGTGGGCGAGCCATCACTCCTTGTTGTTCCAATCAGGCTTCGTGGGTCCAAAGGTGATGCAGTCCTGGACTCTGGATGCACTTACTCGCTCATGAGCCTCTCGTTGTGGAAATCAGTCAAGAAGGATGGAGAAGTTCTGGCCCCAAGTGAAATCCCAAAGTTTGTCATGGCCAACGGGCAAGAGAACAAGGCGCTTGGTAAGGCCACTCTGCTCCTGAATTTGCACGACTTCCACGGCACCCTCGGAGTTCATGTTCTGGCTGACGACAATCTCTGCATGCCCCTGCTCCTCGGTCTTGACTTTATGACAATGTCTCAGATCACACTGAAGCCACACCTGAGGAAATACATCCTGCCAGGAGGAAAGGAGCACACATTTCTCCCCAAGGCGAGAGTGGCGCTTCAGTGGTCCCACAAAGCACCTCCTATGAACTTTTATGTGGCTGAAGTAACCAGACCTGTCATTCCCCTCCTCGAAGCTCAGCCTGAAGTGGTGAGGCCACTGCTGCAGAAGTGGCCGACTGTTTGGACTGATGCCACTGGCGCCACCCACGTTATCAAGCACAAGATTGTTACAACTGATGAAGTGCCAGTGAGAAGGAGGGCATACAGAGTGTCTATCCAAAAACAAACTGTCATTGAGGACCAAGTGCAAAAGATGCTCGAAAATGGTGTCATTGAGCCGTCCACGTCTCCATGGTCCTCTCCAGTGGTTCTGACGCCAAGAAAGGACGGAACGCCACGCTTCTGCGTGGACTACAGGGGCTTAAACGCTAAAACCCAGCATGACGCTTATCCAATGCCTTTGATACATGAAATCTTGGAGTCTCTGGAAGGCGCTCAATATTTCAGCTCACTCGATCTTAAGAGCGGATATTGGCAAGTGGCTATGGGTGAGGAAAGTAAGCTCAAGACCGCCATGACCACCCACTTGGGGCTGTTCCAGTTTAAAGTCATGCCCTTCGGCCTTCGTAACGCTGGGGCCACTTTCCAGCGCCTGATGGAGATCGTCCTCGGTGAGCTGAGGGGGAAGATCTGTTTCGTATACATTGATGACATCATCGTTTTCTCAAAAACACAAGAGCAACACCTCCGTGACCTTGAAGCTGTGTTTGCCAAGCTCCATCAAGCAAACCTGACGCTCAATGTCAAAAAGTGTCATCTGTTTCGGCATCAGCTCACCTTCCTCGGCCATCTGGTGTCCGGAAAAGGGGTGGAAGTGGATCCAGCAAAGGTCTCCGCCATCGCAGAGTACCCATCCCAGTCGATCTGAAAAGTCTTCAAAGGTTCCTGGGCATGGTCGGCTGGTACCATAAGTTCATACCAAGATTTGCAGATATCGCCGCCCCATTGAACCACCTAAAAAAGAAAGATGTTCCGTGGAACTGGTCCGCAGCTTGCCAGGCCGCCTTCGATCAGCTCAAAGCTCTGATACTGTCTCCTCCTGTCCTAATTCAGCCACAGCCGCAGCTCTGCTTCCAAGTCCACTGTGATGCCAGTGACGTAGGACTAGGGGCTGTCCTCATGCAGACCGTTGAGGGTGAAGAACGCCCCATAGCCTTCGCCTCCAGAGCTCTTCAGGGCGCAGAAGTCCGTTATTCTACGGCAGAAAAAGAATGCTTGGCGGTGGTGTGGGCTGTAGAAAAGTGGAAGCATTTCCTCGAGGGAACCACATTCGATGTCTACACCGATCACAGTGCCCTGGCCTGGGCGTTCAACTGCCCCAAGACATCCTCACGACTTACACGCTGGACTCTGCGACTCCAAGCTCTCAATTTTCGAGTCCACTACAAAAAAGGCTGCTGCAACGTTGTTCCCGATGCCCTCTCACGAGCAACCCAGCCACCTGAGGGGCAAGTATGTCTGTCGGTGCCAAAACGTACTGGTCAGACATTCCCAGCTCCCTCCAAGAGATCGCTGACGCTCAAAAGCTGGATACCACCTGTCAAGAGCTCGGGCCGTCCACCAGCCAGCCCACTCCAGGCCGCATCCACTACCAACTCCAGCAGGATGTGTGGTATAGAGGAGTTCCATCCAAGCACGGAGGCTACAATTACCAACTAGTAGTCCCTGCTACCCTCGTGCCACAGTTCCTCGCTTATTACCACAACAGTCCTTTTGGTGGTCATCTTGGCAGGATAAAGACACTGCTAAAGATTCTCCAAGTGGCTTGGTGGCCAACAGTCCGCAAAGATGTTTGGAGCTACATCCGCACCTGCAGTACATGCCAGCAGTACAAAAGTTCTAATGAAAAGCCAGCAGGACTCCTCCAATCGTCCGAAGTCAAAGAACCAGGAGAAATGATCGGAGTAGACTTCATGGGCCCTTTTCCATTAAGCAGAGACCGGAACTCAGTGCTGATGGTGGTGGTGGACTATTGGAGCAGATGGGTTGAATTGTTCGCCCTCAAAGATGCGAAAACCCCAAAAGTCTGCAAGATTCTGAAAAACGAGATTTTCACTCGCTGGGGAGTCCCCAAGTTTATGCTGTCGGATCGGGGCCCCCAATTCACAAGTCATCTGCTGTCCCAATTGTGTGAGGCCTGGGGAGTGACTCAAAAACTTACCACAGCTTATCATCCCCAGACCAACATGACAGAAAGAGTCAATCGCACCTTGAAGACGATGATTGCTTCCTTCGTCGGGAACCACCATCAGGATTGGGACAAATGGTTGCCTGAGTTCCGGTTGGCCCTCAACACTGCTGTGCATGAGACTACCGGCGTGACTCCTGCAGTGCTGGCTCTTGGACGGGAGCTGAAAGGACCGCTTGAGAGACTTTTGCATAAAGCTCCAGATCCACACACAGCTGCATATCAAACTATTCAGACACACACTCAGTTGAGGGAGGAAGTTGAAAGACATGTCGGCGCATCCAAAGCTAGACAAGCCAGATACTACAACACACGACGCAGGGATGTACACTTTGTAGTCGGTAGTCTGGTCTGGATTAGGTCGCACCCGTTGTCCAAAGCTTCCGCTAAATTCTCTGCCAAACTTGCGCCCAGGTGGGTAGGGCCTGCTAAGGTAGAGAAGAAGTTAGGACCTGTGAATTACCAAGTTCGTTGGTTAACAGACAAGTTAAAGGTGGACACTGTTAACGTGGTAGACATGAAACCCTATTATGGACCCTATAAGCCGCCGGCTGGGGGGGGGGACTGTAAAGACCACGTAGGTCCCTACAAAAGCCTTGTCACTCAGCAGGGGTGAAACTTGCCTGTAATTATTTGTATGTGTAAAACAAGGTCCAAGTTTCTAAACTATATTGTTATTGTGTAATATTATGAGTATTCTTTACATGTTGGCGCCAATCTCCATTCACAATGTATTTAAGCGAGATGGTGTGCGCGCGCGGGAGCGCGCAGTGGGGTGACGTCACACGCCAACTGAGGAGACGGGCGGGCCTGTGCCAGCGAGCCACGGAAAGTTTTTGGATTATAATCGCTGTGGATTAGTCACATATGGATTATTATTTTCTCCGTGGGAGCTGCTAGACCCTAGAACTCACTCGTGGCGAACTTTTGGTGGATGCGCGGTGCCGTGAGTACCCAGCCGTCGACTTCCACATAAACTTTACCTGGCGCCCGCCGTGGTGCAAATAACTTTTGCTGTCTCCGCTGGTTTGGGACATTTTGGGGGTGCTAAAGGACTATTATTGACGGTGGCACTTGCATGTTGTTTATTCTCATTGTGAAGTTTGTTAATGGGAAGCGCTCGAGCGTGGGGTGGTGTGGCCGTTCTTAAATACATCCTGGCACAGTAAATAAAAAGCCGGTGATTGTGGCCAAAAGCATTTGATTGTATTTCTGTTTTTCCCCCTGCTGATGTGAATGAATCCTCCCGCGTCCTTAAAATAGCGTTGTAGCAGTCGCTTTCTAGAAAAGGACAGGTGAATTGTTACAAAATACAGGAACAAAACCGAAGTCTCACACAGGCTATACTGCACAATCCTTTAAATATGCAAATTTATTTTCAATATTTGAATCCGTTTTAAAGCCTAAAGTTTATTATTTTCAGTCTCAAAATTGTTCTGGTAAAAAGAAAAGTTTTTAAGGCCCAGCTCCTTTGAAATTGTTGGTTTGTATGTGGGTTGTATATTATTAAATGAGTTTCATGTTTGTAATTCAGGGAGCCACAATGCCATCACATACTGCCTGGACATGAACGACCGTTCGCCCATGGACCTTCTGCAGCCAGACATGCTGCAAAAACTAGACCGATACATGAAGCCCCTCATCAGGCCTTTTGTCTACAAGTGGGCCGTCGCACAGGTAAAAGAAAACTATATCTTTTAAATACTTTTTCCTTTGGTTGTTAAATTACTTACTTAAATACTTAAAAGCGCTATATCCGATTTTGAGAGAACACTGTTTTAACATGGTTAAGTGGATATTTCATAGTAGACACATTTAAAACCATAGGCCCTTTTTCACGCTGAGGCTAGGCTAGTACCGTACTGGTTTGACCAATAGTTGCAGATTCTTCTGATAGCTTCGTCTTGTTCAATTAATTTCTTATGGGGAATTTGCCAAGATGCGCTAAATTTACTCCATAATTAAAATTCACAAAGCAGAGAGCGGATTTCAACAAGAAAATTATTGACAGTGAGTTCAGACTTTCACATACAACGTAAATACTTCATCAGGGAAAAACTATGCGTTTATGATAATGTTATTTTAACATTAAGAACTGAACTGAATATAGGTTAGCATTAGCACATTTTATAAAAGCATAGGTTTTTGGAAATGATAATCTGGCTGTATCTTGTTGTCTGCTTTATGTTAATTACATATTTATTATTTTAGGGAATTTTAGTAATTCTTTGTAGGGAAGGGATTGTGCCGGTATTTTCAGACGAGAACTAGCCTGGCATAATGTGAAAAGGGCCTACTAAATTGAAGTGTGTGACTTTTTAAGAGAAACAGAGGATTAGTTTTTACTCAGATCAATTATATTTTTGGTGTGTTGTGGATGAACACAGTAGACAATTTAGGTTTAATTCAAAAGACTAGGCTATAGCATCAAAAGTCATAATCTAATAATCCAGATTCAGGAATTGTGTTTTTAAAAGCCCTATAAGCAGGAATTGTGATCTCTTTTCACAGAAAATACTTTTATTTGATATGACCTACTTTGCATTTTCTGCAGATGAGTTATTCTTGTTGTTGCTTTTATTCATTCACCACACAAAAAGTGAAATGTTCATTGTGATTATCACCTGATTTGTGACGAAATCTTAATTTTAAAAGTGAATAAAATGGTAACAAAAAGGTATTCGTTTTCATGTGATTCTCCTCACACAAAGCTCTCAAACTGCTTTACATGTAAGTAAACAAAATGACCAACCGAATGAAATTACCCAAATTAGTTGTTGCTGCAATGAACTGCAGGAGCACTGGTTGAGGTACTTTGTAATAGGACTTGAGTTTACTACACTGCTTTCCAAATTAAAACCATTATATTCAAAATATACAGTGGTTTCTAATACAAAATAGGGCTTTGGTAATTTATAGCTTTAACTATATACAACTGTTATGATAATCATCTCAGAAACGATGTAACTCAATACTTTAATGACATACTAGAAACATAATAAGCCATAATATTCAGGATATGGTGTTTGCTCAGAGAAACCAGGATCTTTATATCCCTGTTTATATGTGCACTGAGAGTTTTCAGGATATTTACATTAATAACTATAGAGTTTTCGCACTGTAGGAACCTTTTCAGGTCCTAGTGCTTGTTAGTTCTAGTCCCCATTTTAGGCACGTTTACATATAGTAGGAATCTTTTGTTTCATGCTTAGCTTTTCTTGTTTGTCAAAGTGAGAGAAGATAGAAATAACTTTAAGGCAGCAATACAATTTTTAATTGACATGCCAAACTAAAGCAGGAATAACTGTGAATTATTGTGCTTTATTGTTAATTTCATTGGTTGTTTTGGACTTTGTACAAAAAACAACTTTCGTTTTTGGCCTAAATATTTACTTAAATATTCTATATTTACTATACTTTATAAACTATATTCTTTCACTTTCAACAAGCTGTTGTTCCTTGATTGATGTGTAAATGCAAACAAGTGACTGGGTGGTTTCTCTAAACAGGTACTGGACAAATTTAGTTCTTGGTACTTTCATGTGCAAAATCAACTTTTGACAAAAATGGCAAGGAGCGAAACATGTTAGCAATGTTCCTAATGAGTTTTGAACTTACCAACAAACTTACAAAACACAGCCAAAACCCCCCATAAGACTGTAGAACGCAGTCAGAGCTTTAGTAAAAGTTATGTAGCATGTTTGTTGCACTAGCTAATGTACAGTATTGGTAACAGCTAGGTAACAATGCCTTAATAACTAAGGTTATGAGTTTGATTAGGCTAGGTCAGAAGAATTAGAGTTCGGCTCTGGGAGTGGAGGAAGAGACTGAGACGAGGTATTTAAGTTTTGCTGGTACCATATATTGAGATTGACAAAACAAGACAAAACATTAAACATTGACAAAACAAATGAAGTGATGGCCATTAATATTTACAATCCTGGTTCAGAAAAATGTACATTCAATCGTTCTTCTCTTTGCAAATTTCATGATTTCTATCAAGAGTTCGATTGTCACGATCCCACAGACCTTAAGGGTGTATTCAGACCTGAAAAGTGCAAAAGTCCGCTTGTTTGATCCGAATCCGATCCGGACTTAATTTTTTTCAGTTGGTTCGCTTCGTATTCTCACTGCGCACCTGTCAAGTGGACTTTACAACGTAAACAGACGCACATATGTGGGAACCAGTGCTCTCATTGGACAGATCTGACGTGGGGGCGGGGCCAATCAGAAGAAGCGTTTGTGGATAAAAGTTAGGCTTTATAGTAAAGTAGCAACCCGTTTTTCGTTAATTATCATAACGGCCTTATAATAACTGCCATAGAATTGGTCTGTGTCAGTGTGGAAAAGCGAAAATGAAGCAGGACGAGACACGAGTCCAAACCCAGACTCCAGCCCAGCGGACTTCAGCGGATTTTAACCCTGTGCGGAGCCCGAGGTGAGGCGGCAGGAGCCTGGGTTTGTGTGCGGCAGAACACGGACCTGGCGCTCGCGGGGAGGATGTATTGCGGGACGATTTGGCGCAAATGCAGCGGACTACTCGCTGTACCAGCGGGGCCGGGCGCAGCAGTGCTCACGATGGAATAGTAGCCTGTCTGTGCTTTCTTATTTGTCTGGACATATGGATTTAAACGGACTAAGCGAGTCAGGACCCGGAGGTGCTTTGGTAGTCTGGTTTGGAAGGATCCTCGTCTCTACTCCGTCACGGTAAGAAGCGTTACTGTTTTGCTGTTTATTGTGCAAACACGCAGGGTTATGAATGAAATAATGAAAGTGCTTTATTAGATACAAACCTGAGAAAATATCTTTATGTTTTCAGACAAATGTAGACAACAGAATAAACAGCGTAGGTGGTAAATATGCTTAGAATACACATCTTCAGTAGTGTAATAATCTGGCAGATGCAACATTCACAGACAAAACCACATGAGCGGCTCTGTCCCTGGCTGTAGGACAGCCCGTCTCCCGTCTGTGCGTTGTGACGGTGGCTCGTCAAGTCCAAAAAAGCGCATGTTTTTCGTGTTTGTTTCGGATCGAGGCCGTTTGTATTCAGACCAGAAGTGATCCGCTCCAGAATCCGTTTGCAATCGGCCCGAGACCGACCTGAAGAGGTGGTCTCGGTCCGTTTGTTTGATTCGGATCAGAGTTCGCTTGTCTTTATTCAGACCTGAAAGAAAGTCCGGACTTTAGGGGGAAACGAATTCTGGACCGTTTAAATCGGACCAAATATTGTAGGTCTGAATACGCCCTAAGTGTCTTTTAAGATCTAAAGGCCATTTCGATGGTGTGAGTAAGTGCGAGAGCGGAATAGTTCAGTTTCTGAGTGGCCACGAGTAGTGGTCACGAACACGATCAATCGGGACAAAAAGAGTTCAAAAGTTCAAGGGCGGTTACAGGAGCCTCCTACCGGCCCAACCAGAGCAGGAGAGGTTCCTGAGTCAGTAGTCCTGGGCTTGAGTAGAGAACTGGTGCAGGCGTGTTGCCTTGGGTTCAGTTAGGCTCAGATCCTTAGCTCGCCATCCGATCTGGTCTGTATATAAAACAGGACCAGCGATAAATCATGTGCACATCATAATCAAGTTCAAGTTTCAATCTAGGATCCTATCAATAATTCAAATCAATAAAGCAATCAATCAAGTATCAGTGATTAACTAATACAAAGTGCTTCATAATCAATCATCAATGTATCAATATCAGTGTTAAATATTGTACTTCAGAATAAATATCAAAATAGTTCATATCAAGAATAAATAACATTAGCAAAAGTAGTTATTTAATAGTCAGGTCCAATATTCATGTTCAAGTATCAAAATATTGCATAGACAACATATTAAAGTGTCAACAGTAGTTACTCTTTAAAGTGCATGAAGTGCAATGAATGAACTGCATTGGAATCAACAAGCTCCAAACAAATGCTCAGTTTGGGCATTAAAGTGCTTCGAATTTCAACCAAAAGTCATACATCAATCAACAATAAGTTAATAAAGACTCGACATTAATTGCACTTCATTTGATAAAATACTTTTTGAGAAAACGGGCAGAAAAGACAATGCTAACCGCCCCATTCAAACTAATGGGGTCGGCTAGGCTAGGCTAACCCATTCATCTGAATGAGAGGCTAAGCTACATGTTAGCGCACTCACCAATTTCGTAGTTTCTAGCGGACTCGCGCTCTTTTGGTTAGTGGTCTGGGCCCGGTAGTCAGCTCCTAAAGTTCCGACATTAAATGCATTTGATGAAATAACAGAAAAAGCAAAATATGCGATGAGAAGTTACTTTAACCCACCTGTAGCATGTCACCCGAAAATCATCACCTCGCTCTAGCAGCGCATTTAACTTCCGGTTTATATAGACTGTGATTGGCGGCGCACAGTCACGTGACTGCGTCAACAACGTGATGACGTAATAATAAAGTTCACAATATATTTAATATAAAGAGAGGGAGAAACGGCTTTTGAGGCAAGATTTTCACCTGGGTTACAGTTATTTTTAATACTGGGTATTACTGAAATCAAGATATGGTATTTTTACGTGGACACTCAGTGTGTAATAGCAATATATCTTGCATCGTAAAATATTAAACTGTATTGCTGTATTAGAGTCAATGTGTCACGATCATATTTCTATTGAGCATATTTGTAAAATGTCTCAGTGTACACTTGTCTTTATGTTCAGGAATACAACATAAAGCAGCAGTTGGATTGTGGGATTAGATACTGTGACCTGAGAATCGCACATCGACCCAACGACCCCTCGACTGACCTGTACTTCTACCACGGCGTCTACACCACCATCACTGTGCAGGTGAGACACACAGATACCTGCACAGCTAAAACAAAGAGACAGAATCAGTTTAGCCTATAGAGCTCCTGCAGCTGACGTCACTCTATCCCAGCATGCACCGCGTATTCCCGGACCGGCAGTCAAGATTCCATTGAATTCAATGGCGTCGGTCGACATGATCAAACTTTATTGTTTTACAGAATATACTGTGGATTATTTTTTGCAAACTGGGATAATTTTTAGTCTGTTCAAAATAAGAAATTAAGTAAGTAAGTAAGGTTTATTTTACTTTTCACAAAGCGCTTCACAGTGAGATAGCCCCATCCACCCACTCACCTACTCAGTGATAGTAAGCAACCAATTTGATGTTTTGAGGACAACTTGGTACAGATGCATCTCACACAGAGAATACCCCCTCGACAAATATCATGGGTCAATTTACTGGAAGGAGTTTACTTGGAATATTATAAATAGGATTTTCATTTGTATTACACACCTACTGTATTATACAAATGAAATATAAAAAGTGTCTGCTCTATGTTGGCAACAATCTGGAGAACAAAGAGCTGACCACAGTCATGGGTTCTGGTCGTGTAAAGGCATACAGGTATTTGGTCTCAAATCTATCATAAACTTAAATAAAATATTCAGTATTACTTCTGAATCTGATCCACTAAATTTGTTGTTAGGGGAAAATGTAGATAACGTAAAAAAAAAAAAATCTGTAACAATCTCAATAAACAATTAATAAATAAATGACAACAAACTGGTAAAAAAATTATATACCTAATTTAAAAAGTAAAGAATTAACTAATTAATGTGCAAAGTTTTCACATGTACTGTATGTATGTATTAGGGCTGTACTCAATGTATCAATACGGGGATATATCGTGACAAGCTGATTGGCAATACGCATATCGTTACAAAGAGGTGTATCGGGATACGTATCAGCATACTTAAATTCATATAATTTACACTTTTGAAGATGGACTGCAGCTTTAAAGCTAAATCTATTGAGCTGAACAATGACTTATTTGTAAGATACTTGTGTCTAACATAAAGAGTAGTTAAAAAATACAATTCCTCTGCATTTGACACATGATAGGTGACATATTAAGGAAATTATATCAGCATATACGTGTATCGGGATACGTATTGTATCGGAAGGCTCTTGGCAATACCCAGCCCTAGTATGTATGTATAAATGGCAATGAGTAGCTGTGCAGATATGGGTTCATGTGTTTGCGTAGTATCTATATTTGTGCACAAACAAAAGGAAATATAATGTCTACAATAAATGATAAATATCAAATTTTACTTTTATCACAAAATACTGATTAAAATAAAAAAATTAACTAATCTCATTGACTTTTTTCTTCTGAGTACTCTTTCTGCTTGACGTATATTCTTGTGTGTGTGTGTGTGTTTTTTTTTCAACAGACTGTTCTGCTGGAGATCAGGGAGTGGTTGGACGCTCATCCTGCTGAAGTGGTGATCCTCTCCTTCAGTCACTTCCTGGGTCTGACTCACGAGCTGCACATGCTGCTGCTCACCACCATCCGCAACACTTTTACCTCCAAAATCTGCCCCAAAACGGTCAGACGTTCAGCTGCTCTGCATTTGTCTTCATTTGTCATTTAGTTTCATTCACCATTGGCACAATAAATCCTCCTTTAGTAGAGCTTAGTCATTAAAAATCAATTCTGACGCTGCATAATGATAGATATATTCATAGTGTTGACACAGCAGTTTATCTGGCTATTGCACCAGTCTTTTCTCTACTCTTTATTGTTTTTTTTTTTGCATTGTTTTGATTAATGTATCCCTGTGGACAGCTAGCACACTGCAAAAATGGTCAGTTTCCATGGTAACAGTTTTATGACGTTTTATCCCAAGCTACATCAAATTAGTGTAGGTATTTAGACTGATAAATAGATTTATTGATGCCACTCTAGGAGAAATTCAGGTGTTTGGCAACAAAATAAAACATGTAAATCTATGCAAATTTGAAGAGTGGATTAGAAATTTCAGTTCTTAGCTCATGGTACGAAGCACTTTTTTAATGTAAATTATTTGTTCCTCTAGGGACGGACAATACAAATCAGCCTTGGCTATATGTTGTAGTGTGTTACATATCTCATACATACTTGACCCCATCAAATAAATAAATAAATCTTTCTGTTCTGCAGTAAAAAGAAACCTTGAGGAGAACCACAGTGAAGAAGAGAATCACTCCCATAGACAAACTGTAGATGTGACCTGGACTGACGCACATTTATTTGACAGAGTTCAAGTCTGTAGACTGGAGTTTGTCAGGCAGACTAAAGTCTGAAGCTATCACCTCTTTATAGCAATAAACACAGTGAAATAGTCCTACTTTAAAGGTGGGGTTTTCACACTACAAACACAATTTAGGTTTTAAATCTGACAACTTCTTCTCATAAATCCCTTGACACATGGTTTACATGGACATGTATTCATTTTGGTTGCAATTACAGCTTATAAATTTCTTTTTACAAACAACAAAGGGAAGCTAGAGTAAACCACCCAAGCAAAGCCAATCAGAGCGCAGAATACAGCTGCTGATAAGAACTAAAATTCTTTATTAATTAACTCACCCAGTACCCAGTGAATTCATTTTTTCACAAAGTGCTGCATTTATCATAGACTTTTTAGTTGAAAACAGTTCATTTTTCAACTCAAAAAGTTAGTTACTCCAGATAAATATAACAGAATTTAAAGTAAGCATTGCTTGAGGCCACACAAAGGTACCCATCCCAGTCAAATGTTTGTGATTATCTTGGAGGTGTGGCCTTTGTTCTTGCACATTATCCAATACATGCCATCTTCACAATAACACATGATTATGGACATCCATATGGTGCCACAGCTGTTCCAATTACTCCAATGACCTTTACAGGGATTACTATATTTATCTGAAAACAGCAGTAGTGTAAATAATATGACACATACTGAACTGCAAACATAATGAATAATAACCATACAAACCAGAAATAAAGAAATAATAATAGTAAACAGTAGAGGGTCCAAATTAGAGTGGTTAGAGCTCTGGCTTCCCAATAAGGAAATTGTGGGTTTGACTACCAGGTTGGACCGAATCAACATCTCACAATCTCTCTGGGTGGAGTTTGCATGTTCTTCCCATGCCACTGTGGGGTTTTTCTGGGTTCTCCTGTTTCCTTGATTGGGCATCACTGTAAACATAAATAAAAAATATAAATTATGAGAAAGTTCTGTTGCTGACGCTTTCTGCCTCCATTTGATAAATCCACCGCAAAAGGGACAAGAGATTTATTAAAAACAGACTTTGTCACCAATGGCACCCTATAGCGCCTCCCTGAGTGCAGGAGCTGAAACTGCGGATTCAGAGCATGGGAGGAGTCTGACACTATAATGTTAGCTTTATTTACTTTCTTAGTCCAACACCTAAGCCCCAAAGTCACTGGGATTGGCTCCAGTCACTTGCAACCTCTAACGGTAACAAGCAGTGACATTTTGACTCTAATCCAAAAGTCATTTTCAATCTGATGGAAGTTAGTGGATTTGCTCTGTTCATAGGGTGGATTTTAACCTCAAACCGCACTAATCTTTGTTAAAAAATGTGTTGTTTAACAAATTGTTTATTACTTTCATACAATCTATATACATTAAATAAACACATACATAAATAATACATCCTTTTAATGAGCACATATTATTTATATGGTTTAATTTCTTCCTCTAAAATACTATTCTTTCCCCTCTGAGCCGCTGAAAACACATTAAAGGAAAAGATATTGTGATTTTTTTCATGAATTTAGGAAGAAACTTTGGCATATGCAGAATAATAATTCACATTTTGTTCATTGTAAAACACAAAAATGATCTAAAACGGCTGAGAAATTGAAACAAGTTCATTGACTTCCTGTTCAAAACTGCAGAACTAATAAACACCGCCTCTTCGTTGAATAAATTAACTTTTAATAGTCCACAGATTTTAAATGACTGTTTTAAATATTTGGTTAGTGGCTACATGATCGTTTTGAAATATATACGTTTTACTTGGAATCTGATTTTTTGAGTAATAGTTTGTAAATACAGACATGTGTGTGGGGATAGGTGGTAGGTGAAGACAGGGATTTTCTGAGCAGAGCATCAACTGCAGGACAATACAACAAGATTACTCAAACATGCATGAATATCCAGATACAACTTTGGGTAAACTTGTGATGAGAGAACACTTGTAACATGGCTAAAAACTAGTAGATTTTACACATTAGGTCCTCTTTAAGAATAGTCCAATTATGAAATAGTTCAACATTGGTATAACTGATGCCACTGATTCCACAGAACACAAAATAAACACATTTATAGATTTAGAGCTGTTTGTTTGAAGGATGTGCCAAATCAGGCAATAACTGACTGGATTATATTTGATTACAGGAACATTTAACCCTTCGTGACCTGTGGGCGATGAGATACCAGGTGATCGTGTCCTATGAACACAACATGTCGGGCTGTCACTCGGAGCTGTGGCCTCATATACCGTACTGGTGGGCCAATAAGTGCAAGGCCGAGTCGCTCATCGAAGTGTTTGAGCTGAAGAAACAGCACGGACGACCAGGTAAACCTCACTGTCTCTGCACACGAGCTCATTGTTACGCTGACTTTAGAAGATCAGCTTTTTTCAATTGCTGCACCTTGGCAAAGTTAGACTGTATTTGTCAGTTAATAACTCAATAGCCTGTTTTGAAATGGTATTTTTTCTATAGGTTGAAAGACCAATTATCAGATATACAATGGCCACATTTAGAGATGGTTGATTTTATTTTATTTCATTCAAAACTATTAAGCATTTCAAGACTCTTCAACTACTTCAACGTTCTTCAACCATTTCAACAATCTTCAACCATTTCAAAATTCTTAAACCATTTCAACAATTTCAGCCATTTCAACAATTTTCAACCATTTCAACAATCTTCAACCATTTCAACAATCTTCAACCATTTCAACAATCTTCAATGGTTGAACAATCTTCAACAATCTTCAACCATTTAAACATTCTTCAACCATTTCGACATTCTTCAACAATTTCAACATTCTTCAACCATTTAAACAATCTTCAACTATTTCAACATTCTTCAACCATTTCAACAATCTTCAACCATTTCAACAATCTTCAACCATTTCAACAATCTTCAATGATTGAACAATCTTCAACCATTTAAACATTCTTCAATCATTTCAGCAGTCTTCAACCATTTCAACAATTTTCAACCATTTCAACACAATCTTCAACCATTTCAACATTCTTCAACCATTTCAATATTCTTCAATCATTTCACAATCTTTTTTTCACGTTTCGCACTCAGTCACTCGCATAGGCTTCAGTTTGTAGTTGTATTTTTTTTTTACTTTCTGCTGTTTCAAATAAATATTTGCCAATATTTGGAATTTTATCTGGGACGTAAAATATTCTGCTTCTAAAATGGTCACAGTTATTATTAATAGTTTGTTCTCACACTTATTTTACACAATTATTTTTACAGATCTATTCACGCTACTGTAGCTTTGTCAGAAAATACTAAATAGTAATATACTGTAAGACAATTGGTGTGTTTCTGCTGTTAATTGGTTGACAGAATGATGTAATGCTCGGTTGCTGTATGAATTGCGTTCATTTTGTTAATTCATTCGATTTTCATAATTGTAGCAAAATATAAAATTACATCTTTATAAATTATAGTTCTCTGGAAAAGAAGCAGCTTTGTGAAATACTATAAAGCCAAAATCTGTATTGTCAGTTAATAACTCAATAGTGTCTTTATTGTCCAAAATGTGTATTATTTCACTGGAATAAAAGTTATTGAAAAGCACTTTGCAAGTTTATTTAAATGTTTTGACATTTTAAAATCTTGCTTACCTACATTTTTATTCTGTGCGAACACTTATTGAGCATAAATATTTGGACAAATCGAGAATACAAGCTTCGAAAAGGGTGTGTCTTTTTTGTCAACTAACTGATCAGTAGTCTTAAGTCCAATACAATCATAAATGATAATTAAACTTGAACTAATATGTGTAAAGGCATTTTTCTTGTCGAATCAAGTCAACATACAATTGCCAGAATATTGCCAAATATTGTGACATATATTTTGCCTTCATCACGTTTTGTGCTCTTAGTTATAAAGTTAAAGTTAAAAACTTGACTTCTCCCTCCATGCAGAAAAATTGTGTAACAAGTTTGGTCTGACTTGCATTGTCTGTACAAATATTTGTTATTGCTTTAAACCCTGTGAACCTTTATTATTGTGACATTTTTCTAGTTTTGACAGTGTTTGCTACGCCCTTTTTTAGTTGACCAATCAAATGATAACAAACTTTATATTTAGCCTACTTCAGGTTCATGTGCCTGGCATGAACAGTTTTTTTTACATAAAAAGAAATTGATATATTAATGTAGTGAATGCAAATTATTATACTGTTTGGAAAAGTTGACCATTTTAAAAATGACAGAAACAAGTTTTTAAAGGTGCTATACTCATTTTTTTTTTACAATAAAATAACTTAAAATCAATTTCTCCCTTTTTTTTTTTTTTTTTTTTTTTTTTTTTTTTTTTTTTTTTTTTTTTTTTTTTTTTTTTTTTTTCCTTATTTTATTTATAGTCAGTGCAAAGAGGTCCAATAAAATCAATACAATAGAAACCCAAGATACCCCCCGGCCCCACCCCCGAGTACACACCATTCATACACATTCACACCCATTCACACAAATTATTACATCATAAATCATAAAAAAAAAAAAAAAACTATAGGAATAAAAAATAAAATAAAAAGTCATAATCATAATAAAGTAAATCATACAACAAATACAACCGACACCAAAGCAAAATTAGACAAAAAAATAATAAAATAACACTAACATTATCATCATACAAAAAACAACTAATTAATATATAATAATATAACTACGATAAACCTAAACTTCTACCTCTACAGAGCAAATATTCCATTTCTTATTGTGAAGCGATAATTTATTATTTTTTGTTGCTATTATTTTTTCTAAGGTATATTGGTTTTGAACAATATTTTTAAAGTGACCTAAATCTAAGTCTGACACAGTTTTTATCTTGAAAATAAACATTTTCCCCAACAAAATAATCATATTCAAAAAAGTAATAAAATTCCCTTCAAAAACTGACAACATAACATTTATAGGAGTAATTTCAAAATAAAAACCCATAGACTGTAACCATGCTTGAACAGACATCCAAAACTTGGCAACATAAGGACAAAAATAAAACAAGTGCAATAAATCTTCCTCTTCTTCTCCACAGAACCTGCAGTGTGGGTCAGTTTCTATGTGCCATTTAAATAAGGCTTTCCTTGTTGGAATGATTTTATAGAAAATTTTAAGTTGAAAAATTCTAGAATAGGAATCTATTGTTGATTTGTAAATTGTTTGGAAAAACTGTCTCCATGGAATGGGATGTTAAATTCATCCTCCCAAAACAAACAGGTTCTGTGTGGAAAAAGAGAACCCCCACCCACATCTAAATTCCACCTATAAACCGCTTTATTGAAGTTTGTTTCAATTATCCATTTGTTACTTCTCATTTTTGGGAGACAAACTAATTGCTTAACCTTTTTATCTTTAAGATTTTATTTTATATAAAAAAATAAAAAAAAAAATAAATTAAATAAAAAAAAAAAATAAAAAACAATTTCTCCCTTTGCTAAAGTATTTATTCCGGTGAAATGTCTCGTTTGTTCACCAAAAGCCACAAGTTTGTCTGTTGTTGTTAGCATTGTGGCTAACTGTTGTTAGCATACCGGCATGTCTCATTCCTAATAGCTGTGAAAAGAACATTAACTCATTAAACACATTGTGGTAAATTTTTGGAGGCTCATAATGCATTAGGTAAGTTAGCAAAACATGTAGACTGAAGTAGGAAAGTAAGAAAGCAAAAATCAGGTATAGCACCTTTAAGTACAACAAAATCAGTATTTTTATATTAAATATTGACAAAAATTATGATTGTAGTTAATTTGACTAGAAATGAAACTGATGAAAATAGATCTTGTTAAAGGGACTGTACTAGATTTTTTTGCAACAAGATAACTTAAAAACAATTTCCCTCTAGCACTGATGCCTTGTTAATGTATCTATTCAGGCGGAAATTAGTCCCCAAAGTCCTGTCTATGTCTAATAAAATCCCGTTTGTGTGCAGCTTTTCTGTTTTTGTTTTTAGCATTGTGGCTAACTGTTGTTAGCATAGTGACTCACTCGCTGTTAAAGCTGTGAAAAACATTAAACTCATCATGATGAACAATTCTGAAGCTCAGAATGTATTAGCTACGTGAGGAAATCATGTAGACTGAAGGAAAAGGTTACAATTAATTATTTCTGTTTGTTTACATTTTTAGGATGCAAAAATCAGGTACAGTCCCTTTAATTTAATGAAAATTACCCAGATTACATGAAATTACATAATAGTTTTTCAAATTTTTCAAAAGTAACAAGACGCATTAGGGCAGGGCTATTCAAATGGCTGCTAAATGCGGCTCACTAAGGCGTATGTTTTGGCCCAGCTTGATAAAACAGACAATACCCAACCTGTGTAGTTTTGTTATTCAGTAGCCAAGAAAAATATGAAATATTTGCCAGATTCTGTTTGGCCATTTAAAGCAAGAACACTGGAAACAATTTTGCTTTGTTTGCACAATTTTTAATTTGTATTTTGTTGCTTTTGTTGTTGTTGTTTTATGTTAACGGTAGTTGAAGATTTAAGACTTTTAAGCTGTATGTAGCCCAAATAAATAATTTCCTCAACAAGCAAAATCTAACACATTTTATTTAGGAACAGAAGGGTAAGTGATCCTAAAATGTTAGAGAAGCCTTAATGTTCCTGTTGTTTATCTGATTATTTTTAAGGTTTTTATGTTGTATTTTATTAATCCCAATTGTACCATTTCGAGTTGTTTGTGAAAAATGAAAGCAAAACACAGTTGTGGTTCAGTTTTGTTGTCCGGCCCTCAGACCTTAGCCTTCTGCAAAATTGGCTCGCTTGTAAATATAATTGAATAGCCCTGCATTAGGCCATTTCTCAATTTTACACTAGTCCGTTGAGAAATTGGGAATAAATTGAAAAAAAAAAACTTGATGATTGACTACTCCACAATGGAAAAATTAAAACATTTTATTATCAATTATTGTCTTAAAAATAAGCCATATCCTTTTTGGAGTAATTTTACAATCCTATGCACAACCCTATATAGTACAAGTATTCTTACACATTTTCTTTCTCCTACAGAAGGTTTCTTTGTGACGGGCATCAACCTTACAGAGGATCTAAAGTACATTTGCACTCACCCGACAGAGACACTGAAAGACTTGGTCATGTCCACGTACCCCGCTCTTCTGGGATGGGTCAAAGAGCAGACTCCAGGGCCCAAACCGGGGGCCCTCAACATCATCGCCGGGGACTTTATCACAGAGTGCAACTTTGTGCCCTGCGTGGTCAGACTGAACGAGAAGCTCCTCAAGTGGTCCTCCTGACTCTGGAATGAATGTGAAGAAGCATGACAATTACACGCGCTTGCTGCTGCTGAGACAATACGTATTTGGAGTACTTGAATAATGATACTGGCCACTTTATTTGGTGTAGATACAGTCGGCATCTTAACCAAACTCTGAGGGGGAAACTTAACATTAACGGTGAATCAGAACAACAGCTTTATCACTCACTGTTCAACCACTACAACAGCAAATGTGGACTTAAGGAAATATATTGTGTCAAATATAGATATGAAAACATGGAGATGAATAAAGTGATCCAGCTACCCAAGTTTGTAAATATAACCAACAATGCTAACAGAAGCTGCGAGCTAAATGCTAGCTAGATGCTAACTTGATGCTACCTCCGCCTTGCCTGTTTAACATTTACTGAGAAATCAGTTTACTTTTTTGAGATAACACCATTTCAGCAACATCTACTATTAGTTGTGACTCGACCTGAAATATTTGTGCTCAAAATCCACTTATTTCACCAGGAAGTGTCTTAAAGAGCGAGAAAGTTGCAGTTCCCAATGATTTCATACAGATCTTTAATCAAGAAGTTCCTCCACGGCAGGCTATGCCCCCAAATATGACGTGTTGCCGACTGTATCTGAGGTTATGCAGATAATATTCTAGCACTGAGTGGCAAGAATGAATGAGTATCAAGGGAGAGAAAAATACAGTTAAAATAAGAAAAAAGACACTACAGTGTGAGAACAATTTCAACCCAATACAATGCTACTGAAAATTGAGTTTGTATCTGACAGAACAGCTTGTGAAGCTTTGTCACAGACATTGTCACACACAGCTGAGCATAGTACTTTACATGCATAGTACATACCCACCTATAAATTTGCTACTCAGATGGAATAATTAGAAGCATTAAAAAAAGAATGTCTGTGTATAACTTCTATGGATACAGTAACCCTAACCCTAAGTGCAGCCTCCTGTGGGAGAAAATCATGGGAAAATTATGTTAATGTTAATGATGTAGTTATGTTATGTTAAGGGAATGAGAAGTTAAACTTTTTAGCTTTTAAGACAATTTCTGAGGAATTAAGTGTAATTTTAGCAAATGTAATTCAATACAAGTCAGAACAAAGTTTAAATAGAGTTTCTGAGCATTAGCTCAGAAAAGTAAACAGAAAGATGCTAAAACATGCCAGACCGGGCTAGCATCACGTTAGCATTTAGCTCGCAGCTATCTGGATTACTTTACTTTGGTGTTGGATCCCTTTATTCTTCTCTAGGTCTTTGTATCTATATTTGACATACATTTCCTTGAGCCCACATTTGCTGTTGTAGTTGTTGTTGAACATTGAGTGGTAAAACTGATGCACTCTTGATGGTATGTTTCCCCCCACGATGTTTATCAACCTTATTTTGCCCTGCCCACTTTTCTTGGCTGTGCACATCCTGTTTAGCTGTGGTTAGCCTGTAGAATCCAGTCGCTGGGTTTATTTTAACTGGCATATTATAAAAACGAGATAGCTCTTCAAGATAGACAAGCTAACAGAAAGCCAAACAAAGTGCATTGCAAAGAAAAGTGGGCGGGCGGAATGAGGTAAATAGGTTATATTCATTAGCTAACAAACAAAACATGCACAACTGGCTAATCCTATTTTAGTTAATAAAAAAACAAACATACAGTTGAGGAAATGGGCTCTGTGCACAGAATTTCAGTTGGCTGTGCACGTTCAAAATAGCTAACTTCTGTATGTACGACCACTTCCTGTTAAAGAATATTTATTCGTTTTAAACTGATGGAGTGAAAACCTCAAAGAAAAAACAAATAAATCCTCTTTAGATCAGACAGTTGTGGTAAATGTTACAGAAACATGTTAAAGACTTTACATATTAGAGGAACATTTCACCAGAGGACACTTGTGTGTTTAAAAAGAGACATGATTATATCTAAATGCTATTGCTAACAGGAAGTTAGCTATTTTGAACGTACACAGCCAACTGAAATTCCGTGCACAGAGTCCATTGTCTGATAAGAGATGTGAGCTCAACCGTCCCACCAACTTTGGAGTTTATTTGTGGTTCTGGAAGTAAGTTAGATTTAGAAAAAAGTTCAATTAAAAGAAAACGTTTCATAGAGATACATTAGCAAGAAAAGAAAAAAAAAGGAAAAACAAAAATACTAAAGAAAAGAGTCTAAACTGCTGGACCAATACTGGTAAGATAAGATACAGTAAAGCATCCTTTATTTGTCCCAAATTTTCATTTCATTTGATTGTTTGGTACAAAGCACAAACATAAACAAGTTACTGTAATTTATGACAGAATGAGATAGTCCAGAAAACAAATGTTCATGAATTAATATAAAGCAAGAACTACTTTCCAGTAGGCTTATAAAAAAGAGTATGCATTATTTTCTTAACTTGGAGCAATAGCAATTGGGATATAATTTTCTCTTAAAAGAACCATGTCACTATTTGTACAAAAAAAAACAACACATGAAATTCATCATATATTTTTGCAACATAAATGACAGATTTTAAATCTTCGTTCATTCTTTCATCTTCATCTTGTTTCTGCCAGTAACCTTAGGAATCTTGCTTTTATTAGTCCAGAAGTTACAAATGGCTTGCCTGTATTTAGGATTTTCACAAAATAAATATTTTTCAAACTTCAAATATTAATCTCAACATAAACATCACAGGATGTCATTTCTCTGATCTCACATTGCCACTTATCTCAGATTTTCAAGATGTCATCCATGTTTAGTTTGTGCATAAGAACACATTTGATGCTTTGAGGATATATTGGGACAGTTCTATAAAGAATGATTGCCAAGATTGTTCAAAATTGTTTGTTACTGATATTGTCAAAATATGACAAATAATAGTTGTTATCGATACTGATTTATTACTCATTTTTAGATTACAAACTGAGCCTAATTCATCCCATTAAGAGAGTCACACCTTTCTTTTAATCTTTATTGTGCAATTTGTGCCCATGAGCTTTATAGTTTCTTCCTATCGATGCAAACTTATTTCCAGAACCATGTTGGCAGTCAATGTTGAGCTCTATGATTTAGTAGTTCAATATCCATCTGGAGAACGTAGCTGGAGGTTCATCTAATTGTGCATGTTCCTCTTTGCCTTGTGACGTTAACTGAAACTGTTTCTTCTAAAGTGGCCAGAGAGAATAGAAAAATGCACTTCTTTTAGTCGGTAAATTGTATGTATCCAGCTACTTGTGTGGCTTTTACTTGCACTTTTTTTGCTAAGTCACATTTTTAGAGCCTGAGAAGCAATAATGAAATCCGCTTTAGTCATTTCACTTTTATGAATTTATATGCATTTTTGATAAATAAGCACAACTAGTAAAAGCACATGATTGTTAATATACATGCTGTAGAATAAGTCAAATGTACTGGACTGGGGTGGAAATGTCACTTGATGTTTGAACTGAACTGAAGTATAATTACCGTAGTTTATTGTCTTTTAGTGTCACCAAAGCAATAATCACATGTCTGCTAGCTGGCTTGACATTAGAAATCATCAAGTCTCCAAACTGAAGCTTATGAGCTAAAAGTAGCTCTCCAGTTCCTTTCAAGGAGTTCAAAGTTTTGGTTATATTTACATTTTACATCGGCTAATTCAAATTTGACTCATCACTAACCTGTGGGAATACCCATGAACATAAAATGTATTTAATGTCTATCAGAATATAATTAGTGGTTGCAAGAAACTGAGTCAATGTAAGGCTCAGGTATGTACTGTAGTGTTTTCACTAGCCCTGTTAGTACCTACTCGGCTCTACTCTCTAGAACAGTGGTGCCCAAAGTGGGGCCCGGGGGCCAAATTGGTCCCGCCAGGAGTTCAATTTGGCCCGCGAGTGCTCAGGTTTGTTACTATCTTTTTCATTACATGTTGTGGGGTTTTTTTTTGTTTTTTTTTTTTGTTTTTTGTGCAAATCAAGCGTAAATCTCTTATAACTTGTCAATAAAACACAATTTAATCTTAATATCTTCTCAAAAAACGTTTTAAATGCAAAACAAAATTCTGTTTGGCCCTTGGCATGCTTCAATATAGTACATTTTGGACCCTCGAGGAAAAGTTATGCTAATTTTGGCCCAACAAGGAAAAAAGTTTGGACACCCTGCTCTAGAATGTTGTATTGCCTCCATAGCAACTGCCCACAACAAACTAATGGGGCGTTTCCACTAACCCTTTTTTTGATGCCATGACATAGCTGGCATTTGTGTTTCACTGACACATAACAAATATTCAGTCTCTCATTCATTTGCTCAGAGAACTTTACAGTGTTTCCAGCTGACCTATACATGCATGTTTTTTAAGGTGGAGAAAGCCGTTGTACATGGAGAGAACCCACGGTAACACAGAGAGAACGTGCAATATCACGATACAACCCAGAACGCACAATATTTTTTGGGGAGCTAGAGCTCTCGCCATTTTACTATCGTGCATCTCACTGCACATTTAGTTGAGTGCAAAGATGAAGTAGTTTCCACCTCTGTTCTGAAAATAAAGATTGAAAGACGCGTCACTGAAAGACGACACTTGAGGCAGAATGCATGGAAACTGGTATTTGCATGAGGCAGCCTTTGACTGTTAAACTAAAGCATCGGTCTGTGACTCTGCACCACTGTGCCTGACTGTGGACACTGATAACTCACTGCTGATTCATTTTACATGTAGAACTTGAATGTTCTTAGATGAATGACTGCTGGATGACCATTTCAACTCATTTTATAAAATGTTGTGCACATTTCTCTTCAGATCTCACATGCATTTATTATTTTATCAAGACTACTGACTGTATGCAAAATAATCTTTAAAGCTTTTAAGTGGGTAGCTTGGATACAGAGCAGACTGCATGTGTTAATAATTTATATTTTCTGCTTTAAGCTGGTGTATTTAAAACTCTTTATACTTCACTGACTTGTAAATGACATGTGAATAAAATGGCATTGTTCTTAAGTTAATCGAATGCGTTCGTGAATAATTTAATCTTGTGTCCCACTTAAAATTCATCAAGAAACAAGAGAAGTTTCTACAGGAAAGAGGTTATAGTATGAGGTGTAGTGTGTCAGACTTTCTACAGTGTTTACTGTTCTTTTTGTGAAGATGAGTATTTTATTTTTTCTTCAATTGCTGACTAACTTGGCAAATTAACCTTCACCTTTTTCAACCTGAAAGATTTTCTGAAATAAATAAATATATCCTGTGTTGGAAAATAGAAATCAAAACTACTCTCTATAACCACATTTTAGTTAAATAGCACTTAACAGAGAGAAAGACTTGATTTAAATGTGTTAGTCAACCCATGCTTGCCTATACAGTGTTATTTGGGGTTGGAAGGTTGCTCGCAATCAGAATTTTTGGAGTAATCTCAGGTATAGGAGCTATTTATCTATTTCTTTATTTATTTTATTTTAGGTTAATTGCTAGTTTTAGCTAATTTACTTGGTTAGTTTAGGCTATATTGTCACATTTTTGCAAAGTAAAATTATTTTTTTGTTTGGTCAGTTTGTTTGTTTATTCTTTAATTACCTTTTCTGTTTTATTTGGTTTTGTGGGCACCAAGGTTATATATGTATGTGGCAGTGCAGCAGGTGGGCCTTGTCATGTAAAACTTGTTTGCCTTCCATTTTGGAAGAAAACCTTTTGATTGCATTTGTGAATGGAAATCTACTCTGTATTCTTATTTAAGTTATATTTGAACAATGTTTGGTCTTAGGTTTGCTGACGTTTACTTTAATTAGTTTAATGGCAAATAGTTGCTACAATAAGTAAATAATAGATAGAGGGGTTTTTTTTTGTTTGTTTTTTTCATAAAATGCAATGTTGGAAGAACTTCTTACACAAGTACTACTACTAATTACTGTAATATGTGCATCTTTTAGTAGCCTAACAAAGTATTTATTTATTTGGATCCCAATTTGTCCTTACTAGCCTATAAAAGACTATTCCAGGGGACAAAGTAGTACACTTATATTTTAAATAAAAAGCAATATACAGTATTGGGGTGCTAGTTACAACTTGAGCAACTCAAGTTCCTTGCGCAGAGCTGAGATTAGGCTAATTGCATTGATATTTTACTGCAAATAAATGCTGAGGATAAAAAAAAATAAATAAAAAAAGAAAGAAAGAAACTGTACCATAGAAGAGTTTCTATGGTATGTTGATTTCATTAACAAGGTTAATAACATTATATGAGGAAAGAGTTTATATTTAACTTGCGTAAATGTAAGGTATTGTACACTGTCTTAACATAACTCTAACATAAAAGACAATACACCTGCTGGAAAATCCGGCCACTCAACATTTCATAACAAATATGTGACTAACTGAAAGTAACTCAAAGTAGAGTGATTCGTTTACGTTTTATAGTCAGCAATGCAACAAGTATATTACATTTGTATCCCTGTAACTAGTATTTTGTTACAGTTTATTACCGTAACTAGTACTTCCTCTTTAAGCCCCGCCCACATGACGTTGACGTACGGGGCTGTTTTTTTTAATTTTTCCGCGTGGCTACACAAAACATACAAGAAGAGGAGCAGGAAATTATTTCAGAAAGACGACTATCACCTTAATCACAACAACCAGACATATTTGACTAAACATTTCGTCCTGCTTGTCATTTTTGTTCGGAAATGCGCTTGTTGCGACCGTGTTTTCCGTGTTTACCCGGGACAGATGTTGAGATGATTCGTGTGTAAAGCTGCTTTTTTAGCCGGTGAGATCTGGTGAGAAGATGGAGAACTGGATGTCCGCTTTACCGGAGGAATTATGGGACGTCCCGCTCACCGACCTGGCCATTCCCGGTATAGAGCATTTATTATATTATTACTTGATGAGCAGCTTTGTTATAACCGGCGTCTACTGCTAATTGTTCCCAAATCAACATCTGAATTTACTGTAGCCTCTGAGCTACTAGTTAGCTACAGCTGTTAGAACAAAATACACTTATTCATGTTAATTTTATTTATTTTTTTATTAATTGATTAGTTGTTTAGAAAATCACTTAAATACCAGATTTTGATTACAAATATTGTTTGGCAATTATTTTAACAGATTAGTTGTAATTGATTGATTAAGTTGTTGCAGCCCTACATAAATGCACATTTTAGGCACCTTTTAATATAATAAAAATAAATACAAAAGATGTGTACAAATAGTAAGTAGATCTACTTTTGTTCTCATTATTACAATTAAATATATTTTTTGTGAATATGCGTTTTTGTTGTAATACAGAATTGGATCTAGTCAGTAATAGAAATCAACAGAGTGAAATTATTATTTAGATATTTCATGGCAAAGTACAAATGTTATTATCATCACATTCTATAAGATTGCAAACTATTTATGTTGTAAATTGCACATATTGCACAGTCAAAAAGAAACTATGTTGATTGAGTGGATATTTTTTAATGTTTTCATGGTTAATTACACAGGCAGCCACGATGCCATGAGCTACTGTTTGGACATCAGATCTCCTCTAGTTCGCTCTGAACCCGACTGCTTCAGGTTGTTAGACGCGTTCTGCTGCTGCTTCACTAGATCTGTAATCTTCAAATGGGCCACGACTCAGGTATGTGCAGTGTGTGCTAGAGACGCTAACAAGACAGGTGACAGGATCTGTTATCTAGATTAAATTCACTGTTTCTTTCAGTTCAAAGCTTTGTAGAACATACAGACCTCTGTATCTATTGACATAAATAATTAGAAGTGCAAAGTTCCTCTTTAATACATATAAATATACAAAGAACTGGTTTCTAGGTACATTTACTAGTTTTCTAAGTGACACTTGATGTGAAAGAGTTTTTTTTTTTTAATGCAATGCTTTGGGTTTGAATAGCTTTGTCTACAGAGCCCATTTTTGGTCAGTTTTAGTCTAAGCTTGGAAAACTTTCACATTTCAGGTAAAAAAAACTAGGCTTAGGTCAAAATGATGGCACGATGGCAAAGTGACCCGCCTCACAGCAAGAAGGTTATGGGTTCAACTCCTACCTGTGTAAAGTTTACATGTTTCTCCCTATGTCTGGGTGGGTTTCTTCCGGGTAAAACATCCACATTAGTAAACCCTGCTCTAGTTATTGTACTGACCAAGCCAGGCAAGAAGATTGGAATATGGATCATTATGTATATGCCGATACCTGATATGGACTGATGGCAGTGTACGGTCTGAAAATAGCTTTTTTTTCCAGTTCACTTATTAGAAAATGGATCATATAATGTTATGTAACTGTAATTTTTGTGCAACAACAACTTAACAACTGTATGTGAAAAATGTCAAACATTATGAGATGTTGTGGGCCAACATCAGCCAGTAAATAGCCTAATTTTTGCCCAATTACTGTAAGAGTGCAAACATAATCCAGCTAAATTTGTTGGATCTGCACTAGGGCTGGGTATTGCCAAGAGCCTTCCGATACAACGTACAAGTATCCCGATATATGCCGATATAATTTCCTATATATGTCACATATCAAGATATATTTTGAAAAAAATTTGTCAAATTGATATTTTTAATCATGAAAAAAACACAGTACATTGAAATATGTATTTTTTTATCCACAATAGGTGGGTTTCACATTCTAGAATTCTTAGCAGTTACAAGCCAGATGGAGGGCAAGAGGCACTTTTTCCTATTAATAACATTGGACTTTGCCATGGAATAATTAAAAAAATATTTTGCTGATTTAAAAAGTGGCGATTTCTAGGCTGACTAGGCCCATTGCTCATTTGCTTTGCAAAAAATAAACTGCATTTAAACAATCTTCATTTTAGCTGCCCTCCACCTCATTGAAATAACATTGAAATAACCCTAACCCTATGTTGTGATGTCACGTGAAACCCACCTATTAAGAAAAAAAACTAAAAATGTTGTATTTTACCTGTAAAAAGAAGTTTTGAGTATAACTGTCTCTATAATCAGTGGTAAAAATGTAAATTTGATTTAGTAGAATAACAAAATACAGAGGAATTGTATTTTTAAACTGCTCTTTATGTTAGATACAAATAAGTCATTTTTTAACTCAGTAGTTTCAGCCTTAAAGCTGCAGTCCAGGTTCATAAGTGTAAATTATATGAGTTTAAGTATGCTGATACCTATCCCAAATGCGTATCCAGATACACGTCCCTGTATCTATACCCATATTGCCAATAAGTTTGCCACAATATATCTCGATACCGATACATTTTTAGCCCTAGTCTGCGCCAATATTCAATCCAAGTATCAGATTATGCATCATTAGCGATAGCTGCTCCTGACAGATTGCCCCTGAGGCACTGAGGGATGGGTCAAATGCAGAGGACAAATTTCTCTCGGAGGACAATAAAGGTTCCTTACTTTAAACTACCATTAGCTTAAAGGAGAGCTATATCCTATTTTTTTTAACAATAAAACAACTTAAAATCAAATTCCCCTCGTACAGATCTCTTAATAATGTATCTATTTTTACTCATTTTTTTTATGACATCATGCTGGATTGCCAGTTTACCATCAAGTGCCTCTGATTACAACCACCTACAACCGGTATCTGTTCTGACCATCACACGGACTTTCTCACTTCTGCAACATTGCCCAGTTTGACCGCTCTGTCTGAAACGTGTTATTTTCGTCTTTATTATCATGTTAAGTCATTTCTACAACTTATAGAAAATTACAACTTAAAGCCTACATAACTAATCACTCTCTCAGTAATTGTCAAGTGACGGTGTAGTCCCTCATTCATCCAGGAGTGATCCATAGTAGAAGTCTTCAAAGTAGTCATCTGGACAGTGTTTCCGAAGATCAAGATGTTTCAACTCTCATCCGAAAGTCATTTTCAATCTGGTTTGATCTAGATCAGGATGACTACTTTGAAGACTTCTACTATAATTGTCAAGTGCTTTAGGAATCGAAATAAACTTTAAGTTGACTAGGCACAGACTTCTGATTGAAGCCTTTTTATGACTCAAACAAAGAAACGGTTTATTTTTAAAGACAATTGTTGATCCAAAACCTTTTTGTCTCTAAATACATTCCATCAAGATTTCTCCCAGTTGCATCACATTTGCTTTCCCTGAGTTCAATTGCGTAAAAATCTAATTCAAAATCTTACATTTGCTGGCCTTCAAAGTGATGAACAAAATAAATGTTGTAGTCCTACTCAAGTCTTAAAAAAGCAGTGTTTTGACCATCTGTGCAAATACATATCCACAAGTTCTGATCTTGATGTAATGATTTTGTATTGATTCAGGACAAGAGCATTGAGGACCAGCTCTCTTTGGGCGTCCGATACTTCGACCTGAGAATCGCACACAAACAGAACGACCCCAGCTCGGACCTGTACTTCACCCATGTCCTGTACACACACCTCACTGTCCTGGTGAGTCAATCAACCTGTCAGTCGCCAGTTTAAACTTGTCAATAAATGTGTTTGTCTTCTCTCAAACAGGAAACTCTGATGTCGGTCGCGGCATGGCTCAAATCTCACCCAAAGGAAGTGATCATTCTCGCCTGCAGCCATTTCGAGGGAATCAGCGAACAACTGCATGAAGCGTTTATTTTTTCAATTAAGAAGATATTCGGATCGAAACTCTGCCCGAGAAAGGTACGTTCGTTAATATATATCAATGATGAAAAAAAGCACTTTCCTCCGGTATAAGCTGGGAACAAAACTAAAATAGGAAAAAGCAGCTTCAGTCTAATAACATGTGTAAACAACGATAACTCTTTTTGCACTTTTATGATTCATTTGGCAGAAATTTCACATTAGACCTGAAATCATTAGACACGTTTCAAAACTTTTCAGTTAGATTGACATAACTGCTTCTAACAATCGTGATTTGCCAAAAATATTGAGATCTTAAAGGACACACATTTTGCTAAATTGACTTAAAGTGTTAAACATCTTTAACTGTTGTTAGCAAACAAGCTAGTTGAAGGTGCTATTTTACAATAAAATAACTTAAAATCAGTTTCCAACCTTTGACAGATATCTTGTTAATGTAGGTGAAAGGTATTCTGCCATGTCCTGTCAATAGGCATTTTCGCACTGTAGAAACTTTTAAACTTTTTTAGCCCCTGGCCCTTTTTCTGGCGTGTTCCCAAGAAGGAATCAGGGAGGCCAATGGGGGACTAACTTAGCTCCTGCTCTGGGGCAAGTACTTTTCCAGAACCTTTCAGTGACACAGCGACAATATTTGTGATGTTGTACGCACGTGACGCACATCAACCACGGCAGGCATGTTAATTTTAATTGATTGACCTTTATTTAACCAGGGAAGTCCCACTGAGATTAAGAATCTCTTTTGCAGGGGAGCCCTGGGGGAAGGGTCAGGGGAGGCATTAATGGACATGTTTTTAGTTGTAGGAGGAAACCGGAGTACCCGGAGGAAACCTACGCAGACACGGGGAGAACATGCAAACTCCACATAGAAAGCCCCGGGCGGCCCGGGAGTCGAACCCAGGACCTTCTTGCTATGAGGCCAGAGCGCTAACCGCTGCGCCACCGTGTTGAAAAGTTTTTGTCAAAGTCATAACGGCATTTAAGTTTACCGATGGCGGTGACAGATGGGCTAACAAGGAGGTACAGGAGGGTTTTGAGGGACCAAAAAAAAAACTTGTCGTCAGCAAGCTAGCCGATGAGCTAGCGCAAGTGCATTTACCACAGAGCTAAGCAATGCTGTGAGAAAATAAAAAAACTGAAACAGGACTATAAGAAAATCAAGGACCACAACAGCCAGAGTGGGGCGAACCGAAAAAAAGGCGAATGGTTTTTGATCCTTGGCGCACCGTTCAGCTTACACTGGCAACGTACGTGGCTGACATCTCTGAATGTTCCCTCCCCTTCGTCTTCTGAGCAGTGCGAATGCAAGCAGGTACTTGAATTAGTCTCCTGAAAGAACGAGTGTAGAAGTGTTCTTGATGCCTGATTTTTGGCACTTCCATGTGGGAAAATGCCTTATGTCTAATAATGTTCCATTTCTTCAACAAAGTTTGTCTGTTGCTGTTGTTGGCATTGTGTGGCTAACATCTAGGCAAGGCAAGGCAAATTTATTTGTATAACAAAGCAATTCAAAGTGCTTTACAAGGCAGGAAAAGAAAAGAACTTCGAATAGCATACCTGCATGGCTTGCTACAAAAAGCTTAAAACACATTGTGCTGAACAATTCTGAGGCTCAGAGTGAGTTAGGTAAGTGAACAAAACATGTGGACTGATGTAGGAAGTTTAAAATAATCATTTCTGTTTGTTTACATTTTTAGAAAGGAAAAATTGGATATAGCACCTTTAAAGGGCCCATATTAGTGTTTACATCTCCAACTGCAGTTAGCAAACAAGCTAGTTAAGCTCTGCACTGTTGAGCACAGAAAAAGAGAAAGTAATTTCATTTTTTATGTTACCACATTAAGTGAAATTGAGCATAACAAAGTTCCATAGACAGCAAGTGAATTACAATAAGCAAAGAAACACACTAATAATGATGTCAGTGCGGAACCTCAATGTAGTAAAATGTTTCATGTTTTTTGAATGAATTTGTTTTTGTTTGTTGTTTTTACGACAACTTTTGCTTTACAGGAGACAGATCTTTCTTTGAGAAGCTGTGGGCGTCTGGGTACCAAGTTATTCTGTCCTACGAAGACCAACGGCAGCCCGACACACAGAGCTGTGGCCGAGCATCCGTACTGGTGGGCCAATCAGAAACAGCAGCCGGCGTCTCAAACTACCTGGACTATAAGAAGGAGCTTGGGCGACCAGGTGAGATCAGAAGAATGCCAGAATGAAATCGTGTGAGGCAAGCCCTGCCCGTAGAACAACACTAGTTAAGACTAATCTCAGAAAGTGAATAAACAAAGAGCAGTGGAAGAACCTGATGAACTGCTGGATCACTACCAGGGATGGGCGATGTATTGTTATCAGTGTAGGTATCAGACAATTTTACAAGTTTTAACTACAATGGTATCGGCTGGTGCCCATACTTTTGAGGGGTTCTTTAGTCTCATTTGTCGTAAAACCATCAAATTTGTTACTTTCAGCGGTCTAAAGAGAGTAAAAAGAAGAATTAGACTGAAATGTGGTGCATATTTATATCATAATGTCACAGAAATGTTATGTTCCAGATAAACGCCGTTTGTTTTGTTTTTTTACTCTAGTTAAAAGTTTGTGATCAATTGAACTATGCTGTTGATCTTAAAGCGTAACTACAACTCTTTTGTGTAAATACACTTATCAGATCAACTCTAGAACAGGATTTATTTTCCTATTTTGTTTTTCTTTTTTATGGAAATGAAGCCGTTAAACATTTGTTAAACATTTTACACTGCCCAACAAAAAATAAGTGTTTCTCAAGAGAGCTGCTATGGGGTCAATGCACCAAAGTTGCAAGAGCAGGTTTTCCATCAACAGGAGGCCTACACATGCTTCAAATGATCAGAATATACATCTGTAGCCATCACGAACACTCATAAAGGCATTTAAAAAGGTACAAATGCTCGTCAAAAATATCGGTTTTGGCATATATCGCTTACTGCCAATACTGTACTTCCCACTTCTACTCTGCCAGCCTTTCCTTTGTCTATTAAATATTGATGGCTCTGAAGTTAGGCCATTTGGGACTTTTCAGTCTACATAACTTGCTATATTTGTATTTATTTTTTCTATCTCTGAGAGGTGTACTGACAGGTTCTATAAAGACCAAAAAGATAATTTTCTCCCATATACTACTTCAATTGCTCTCACGCTACCAAATCCTGCATGTCATGTGTACGTGCATGGACACAAACCTAACCTAACTTATTTTACCAGAACAAGATGGAGGCTCGTTGTTGTTGTCACATCACAATTAATGTAAATCCTTCTGTTTCAGATGTTGTAAAACTCGATCGCTGTGGTGGATTAAATGTTTCTGTAAAGTGACCACGTAAAGAATCTGGCATACATATTTTTGTTTTCAGATTGGCGATTTGTGAGATAATTTCTCTGGAGACTCACATTCATGATGGGTGTCTGCTGCAAGATTTCTGTTCATACGAAGAAATTGGACTGTTATTTTCAGACAAAAACTAGAAAAACAAAATGTAAACATCATTTCGATAGAGAGATTATTTGTTTACCAACATGTGCAATGCCCACCCGGTATGCGGAAAGAGCCACTGCTGATTGATCAGGCTATAGAAATTGACGGTGTGCATAAGAGTTGTTTATTTTCAAATCCTCAGACTTTAGCATTAGCATTGACAGACAAACACATCTTTTTATAAACCCACTTTGGTCCTTTGGTGAAATATTCTCCTCATTTGTAAAGTATTTAACATGTTTTCAAAGAAAAACACCAAAAACTCACTGTTCAGTGCCTGGTCTTTAGTCATTTTTCATTTTAGGCTGAGGGAGTGAAAACCTCATTGAAATGAACTAAACAGAAAATGAACCTGCCGGCAAGATGTTAGCATTTTTGAAAATAAATAGGGCAGTCAATAGGTCGAGCCAGCACTGTGTCAGCTAACTACAAGAGTTTATCACTGCATGAAAACAAAAGTTATGCTGCTAATTCAACATTTGTGAATGAAATTCAATTCTACGACCCTTAAAAGTTACATTCAGGTGAAAAAAACAGCGAGATAAACACTGTCTCAAGCTTCAGGGGACAAACATCTGTGAGATCTGTTCAGACCTGATCCAAACAGCTGCTCTCATCTCGTTTTGTTGTTTTATTCAAAAAAGTTTCTCCAGTCAACGAGATGGACAGCGTCTCTTTCTGCATGGAGCATGCACAGTGGAGCAGAAAGTGACGTTGACCGAGCCTTTCTCTCTAGTCTATAGCATTCTTTAGTTTGTTGTGCTTTACTATAAGATTTGACCAAGTTACATTAGGAAATGGAATCATGTGTCACAGTTTTGGTCAATATAGTATATGTAGACATACAGTATACAGTATATCTTGAGCTTCAATTCTTAAATAAATCTTTTAGAGGTATATTCGTGGTATTTATTAAGTATGTGAAAAGCCTTTCAAAGAACCAAGAATCAAAATGTTCCCAATTTCTAAGAATGACCCAGTTAGAATGCTACGTCATCTGAATCTTGTTTTGCATGTTTTTTTTTTCTCCCCGCAGAGAGCTTCTTTGTGTCTGGGCTCAACCTGACGGCAGACAGGTTTTACATCGCCTCTCGAGTGAAGGAATCTCTGCGCACTTTGACTTTAAAGAACTGGGAGTGTCTGAGGTCGTGGCTGGAAGAACAGGTTCCCGGACCTCAGCACCAGGGCTTGAACATAATCGCGGGGGACTTCATCGGCCCGCTTCCCCTCTGTCCTCTCGTCATCGGGCTCAACCAAAAGCTGCTCAGGAAAAACAACAAAAATAGCTTTTAATATAACACTTTAAATGAGTAATAGAGGGATTTTATATTTAAACACAACTGTGAAATTAACTTGAAACTTGCCTTTTTTCACTTAAAGGTGTGTTATGTAAGTTTTCTGGTTGAGAGTCTGCCACCTGCTTGTTTCCATGGAGATTTTATTGTTTTGTCTTTAATATTCCAAGTATTTATCTACATGGAAACAAGCTGGAGAGGTTTGTGCTGATTTAACTCTTGCATTGAAACTGTTTACCGCATTTTTTGCACTATTGAGCGCATGTAAATATAAGTCACACCAGCTAGATTAAAAAAAAGAAAAAACTAACATATTTTAGCCTACCTTTTTATGGTACGTCAATGAGAATTTGCCGCAATATTGTAGAAGCAGCAGATAAAAGTAGCGGCTTTTAATCTGGAAATGACTGTATTTTTTAAATGCTAGGATTTAGCATTAGCATTGAAAGGCTGTAATAAACATACAACTGTCCTTTGGGGAAGTTTTCTCCTAATTTGTAACATATTTAACATGTTATCAGAGAAAACCACCCACAACTCACTGTTTACAACGTGATCTTATAGTATTTTTTAATAATAGGCTGAGGTGGTGAAAACCTCATAGAAATAAACTGAAGAGGAAGTGAACATGTCGGTAAAATGTTAGGCTTTTTACATATAAACAAGCCAACTGACGTTCTGTGCAGAAATCCAATTTATCTGGATCCTGGCGCTCTTGTTTACAATAAGTTTATAGGTAATAGTTGTAAAATTACCTGTCAGTCCCCAGTTTGGCTCAGTATCAAATTTGAGTTTAACAAGGACAAACAACATAGAATATGCTTTATTTATTAGGGCTGCAACTAACGATCATTTTAATAATTGATTAGCTGGGTGATTATTCTTTTTATTCATCGATTAGTTGTTTAGAATGCAAAAGTCAAGTTTTTACATTTAACAGATAAAAACAGATAAAGCCTAAAATTAAATTAGACCATGAGTTCATAACTGACTGAACTAAGATTTTTATTGCCTTAAAAAAAAATTTGCCAAAGGAACAATTTTACAAATGTATTGTTTTGCAAAAAATTAGTTGCGATTAATCGAATAACTTGTTGCAGCCCTAATATTTATATACAAATAATTTTGCCTTTATCATTTACTTTAAGTTAAATATTATCCCAACGTTTGTGAAAACACAATACTTAACTGATAATAAACTTGTGCAAACAGCTCGGAACAATGAAACCCCATGGACACAGACATTAGTGTTAAATTTACTTTATCATAAAGACACGTTATGAAACTTTCTTAACCGACTTTATTTATCTCATATGAGGCGATCTTAGGCTTCAACTAACAGAGAACATTTATAGTCGTTCCTGGGAGTTTAAATATTGAAAATATAGTCAAGCTAACAACTAGCATGATTGACTCAATTTTGACAAAACTGATTGGGGAATGACATCCTGTACTACACACAGTATGTCATATTTGCTGCTCACATTCAGCCAGAAAGTAAAATTATAAACACCAAAAAAGCCAAACTGGAAAAACAGACAAGGTTTTTAGCAAAGTATCTTATATAATTATCTTCTGTACATTATATTGAAAAGTTTTGTCTAAAAAGATGTCCAGCAGTAATTTGTTTATTAGTCAGACGTTAGTTATTTATAGCAAATGCTTTTATTTTTTTCAAATCCACTTAGTTACTCAACAAGACTCAGGGAAAATTGTATTTATGGGTATTATTATTACTTTTGTATTTAAACATGTTAAGGGTTACTTCATTTATGTACATACTGTGAATTTACTTGGGCAGTTACGTGTTTCTTTGTCTTTATACAGCTCTCAGTATTTATTGGGTGTGACACTTCATCTCTCCACTGTGGCTGGAAAAACTGTATTTAAAGTGACACTGTGTAACTTTATAGACGTGAAAAGTCAACAGTAGAATTCTATAGAAACTATACTTCAGGCAAAATTATAGTTAGTTTTAACCCCATGCCAGCCTGCTCAAAGTGAAAAGACATATTTTTGTTATTTATTTAGTGCCACAAAGACATCTCAGTTACATTTTAGTAAGAAAAAAAAGTTCCACAGTGTACCTTTAATTTATTAAAATGAACATGTATTTTTTCTTAAGTTTCTTGTTAACATCACAGACTGTTTACTTTCTTTATTCTCATGACTGTGAACTAACTTTGATGTTACCTTGCTAACTGTCTGCTCCCCATTGGGACTTGTTAGAATCGGTTTTATTCACTCCAGTGCAATACTTTGGGACCTCAGTGCTGAGGCTGACTTATGTTGCCATGAGGATTAATGAATGATTTTAAGAATATAGTTCTGGTTCTGATTTGTCTTCCTTATGTTTTAAATTATTTAATACACTGTAAATGGGTATTTTACAATGAACTGCACAATTGAATCTATGCATTCATCCTACATGAAGAAACTCTAATTTAATGTCACAATGGAATAAAGGATGAATGAAATAAGTCAGCTTTGTCCAGGAGTGTTATTTTTTAAAATATATTTTCAAGTTTTATATCATTTCAGTTCAGTATTTTCTATAAGGTATGTGTGCAGCGAGCCTCAAGTGAAATGTAATAGTTTTACATTGAAATAAAAAGAAAAATGGCAAGCAATGATACAACCTGACAGAAATGTAGTTTTATATCAAATACCAATAGTTCTATAGTAAAAAACAATGAATGAATGAATGAATGAATGAATAATTTTTTTATTATTGTGTCTTGCACATGCAAGTGCCCAGCCCTTCATGGGCTTATAAGACACCATAACTGAACATCAGCCAGTATCCAGACATCAAAAATAAATATTCAACATTATTTAAACAAATGAGTCTGCCGTTTCCTCCATGCTTTTGTCACAAATACAGCCAATTTGTAAACATAACAATCAAATAACATTCTCATCTTCTCATTATCATCAAAGAAAAACATTTCAGGATTTTTAATAAACAGTTCATCAAACAGAGGATTCCTGAGTTCATCATAAAAGGGACAGTATAACAAAAAATGCACTTCGCTCTCAACTTCTCTCAATTCACACATTCGACACAATCTATTGTCCTCAGGGGTTTGAGAGAACCTCCCTGTTTCCAACTCCAAAGGGAGAATTCCTGTACGCAGCTGAGCTATCAGGGATCTTTCGTTTCGGGACAGATTTGCTCTGACATAAAATTCTGTTTTGAACGTTTCTTTTAACTGAATATATGTCCGCAATTTTGGTTTCATCACAATATCATTCAGCCATTGCTCTTCAAATTTGGACATAAGCTTTGTTCTGATTATGTTAACACTACAGGGTAAGTTGTTATGAAATATATACTGAAGCTGTGCTTCAACAAAAACAGCTCGTACCTCCGCTGCCAGGGTGACTCTGCTTTACTCCACTCAAACACTTTTCTTGTTAGTCTGTTATCAGGCATATTAATAATCCGATTCCATAATCTAATCATGTCACACTTTCTTTGAATTGAGCCCGGAACCCAGCCCATGTCACCTTGTGCTGCCAAAATTGGGACAAACTTATGAACTCCCAAAAAGCAGCGAATTGCCCTGTTTTCTACAGCATCCAAAGCTGAGCTCTGTGTGGCCCCCACACACCAGCAGCATAATTTACAACCGGAGATACACAGGCCTCATACAACTTAGAATAAGTTCCATAACAAAGATCTTTGCACATTTTCAACTTGTTAAACACAGAACCGAGAGCTCGACTGGCTGAAGCAGCAAGGATTTTTAACCCACTGTCAAAACTCATAAATTCATCAAATGTAAACCCCAAATATTTATACTGAGGAACATAATCAAGATTTGTATTTCCAAATGTAAATACATAACTGCTTTGCTTCATTGTTCTCTTTCTAAAGTGCATAATCTGTGTTTTAGTTTGATTTATGACAAGCTTCCACCTACAGCACCATTGTTGTAACACATTTAACATTGTCTGTAGGTCTTTTTCTGTTTCAGCCAGGAGCGCAACATCATCAGCATACAACAAAATGCCCACAGTGTCACTGCCCATATGTATGCCAATGTCCAACTGTTTGATTTCAAGTGCCAGATCATTAATAAAGAGTGAGAACAAAGTTGGAGACAGAGCATCACCCTGTTTTACACCAGTGGGCATAGGGAACCAGTCGGTATATAGATCATTCACTTGAACACAACCCATACAATCTGCATACAAGGATTTTAATGCTTGATAGAATTTCCCATCAACCCCGGCCTGAAGAAGTTTTAAAAATAACAAGTCTCTATTTACCCAATCAAACGCTTTTTTAAAGTCTACAAAACAAACAAATGTGGACTTTTTTGCAACTAATCTAGTTCTAACAATTGTTGAAACTGCATAAATATGATCAATACAAGCTCGGTGTTTTCTAAATCCATTTTGTTCATCCACCAGCAATTCTGAGTCTTCAACAAATGTAGTCAGTCTAACATTTAAAATATTAGAATAGATTTTATATACTGTACTTAACAAGCTGATTCCTCTATAATTAAGTGGCACTCTGGGGTCATCTTTTGCAGATTTGGGGATTGGTTTAATTATGGACTTGTACCAGGTTGAAGGAACAATGCCATGTTCAAAACAAAATTGAATCAAACAAAAGAGCAAATTCAAAAGATGTGGGCACTTTAACACTTCATTTGGAATTTCTTCAACTCCCACAGCTTTCTTTAGTTTGGCCTTATTCACAGCATTGCTCACTTCATCCAACGTGACATCAAAATTTAGGAACCTATTTGACTGATACCATTCTTGAGATATAAATAACTCTAAATTCTGTTTTAATGTAACTAAAGTATCATCAAAACAAGAATTTGAAGGGGCCGATTCCCCAGCATAAAGAATTGAAAAATCTTGCTGCCATTTTTTAATTACATTTTCTTTTCTTAGCTCCACATCTCCATTATTTAGAACAACTTCCAGAGGAATTTTCTTTATCTTTTTGGGTCCCATTTCATTTAGAGCTTTCCAAAATTGTTGTGGATTACTTGTTTGTAATCGATCTATTTTAAGCGCTTGGCCCTTTAAGAATCTTCGTTTATACATTCTAAGATGTTTGTCAAAGAGGTATTGTTTTTGTTTGTAGTTATCCCTTAAATTGACTTTATTTATTGAATTTTTATTATCAAGAAAATCTCTCTCTGCTGACTTACGCTCATCCCACAACTTTTGAAGATGGGCATTCCAAAATGGGCTAGAGTTAGTTTTAGATTGGTGGGAGTATGTTTTATTCTGTTTATTCTTTTGGTATACATTAATTTCCTCAGTTAAAAAATTACAAAGCATATTGTACCATTTATTAACATCAGTTTGGGAGTTTTCACACCTTTCTAATTCTTCTGTTAACCTAAATATAGCCATGTGACTATCATCAGTTGTTAGGAAATTTTCAGGAAGTGGTCTTTGTCTTTTTATCGGGACATTAACAAAATCATTTCCACCTTTTATTTGGGTACCCACTTGAAAAGACAACAGCAGTAAGGAATGATCAGGTAAATGGGACCTGTCTCCAATAAGGGATAAACATGATGCTGCATTTTGATCCATAAGATTTGTTGCGGTGATAACCTTAAAATCAGAACAAGACTCCAAACACTCATGTGGTGTCACTATATAATCCACAACGGCTTTGCCCCGAACTGAAACAGAGGTAAAATCATCCTCATTTACATTGAGTCTGCCGTTCAAAACACAACACTTTGAGTCTCTTAGAAAATTAATAAACGAGTCACCATGAGTATTTGACGTAAGATCCAAAGGCACTCTGGATGCAATGCCATCTATATCCGCTATAGTGTCCTCTTTATTACCAATTCGACTATTAAAGTCGCCGCAGATATAAATAGCATCCACGTCCAAACAGTACATTTGCGTCAATAAACAAGCAAAAAAAGCCTCACAGTCTTTCCCTTTATTAGATCCTTCTGGAGACAAGTAGCATGAAAATACTACAAAGCTGTAGTTTGTGTTTCGATGCTCAAACTGTACAGCTATGATACCGTCCACCGACTTATCCACCACATTAACTTCGAACTGCTCAACAAGTTCGTCTTTAACTAAAAGTCCAACTCCACCGGAGCCCTTTGGTGCAAGTATGTGACGTTTTCTATTGTTTCCAAGCCAGCGGTAGCCGCTTAGCTCAACTGCACCATCAGCAACCAAGTGTGTCTCGTTAAGAGAAATTATATCAGGGTTTACAGACCGCAATAATAAAGCCCTAAGTTTCGAGTTTGCGTCTGTCCAGCCATTTACGTTCCAATGCACTAATGTCAAACAAGATGAGTCAAGTCTTACTAAATCGGCAGCAGCTCCTCAGCGTCGTCTCCACGCTCCCTCACCAGCAGCGGCAGCCCCACGCAAAGACGGAGGCGCAGCGTCAGGTGCCGTGCGGCGAAGAAGTTTACCATTGCCCGACACATAGTAATCCTTTCCATTTGGCAAGTCCCGCAGAAGCACCTTAAAGTTCTCTTCCATAACACGATCCGTGTGGGATTTCGCCGTTCTGATGTACACTTTCCGAAACTTGTCATTAGATTTTAAGTTGGCTTTTCCACGGAGCACTGCCACTTTTTCCCTCACCGATGCAAAAGCCACTTTTACCACACCGGGACCGGGACCTCGTGCGCGCAGCCTCTCCAGCGCCACCAGCGTCACCTCTTGGTCACAAGCACAACCATTCTCAATCACATCTTTAATCTTTTCAGTCAGATTCTCATTTTCTTGATAAGGCAAACCCATCACCACCCCACGTAGCAAAGTTTATCTGGCTCGTTGACGACCCACATACGACGTTTCATCCGGCTGACTGTACGCCCGGTTCCTCGGCACGCATCTGGGCAACACACAGGCGCTCGACACTTTCTGACAACTGTCTCTAACTAATTCGAGAGCGGTTCATACACCGCGCATCGACTCAAAATAATTACGTCACTTAAACAGTATACTGATTCGCATCTGGTTAACACACTGCGAGTCGAGTGAAAAGAAACGTGATCTGGTGGCGCAGAGGTGGTTTTTATCCTGCGCATCGAGTGAAAATTCTAGCCCAGATCCGGTTTATGTAGGCTACTTATCTAATAAAAAGCAAATCTGGATCTACCCCGGATCTGGTTCATTGATGCTACTGTGTTTCCCATGGGTACTCGTACCAACAACAACTAAACAATAAAAGCATAGACAAACTTTATTAACAAATAATTTACAATATTTAATGTGTCAGAAGGTTAAGACAAAACATATAAAAAATGAACACACAATATTTAACTTATCACCAGAAATTAGACTTGGTAACAGAAAAAAAAAGGCTATCACACAAATCCTCTAGTTAGGGACAAGACCAATTCACCTTTTTTGCATGATAATAAAAGTAATTTTTGCACAACAACAAAAACAAACATATTAAAACTTTATGAATTATTATTTCTCAATGGTCTTCTTCTTCTTCCCGGTCGTTTGCTAAATGTAACATTACTTTTCCACATCACAAGCTGTTATTGTAACACAGTTCTTTCTCACTGAACCTAGTAAAAAAAAAAAACTGGAAAAAAAAAAAAGTCTTAAAATCACTAACTGCTCCCAAGGTTTTCAGTGAGAATTAGAGATCCACGCTCCGACTGATGTTAAATTAGCATATTTATTTCACAAGGTGTATTTTTTTCTTCATTGGACAACACCAACAAAGAAAAGACAAATATATATTTTCAATAAAATAAACACAAAAACAACTCAAAAATACCATAAATCAAAATATAAATTCCGTTTGCGCCTTCTGACCCTACATTCAGGAGTGGTTAGTCCGTATTAACCGTGTATTCCAGTCTTTTTCTGCAGATATTTCTGTGTCCACGCGTCTGTTCTCCTCGCTTTCTCTCACCGGATGAACATGTCTGGGCACAGCGCACGTGAACTGCGCATGCAGGTGTTATTACCTTCCTCTACCAGTAGAGGTCAGCGGCAAAACACAAACTTGAAGGCTTACATTTTTACCAAATAAAATACAATATTATTTCTTAAACAAAAACTATTTTCTGCGTCAGCTACAATCACTTAGTGTAGCAGAGGCACACTTTTTATGTGGCAAGGTTTTCTAAAGGCCAGTTTATACATCAAATTAAGAAGTTTTTTCATCTTTTCTATTCTAACAAAGTCCTTAAGCTACAAATATGTCATACTTCATCACAGATTCTGCAGCTAAAGTTTGAGTGCTCAGAAAAATCCTGTTTTCTTTATACTGTACTTGCTCCCCTCTTTGTACTTCTTCACATATGGCTGTGCAGTTAATAAAAATCAGTTTAAATTATGACAACTAATGTAATAATATATAATGATATCTTTAAAGTTCCTTCAGTGTTCACTTATAGTAAGTCTATGTTTCTGAATAAACTTAGGTGTTTTTGATACAGTCTATGTTTTTTGCCCTTGTTTGATTTATTGTTAATCTCTACAAATGTCATACCTGCAGAACAGCAAGACATGTTTAGTAAAATTAGAAATGTTCATTGCATTTTAGTAAACAAAAACAAATGTGTATGTCATACCAGTTGTATCAGTACACAGTTATCCTACACAAATAACAAATCAATTTTTTATAACATGATCTTTTTAAAGACATTCACACAGTTTCCACTTTGGTTATCTGAACCAAAACACATTGTAAAGGTGAAAAATTAATGGTGGTTTTCGTCGTCTTTACATTTGTGAAGCTCACATGACATAATTTACAAAGTTAATTACCGATAATAGCATTTTTAAGATGCAAAGTGGAGAATCTTGCTTTTTCATTCAGCTTTCTCCGGTTTGTACGTGTGGCTTGACTGTGGTCCATCAGTCCTCTCAGCAGCCTCCAAACGGTGTCTTTCACATCATTTCCTCCAAAAAGTCAGAATTGATTGATCTGAAATGATTTAATAAACACACATTAGTTTCAACTTAAAATTATTGTTTCACAGTGCACACAATTGAAACAACTATCTTGGAGCGTGAGCAATCATAAATAAAAATGTGTTACCAAGTATCAATTGTCAAATTGTGTGTCATTTAAGTATTTTTTTAATTTTTTTTACCCTTGTTCACAATATTGTTGATAGGAATTCTGGAATTACTTCTGTTATATTCAAGACTATTGTAAACCTCATGAATAAAGCCAGAATAGATGAAAACAAGCTTGTTTGGAAAATTGGAGCTAAGCAATCACCAAATATTCAGCCTGGAAGACTAATAACTGCTTATTGCCAGGCTGAATCATCTCCTCAGTTTTCACTCAATTCATATTTTGCTTATCAGTGTCAACTGTGTTAGATTTGAATTAATTTGAATTATTTCTCTTTAAATCTGTAACTTTATCATACAGTGGTCTAGTTCTTTAGGGACAATTGAATGGGTTTGAATTATTATTTCAACTAGAAGAGTTATTTAATGCCTGTCACTGCAAACTAGAAAGTAGGCCTATTTTCAATTGACCCGGAAATCATCACTAGGAAGTACCGTTACCAAGGTAGCATGCAGTTTCTGCTGGGAACAAGCAAAATGGAAACGTTTTGTTTACAACTAATTGTCAACATTATAATAATATTAAAGTGTGTTTGTTTGTTGCCAACGCTATCTTCAACCTTGGACACACAAAACTAACTTTAACACACTACCTTATGATGCCTGTTTTGTTTTAACGTTGCCATTAACAACAAAACAGTTAACGTTCATTATCAGAGCAAAGCAAATAAGATATTTTAAGAAATACATTTGATTTGCAATATATTTGCTTACAGAAGATATTTAACGTTATATTTGCACACTTACCACTTTAGGAGCGATCCAGTGGGTAACCCGCGGTTGCAGCTGCAAATCGAGATGCTCGACGTAAATCAACGTAGACGTAAACAACGTAGACGTAAACAACGTAAGGAAAAATGCGTGTTGCCAGGGTTACCAGCGACAACCGGGCGGGCGGCGATAAGCAAGTACGTGAGCCACACTCGTTGTGATGTTTGAGAGCCAAGCGCTGCGTTCACTCTACTGGCCCACTAGCGGTTTGACCAACGATTACAGGCACACGTTGTCATGTGTACAGTTCGAAAGCGGCGTAGTATCTGACAATCGAGTCGTCATTCAGCCAGCAGTGCCGGATGAAAGCCACATTTGGCTGACACACGACTGCTACGTGGGACCACGGATAAATCCGGATCAAACGTATCCGAGGTTCGTTGGTGTGACTTTATTTTCTCCTCCAGCTGCTCCATTCTGGCCTTAAGTGAGCCAATCTCCGAATCAAAATTGTCTTTCAGGTTTTGAAGTTCTTCTTTCAGAGTCTTTTCCAGGGACATCTGAAGCCCATCCACTTTCGAAGTCAGTTGCTGTTCAACATTATCAAGTTTAGATGTGACCACTCTAATCTCTTTCAGAATGGTTTGCATGCCGCCATCCTCTTTGTTGTCTGGCGCGCGGTTACGTGTAACAATAGCTTTTTCGGTCATTTTCACTTGCTGAAAATGGTCAAATCAGCCCAAATAATCTTAGACAATAATTCGTTTTCAATTTATGGCTAATACCTGAATTAAAGCCACAAATCAAGCGAAAAAGCTGCGAAATTTGACAGAGACACTTGCCCCACGTCTGGCTCTGGCCTCAATGAGAGGCATCTGGCTCAATTATGGCTAGAACACACTGTTAATAAAGCTACAAACAATACAACATTGCAAAATGTCTTAAATTATTTATTTATGAGCAATTTACCAACAAGAAAAAGCACAGTCCTCACAAAGTTCTTCTGTTGCAACAACAGTTGCACCGGTTTCATTTGCAATCGCTGCAGTTACTCCTTACACCCAAAGTAGTTCAAAATAACTTTGTCCTCATTCATTATCAATGACAATAATGAGAAAGAAGGAGGAGGAAGGAGGTATTTTAACCTGTTTGGACATACCAACTCACTCAAGTTTTGGGAAGTTGGATCATTAGCATCTTACCACAGGGAATCACTTAATGACCTCACAATGTGGAATAGAATGTTCTCACATGATTATAACAGAGATAAAACGTGTTTAACTTAGGCCCTGCATATTTTAATTCTGATTTGTTTCTGACATAACCTGGCCAGCCAGATGGATTCTCTCACGATATTAGTGAATTAACAAACTCAAGAGAAATCTATCTGACCCTCCACCAACTCAGTTTGCAGCTCAAACCAGTGGTTTAACAGGGGAGGTTTTTTAAGCAAAGACCAAAGCATGTAGCACCTGAATCAAAACAAAGATGGCAGTTTCTGCTGTGTTTGATTCTGTTTTAGTAGAAATACTGAGTATTTAATTTTTGAAAGAAAGCAACCCTTGTTCAATCCCACGTCGACTTTATCTATGCCATTATGATTCGTTGCTGTGATTGGTAAAGCACAAACTAAGGAAGGCACGAGTTGACTGGTCACTCAATCAGCGCGAAAAAAAAACAAAACAGGAGCAACTCTGCTTCTCACTGACACAGACTTTGGGATCACACACAGCTCAACTCATGATCTATCTGCTCTTAGATAAAGTGCTTTGTTTTTATGAAACATTCTATGGACAAAATTAGGCCAAAAAGCAAAGAAACAAATTTTATCACATGTTCTTCTCATAAATTTGCTACTGAGTCAAAATGTTGAGGAGCATTTTTCAAATAAAATATCATTGCACAACCTTTGCACACAGACATTTTTATGGCCACTGAACAGGCATCAAGTGATCAGACAAAGCATTTTAACCTCTGACAAGTGCATATCTCTACATCCAGAAACAGACTAAATTACCTTTCACAGACCAGACCAGATTTGAGATGTTTCTTTACTATCTGACATCTCTGAATACTTTCTTGTAGCGTCCATAAGCAGCATTAGAGATGATGACTTTAACAACAGCCGAGCCTTCGTCTGCGATCACATCTACGTCCTGAACTGTGGCCTCTTTGTACAGCCAACTGTGAATGAAAGAGAATATAATTAGACCCATTTAAAGCTAGTAGATAAAACATTACTGCTCATACCTAAGCTGTGGAGTGCTGAGATCCACTTTCAGATTCAAAATATGCTTTCCCGTTGTGTTCAAAATCTCCTCCTCCACAACTTTCTGCAGCTGAGTCAGTCCTCGCTCCTTTAAGGCAGAAACTGGCAAAACGTTGGGTTCACAGGCTTCATAACTAAAAATAAAACAAAGAGTCACTTCAAATTGACCAGTGCATCTTTTTTTAAGAATGTTGGCTTCAATATTCACTGAATTCATGATTTATTTATACGTAAAAGGGGCATTTTGACTTAGTTTGGTGTGTTAGTCTTTGTGTTGAAAATCATCAGAATTTTACAGGAGTTAAGATGCTAATTATGTACAAATAGTTGAAAATTACAGGAAGTACTTTAAGTCGTCATGAGTCGTCAAAAAGCCCTAAAATGCAAAGACAATTTACACACAACTGACAGTTTCTTGGAGTTTAAGCAATCATTTAACACAATTATAGAGCTATTAGTCACATTGTCACTCCTGTGTTATTCATGTTTATTTTGGCCCAAATTTATATTGTAGTTGCTATTTGTGGATTCTCCCTCCACATGTGTCATATTTACTGGACAAAAGATAATAGTGAATTCACCAAAACAACCAAAGTGGTTAAAAACAAGCTAAATGTTACGTGAAATCTTTATCATAATCATATTTACTGTGTTTTACTAAAAATGTACTCTAACCTGTCATACGCACTTTTGGTAGAGGAAATCATGAGACAAAGCAGGTTGAAAAAACTTGAAAAAAAAAACACCTTTTTGTTTCTGCTCTAATTTGTAGAAATACAAAAGAACAATTTCTCTCATATCTTGTGCCTAAGAACTTCTCCTTTACTGAGATAGACCAGAGATCCCAGAGTCTCAAAGGTGTGACATGATTATTACACAGACTGTGTGCCTTAGGCTGGCCACAGTAACATTCAGCTCAGTGATACAGATGAATTATGTAATGTGTCATGTGACTACAGGAATGTCCACCAAAGTGAAAGACGGTGACATTAGCCATCTCAAAAGGTGTTTCAGAGAATTTGGTAAGTGTTGCTTTTATACTTTTGCTAGTTATATTTGACCTCAAGTTAAGTTGAGCTGTGCTGCTGTTTCATACATTTTTTGTGATGTTTGGAAATGTTTGTCAAAGTGCCCTGATCCATTATCTCATTATAACACACCACAAAAATGTCTCCAGTCTTATGGCCTATTCGTACGACATAATACTTACCTCAGGCCCTCATGTAAATTGTAATAATTACAGATGTCATCTGAGTTTCCAGTTCCGTGTGAATCATCCATGTCTGTAAAAATGTCTGTAAAGTTTCCCCCACATTTTACCTCCTGTAATTCACCAAACTGTTTTAACATCACCTAGCTTTTGTTTGACTCATTCTGGCTTATGAAATTTGTGAAAAGCGCTTCTAATCTCATCGTGTTGAATAAATATGTGGCTTAGAATGCATTAGGTAAGTGAGTGCATGAAACATGTGAGTGATGAAAAAAGTATACTATTTTTAGGATTTACATGTATCAAACGTCAAATTCTATCAAATTAAAAACATGTAATTAACTAAATGAAAGAAGTAGTTGATGCAAAAGACGGTTAGATTGAGTGATACTTACTTGTCAATGAGGTCGATTTTATTGTGGACCTCCACCATGGAGTTCATCAGAGCGTCTGGGATCTGAAGGTTTCTTAACACGCTCAGCACATTGGCCTTCTGGTTTACAGTCTCTGGGTGGCTGACGTCTCGGACGTGAATGAGAAGATCCTGAGAACAAACAAACAGACGGCCAATTAGCTGCTTTGTTTCATTGAGTTGATTTGAGACGAGGCAGAGGGAGTGGGGACCAGACCAGAATAAAACAATCCTATTTTATATATGGACTAATTCACAGCTGAAAACGTTTTTGCCTTCAAATGATTCCAGTGTGTTTTCCCACATTTCTTCACACTAATTTTGTCCATGCATACTCTATTTGACTTACCGAGTGCTTTATATCCTCCAGTGTGGCGGAGAAGGAGTCGATGAGCTGATGAGGCAGCTGGGACAGGAAACCGATAGTGTCCACGTACAGGACGGTCATGCGGCTGGGTAACTGTCCCGCGTGAACCGTGACGTCCAGAGTGGCGAACAGCTGGTTTCTGGGCTGAAGGCCGCTGTCTCCGGTCAGAGCTTTGATAAGGGTGGTTTTTCCTGAATACAAAGAAGAAAAATATTTCAAATTGATCTTATTTTAAGGTAAATGTTCAAGTTTTTACACAGTTAACAAATTATGTGAAAATGTATGTTTTCAAAGTCATATAATTAAAAACTAAAAACCTCTTTAATTTTTCATTGGTTAGTACACTCCTGAAAATGTTCTGTTCATCAGTGGAGCCTGAGTTTTAAGCTGGACTCATCAGGAGACTACTTTGGCCTACAAAGTGGTGCTGCCTATTTGCACATTTTGTGCCGATAAAACAGCACTGTGAGCAGTCGTTAATACGTTTTAATCATTCATTTGTTTCCTCCTCAGAAAAACTAAATAGCTTTGTTTTAATCATTCATGACTATGTATATAAAAAAACACGAGAGAAATCATTCTGGCACAAATGTAGGTCCAAACAAATTTTTGTAACATCTCTCCCCATGTTGTGAGGTCCGTGCGTCCATTTTGTCTCTTGATTATTTGATAGGCGTTCACACAGAAAATATAATCTTTTTGGTTTCATTTTCTACTATTTTTTGTGTTGTTTCTGCTCTTCAAACATCCACTTTGGAAATACCAGGCAGGTTTCAAAACTACTAAAAAGTGTAGTGAAGCACATAAGACAGTCATGTGTTTCCCACGTGAAGAATTGAGCTGGAGCTCTATGTACTGGCTGCAGAAGGAAAAACACAAGGTAAGCAAAAAAAAATAAATTGTCTGATATTTTAATGTTGCAGAAATGCTTAAACTGAGTCTGGATGATTGATGAACTTAAAAACTGTGTAAAAATGGCAGAGATCTATCTATGACATCACAGATCTGGGGCATTTAGAATTTAGAACAGAAAATATCTCAGACAAAACTTCTGCAAAGGATTAAAAACTCCAAAAGTCGTTTTTACATGTGTGCCCTTTAATATAAACCACTAATATCTATTCTATTCTAGAATCATAGCTAAAGATAAAATAGATTTTTTTTTCAAATTATTAAAAAAAAATGCTTAAAATATTGACCTAAAGTGTGACAATGTGAATCAGCTCTAGAAATGATCTCATTTCCCAATGTGTAAACACAACCAATTAAAGTTATATAAATAGTTTTACATTTAGTTTGGTGGAGTGAGAGCAACAGATTTTTTTTCCTTGGCCTTTATAGATCCTTCTCAAAGAAAAAAAACTAAGAAATATAGTAATTGATGTAGTTGAAATTGTGTCTTCTATGTCACACTTTATGGTCCCAAATTCAGAGAATGACCCAGGTCTCATCATCTTATGGTTTTAACATGCCTCAAGGACCTTTACAACAGACAGTACCTGGCTTCTCTGTGACAGCAAGTCTTTAAATGTAGAAAACAGCCACCAGAGAGATTGTGGAAAGGTTTTAGCAACAGTAAGTCAGTGTAGCAGCTTCTTAACTCTAAAGAATATCTGCTCTAGTGTAGCCTTTACGCTTGAAATGGCTGCTGAGCTCGGCATGTCTGTGGTGTCTCTGTCCTTCCAGCGATTGTGAAATATCCTTATGTCTGTGGTCTGTGCTTTTTTGACGCATTTAAAAATGTATTTACTTGTTATGAATAGTGGCTTTGGGCTCCCCTGGTGTAAATAAAAGTGTCCTTACCACAGTTTGTGTATCCTAGAACAGACACCACAGGAAACTCTCTGTGTTTTCTCTGGGATCGCAGCAGGTGTCTTTTCCTCCTCAGTTTGTCCAGAGCCGAGCGAATTTTCAGCTCTCGCTCCTTCAACAGCCTCTGCTGCACCTCATACAGAGTCTCACCTGTAAACAAACAAACAAACAAACACAATACAAACTCAAGACTAATAGATTTTGATATTTCAAGAAACTGAACAGAGGACTTTTGCAACACTTATTGTTAGAAATACTAGTCTGAGTATCGAGTTAATATAATAAGGGCTGAGAAATACCATTATAAAAATCTAATTGTGAACTCATCTGTGACAATTTGCTTTTCAGATGAAATCGTCATGATGATTTCCCTTTTCTCCCATACAGGTTATTTTTCCCACCTACTTCTCTTACTCAGTTGTCAAGTCCACTTCTTTAAAGTGACTTTGAGCTTTCTTTAGGAACCTTACATGTGAATTTTGATACTCAAAGTTTGCGAGAGGTGATTTAGGCAATTTTTCAGGTTTTATTCACAAAAATATATACATTTATGACTAAAACATAGATTTTTAGCATATTTTTAAAAGGTGATTTTAATGTTAAAAATACTATTAAAAATGATTAGCATTATTTTGCAGCAACACAAAATGTTCTATTTTATTGATCATTTTAATAACTATTCACTGACTGAGGTTGCTTGTTTTGGGCTTTTATTCAAAGACTAGATTTTCTTTTAAATCTGGCAACACTGGTCAGCTTTTGTCCCGTTCTTAGTGAGTGACAACTGGATTTAGAAGTAGGAACCAGTAATTGTATTTATCTCAAATGTAATAGAAAAATAGACAGTCTAAAAGAATAGTGACAAGATTGAAATTGAACTATTATTATGAAAGAAGAATTTACTACCTAAGATTAAAAGTATAATTTTTCACATTAGTTTGGTTGAACATGAAATGTATTAAAAGTGCAAATAAGATAAGGTTCAGTGATCCAAGTATTTAAGGAAAAACTGTAGCTAAAAAGTTCAATATCCTATTAGTATTTATGAGTTATTATGCCAAGACTTAAGTCAATTAGTATTAGCATTGGCATGAGTATGACTGTGAGTATGAGTTTCAGATTATTTGATAAATGTGCCAAATGAGTAAGTTTGTGTTTGGTCAGTCAGTTCATGTGTTTGTGTGTGTGTCTTTACCTGAACCTCCAATGTACCTGAGCCTCCTCCTTGCTGATCCAAGTTTGCCATTTCATTCTTCAGTCGAGATCTAAAAACATACCAAAGTATTTCAACTAAATTCGTCAAATAAATAAGAAAAAAAATGTTACAAATTTTTGTTTACTTTAAAAGAGGGATTTCGGCCAGTGAGATCTGGAGCTTTGCCTCTTTTGTTTTGGCATTGCAGCGGAAAATGTGCAGGACAATGGAGTATCTGTCGAACACCTTTAGCCCCCAGGCCTGCTCCAGCTCTCTCTGATGATACACAAAACACATTTAGTGATATTTCTCTAACAACAGTGTTTGTGGCTAAAAAGAAGATACAAGAAGCTCACCTCGGAGATAGGGGAGAGACGCTCAACATTCACAAAAACTGCAGTGATTCCAGGGGTTTGCCTGATTTTCTCTGATGAAAACAGAACATTATTAGTATAATTCAGTGTTCTTCTATATTGAAATTATTTTTCTTGTTTGAGAAATGTTTTCTGAAGATAGCAAATACACTTTTTTTCTGATTCAGAAAACAGAAAATAAAATAAAAACATAATAATAATAATAAAAAAAAAAAAAAAATATATATAAATATATATATAATATATATATATATATATATATATATAGACACACAAAAATCAAGTGCACAATTCAATATAAAAGCAATCTTTCAACATTTTTACTGGAGATAAATATGTGTTTTTGTGCCGCAATGTCAAAAAATCTGCTTTTCCATCAAAGCACTTAAAAGGAGGCTCTGCTCTTGACTAAATAATCGTCAATTTTGAAGCCATACAAGAATGCTGTAAAATGTGTAACTAAAGTTACACATTTTACCAGTTATTTAGTGCCACAAACCTATCTAAACTAGAAAAATATTATTTTATTTAAGTTTATTTTCTGATGAAAAAGTTACACGATGTACCACTAGAATGACAATTCCGCCACAAGAGAAACTATTGTTGTTAATGTAGCAGACAACATTCTTTCCACAAAACTAAAACCCTTCTATTTTCATAGAGTTCATTTTCAATGAAAAAAGTTACTTAAAATTGACAGTGTTTCTACCTGTGAGCATCTGGAAGTTCCCTTTTCCAAATATTCTCTTCTTCTCCGGGGTTTTGGTTGAAAGAATGATCTTATCCACAACACACCAGCTTTCTAAAGTGTTCACAAGTCCCTCTGCCTCTGCCACCATCAGTTCAGCTGACAAAAACAACAACAAAAGATATTCAGCTAAAGAACAGGCTTAAAGAGGAAACTCAGACAGAACTCTAGCAGTGTTTTTGATCTGTTTAATATGAGTTCATATGAATGACATAGATGAAGGGCTCAACTTTTTTCCGTCATTATTTTTTTCTCACACCGACACTCATGTAAAAGCATAATCACAGGAACAATCTCAACAAACTAAGCAATTGAAAATGAGAACCAGTCAAGCCAATTCCATCACAATTCGATATAGAGGTTACGCAGACATTTTTTTACTTGAAAAATGTGCCTCAACATTCTGAGTGAACACCTTTTTAAACTATTTTGGCCTAATTTTTCTTCCATGGAGCATTTGTTTGGTAGAACTTTTATAAAACAGCTTTTTCCTTTAATTAGCTTGTTTGCTAGGGGAAGTTGGAGATTTAAGAAATGTTTACTGTTGAAAAACAAATAATTCTCTCATCAAAAGGATTAAAACATCTTATTTAAGCATAGAAAGGTAATGTGTTTCAATGTGTGTGTGATCTTAAAGTATGTGCCAGTGAGAAATGTGAGAGAAAGTGCTGTTGTAGTTTGTCTGCTTTTTTTTTTTTACCACTGTTTACCTGTTTTTCTCTTTTTATGTGTCACATACAAAGTCATATTCAGCAGGAGTTGTGGTTGTTTGTAGTTTTATAATCAGTCTGTAGCTGCCTTTTGTGTTTGGACTCCTCTCAGGTTCATGAAATCACATGTGGTGTGCCCCAGGGTTTTATTTTAGGTCCTGTACTTTTTAACCTGTACATGCTCCCTCTTGGTGGTGTCATCAGGAGACATGAATCAACTTCCACAGTTATGTTACATCTCCATGTCTCCTGATGACACCAGGCCAATGGATGCTCTTTTTAACTGCATTTTAGACATCAAATCCTGGATGGCAGAAAACTTTCTCCAGCTTAACCAGGACAAAACTGAGGTTTTAGTCATCGGTCCTGAGGCTCAGAGAGAGAAACTTTTATCCAAATTACAAACACAATCTTTTAATCCATCCTCACAAGTAAGAAATCTGGTTGCTATTTTTGACTCTGAGCTGACTTTTATTCCTCACATTAAAAATATCACAAAAATAGGTTTTCACCATCTCAAAAACATCGCCAGTAGTATTTTTAAGCATGCAGGTTTAAATGCACTGTAAAGCACTTTGTGTTGCATGGTATGCATGAAAAGTGCTTTATAAATAAAGTTTGATTTTATTTTGTTTACAGAAGAAAATGTATTTTCTCTTAATTGACTCTCAATATATTTTGCCACTCACTGCTGACATTTCCAAAGCTGTGTGTCTGCCTAATCTCTAGTGGTGCTTTACCTGTTGTCAAATGCTGCTTCCTGCTGCCCCACTTCACATCAGGATGGACAATAAAAACCCGGTGGTGGTGTCCTAAACCCAGCGGCCCCTGCGCCTGGAACAGCTCCTCCACCTCACTGTCCGGGATGAAATCTTCCTCATCTCCTTCCCCTCCTCCTCCTCGTCCCCGGAGAAGTCCTTCATGGCGGGCAGCGACAGGACAAAAGGTCTGATCTGCACTTTCACGCACCATTTTAGACTTGGAGCTGTCTTTTTTAGGATGTCACTGGTAAAATGTGAGGAAAGGAGCGTGCTAAAGTACACCGGACAAACGCTACAACTCTGTCTTGGCAGGACACGAGTGCAAATCCTCAACAACGCTGCCATTGTGGACAGGTAAGAGTCATAAAAATTGTGTTAAGCTTCATAATTTCAAATGTTCATTCATTCTTTGCGTGTACATCGCAGATTTCAGGTCCGCACGCTGTTTATAAAGTGACAGCTCCACATGTTAGCTAGCTAGCCGCTCCACTGTTTACATGTTGACTTCTTCACGGTCTGACGTGACCTGACGCACGCGACGTAGATTTTGAGTTCAAAGCGCACACTGCCATCTAGAGAAAATTTCGAGTAGCACCATCACGAGTCAGCTGCATTTAAACATAGAGGAGTTATCTTTTAGGTGGTGAAAAATCAAATGCTTAATCTCACTGAAATAAAAAGTTAAAAATTAGTTTGGGGCATTCTTTAGTTTTAGGGCCATCTTGCGGAATAATACAGCTAAAGGATTTCTTTGAAAACAAGCAGTGACGGTTTAATTATTATTTTTTTCGTTTCATCTTTCTGTCTTGCTCACATCCAGAGTTATTATTAGAAGGCAAATCTAGCACTACCGGGGTAAGTTATATCACTATGTCTATCGTTTTAAAAACTAAAATAATGCGATTATTTATGATATACTTTTTCTCAGCAGCAGGATATCATTTATTTATTTTTGTATTTATTTATTTATTAATTAATTTATTTTATTAATATTATTATAATACATTTTAAAAATGCCCTGGTCCTCATTTATTTTTGCATTTATAGGTTATATATTTTTTATGTATTATTATTTATGTATGTATGTATGTATGCATTTATTTATTTATTTATAAAATGTCATCTACGTTGTTAATTATGAGTAAGAATTTTAATTATGGTTTATTAAAAAGTTAATAAATAGACTTTTGCCATATTAATCTTATGATTACTGTTATTATTCCTATTTTACGCTACCACCAAAATGCCTCTGGGAAGAAAATGTGACAGTACGAAACCCACTTTTGTTTTGTGCATCATCATCTAAATCCCACACATCCTCTCACCTCGGCGCGTGGGTGTGGAGCCTTTGGAGTTCGGCCTATTGTGGAAAAAGAAGTCAGACTGGTCTCTGTGAAACAGCCTGCAGCCCGGGACTGTTGTGGGTGGCACCGGGGCGAGCCTAATGTTTACAGGTAAATCCTTTTGGAATTATATGTTTTAATCCTGGAACAACGTGCACATGCCACCGTGTGCAAAAAAAAACATCAAAAAACGCGGGACAAACCTGGTAAAACGCACTAACAAGCTGCGACATGACGTTTCTGACAATGAATTCCTAATTTGTGAGTAACTGTGAGGCGCAAAAAGACGAACGAGGAAGTGGAGTAAACGCTTAAAAAGAGTTTAATGTGTAATGGCGCTTTTAATGTATTCTCGGTTCATGAATAAGAAAGTTTTCCATTGTTTTTACGCACAGTTGCAGTGGGTCATGCGGGTGGCACTCTGGAGTTTTGGTCTGTCCTTCTGCTGCTTCTTCACGTTTTCTTCTTCTGTGGGTAAGTGTCAGCAACTGTGCACAGGTTAAACTAAAATGAATACCAGGCTGCACATATGCGTATAAAGAGTTGTGATTAAATGTAAATTGGTCTTTGATTCTACATGATTAATACAGACAACTGCTAAATCTGAATGAGTCTCCTCTGGGGAAGACCTGGGATTATTGTAACACTTTTTTTTTCTTTTTTTTTTTTCAAATCTGCTGAAAACTAAATTAAATTAAAATTGCAGATCTTGCCTTGAGGTTCAGTGAAACAAAATTTTGATGCTGTTATCATTTCAAGACAGGTGTTACAATTGCCCCACAGCATGGGGTAATTGCAACAATGAAACTACAACATTTAAAATGTACTTTTTCTTTATCAAAGCTAATGCATTTGACAGACTGGGAGGTTGTCCACATTAGCTCTGTAATCATATTATAATAAAACACAACACTGCTATAGTAAAACACTTCACAGTCTGCTTTGAACTTTACTTTTCCTTTTTTCCAACTAAAGTGATATTGTTTCTGGAAAAAAATGAAAGCTCTGATTAAAATCAGTCAAACAAATGATACACACAAAAAAGAACACTTTTTTTATTGGCAGATATGCACGGGAGTGGTTGCAGCCAAAAGGCGTTTGAAGGCACTGTTACCAGAAAAATAAACGACCAAGGGGCAATTGCTACACGTTGTTTCATTTGCCCCATGGCGGCTATATTTTGATTTTGATGTTTGATGTATGTTAGCATTGGTATTTGTTGTTGTAAAACTCACCAAATACAGGCCACAAAACCTATTTTTAACATATAAAAATGACAGCCATGTCTTAATCCCATCATGTGATGTATATTTTTTGCTGTAGAAAGTTTCCTGAAATGTCAATTGTCTTTCCACTCAAACAGCAGGTGCAGTGATGAAATGAGCCTGTTCTGTGCAGAGCTGAAGCTTCTGGTTTGCTTCCGCTACAAATAGAAGCTTGTGTTATATTTGTCCCCGGTCTCCCCCACTAATGTGGGAATGTGTGAATGAATAGCCTATGTGATTAAATATTTTAGATATTTTATGGCATAGTAGAATGTTATGCCCACCCTCTGGCCTTATAACATCATCACATTCTAGAAAGATCTATAAAAAATACTTAACACATTTAAAATCTGATGATTTTTGTAGGTGAGACCCTCTTGTAGCCTATTACAACAAAAAAGTGCATTAAACCATCTTTATTCTAGTTGCCAAACTTCTGATTGAAATATTCTTGCCCTGTGGTGATGTCACGTACCAATTGGGACGGCAACTAAAGATTAGTTTGGTAGATGATTAGTTAGCTGATTATTATTGTTGTTTATTGTTATTATTGATCAACTGATCAGTTTTTTAGAATGCAAAAATATATGAAGACGGAGACAAACTCACACCACATTATTCATGTAATTAATGTTAAATCTTAGTTTGGCTTCCTGTAATGCCTTTAAAAAGACCAGTTACTGACTATTCATTCACTACATTTGTTGACTGTAACGTAGTGCTGTCCACGTTAACTTTAAGAAGAATAACGCTGATTGGAACGGACAGTATGGACTAGGTGATTCCGGTCAGAGAATCAGGAGAAAACTGGATGTCTTGAGAATTGCTTTAATGAGCACAATAATGTGTGTGGCTGTAACAGAAACAATGAGCCTGAATTAGTAATAATAATAACTGAAAGAAAACATAATACAAAATACATTGACGTTTCATAGACCTCGAGTTACTTTTAAGTAACTGGCATATGCGCAACTGTTCTATTTTTAGCACTAGCTAAACGGCCGCGGAGAGCGGTAATAAAAGAATCAATTAAGACAGTTTAGCACTCAAACTTGCATAAACTAGCAACAAAGTGAATACATATAGGAAATATATTCGTGTACAACAGCTAACACAACCCAAAATACTTACTTTTATAACAAATAACGCACACCAAAATGGTGCTGCCTAGCAGCTAGCAAAGGGCGTGGTAACAATTAATTAGGCACACCCAGAAACACGGAACTAAACATTGGTTCCCCCCTCAGTCTTTCTGACACAGCCGCCCCCAATTGTCTGACAGGATAATTGTACATCCAAAGAAAGACTGCCGGGAGCGCTGTCATCTTCTTCAGCCAGCTGAGAACAAGAATCCACCCGATGATGGGATCGGTGTAGCTCTTCTCCTTCACCTTTACCCTTGTTGTGTGAACCCAATCTGGAGTAGTGAAGGTCTTATTCCCCGGATGCATAGACCAGGATGCTCTTGAGAAGCAAGGATCTTGGAGATGTTTTTGGAGTTTAGGGCTCATGGCTCGGAAGGCACGGATTCCATCTGGGTGGTGGAACATTTTGTTGTCCTCGATGAGGAGCTTCTTGACAGTTTGTCCAGTGTCTAGGACGATGGGATGGACAGCTTCACCTTCAAGATCAGCTGCATGATGAAACCTGCCGCAGGCATTGATGAGATCAGCGACTTGCTCGTACTCTGGAGTGAGGAAACTGAGCCTGCTGCCTGATGAGGGAACTGCATGAAGTGCCTTGAGTGCTTTGACTTCTGCAGGGGATGACTCATTTTGGGCTTTGACTACTTGAGCTATTTCAGCTGTGGTAGAGCCGGATACTTCAATCTTGGTCCCAGTGGTGGCCGCCCCGTGACGGGACCACACAGTAGCTTGAACGAGTTTTGGTTCTTTGGCAAGTCTATGCTCAGTGGTTTGAAGACTTGGTGGTGCGACCTCTTTGGGCATCGGAAGGAGGCTCAATGGATGGTGGCAGATGAGTGGTGTGGAGCAGCATAGCACTACTGCTGGGTCTACTCTGACTGTAGAAGTTTGGAGAAGGTTGGGAGCTTGCTGGTGGAGCTTTGGTCCGGTGACAGCTTTCTCACAGTGTACCAGTGTGTCGGGATGCCAGAGGAGTTGTGGATGCTGGAGTAACTCTGTGTTTGCTGTTGTAGAAACATGCAGACATTGAGTTGGACTGTTGGAGCTCTGGAGCGGAGTGATGGGACCTTGGAGGCACCAGCCGAGGCGCGTGCAGACAGCGACCGGACCCTCAAGAGAACCCTGAACTATTGGCTGGACAGGATTGATGAGATGGCACATGTCAGAACCAATAAGAATGAGTGGACGCACCTGGTCGACAGAGTGAAGCGGGATGCCTCGTAGGTGTCTGTGAACTTGTTGTAGAGCAGCGATAGGGTAGTTGTGCTCAGCAAAACGTAGCCCATCAGCAGAAAATGCATTGGAAATGAGATACTTCTCAGAGGGTTTGGAGAGAGGGGACACTTCAAAGGACACTGTGAGACCCTCTAGCTGTTTCACACTCTGGTTTATTGTCTGGATGGCGAGAGTTTCTGGAACTCCTGGGATCTTGAGGGACTGGAGGACCGGTGACAAGACAATTGTTCTCTGAGAGCCGTCATCGAGAATGGCGTGGGCTTCAATTGCTTGATTACCGTGATGAATGAGGATCTTCACTACCTTTAACATCACTCGGTGTGGGCAGTTGGGTTGGTCAAGGTAGACCTTTGTGGAAGCTGAGCTTACTGTCAGGACTGCATTGGAGGTGTCACGGACAGAGTCGTGAAGGACTGTAAGATGTTGCTCTTGGCAAACCTTGCAGGGCCGCTTGAGGTTGCAGCTTTCTACAGCGTGTCTGCGTCCGCATTTCCAGCAGCGATTTTCATCTTTGATCCACTTCACGATCTGGTTGGGTGTGAGCTTCTTAAAATTATCACAGGAGCTGAGGTAGTGATCTTTGTTGTCACAATGAGGACAGTAGGGCTGTGACTTTGGGGCCGGCTTGGGCTGAGCTGGCGTGGAGTCAGGTGGCTCTTCCTCCACAGTGAAAAACACAGGCGTGGATCGCTCTCTGTAGGTGGTTGAACTAAAACTCTTCACAGTCTTAACAGGCTTGCTTGGCTCAGGCTGGTACAAGGCTGCAGCTCGGCTTGAAATGAGTTTGGCTTGTGACTTGACTTGGAGCCAGGTAGCAAGGTCAGGCAGGGTGTAGGTGCGATCAGAGCCTGACTGCAGGATCCCTCGGTTGAGACAATACTCCACGAAACCGTCGCGGTATGGTGGGGGCAACTTACTTAGTAGTCGATCGACGTGTGACCCACACAGAAGCTCAATGCCGTTATGTCCTTCAAGAGTTCTCAGCATGCCCACAAGAGATTGGACGGACAGTGCGAAAGAATCAAAGCTGTCTGCATCGTTTATCTTAATGGCAGGAGAGTTCAGGATGGCACCAAGCTCGGACTGAATAAGTTGCCTCGGTTGACCGTACTTATCTTGCAGTGCGTTGAGGGCAGCAGAATAGGGGCTTGAGTGGTGCATGTATGCCTTTGCAAGTTGGAGAGCACTGGGCAGTTTCAAATGGCTTAATAACACCTGGTATTTGTATTGTTCACTGAGATGGCTGTGATTATTAAGCAGACTGTCTAACGCCATCTTTAGAAGGGCAAAGTCACTTTCACGACCACTCTCAAACACTGGCAGCGTGGGCTTTGGGATGCCAAAGGCAGAGGCTATTAGCATTTCTGCTCCGAGTTGTGGTTGTAGACCAGGATAGGGGGCAGGTGCTTGTACAGGAGCCTGAATGGGATATGACGTGGTTTGAGGCTGTTCCCATCTGTAATCTGCTCTTGGTGGTGGAGGCTGAGCTGCACTGGCACTGATGAGAGGGGCATGTAAGGCAGGAGGCTGGCTGTAGTAGGGCACTACTTGAGGCTGTGGTGCGGGTTGAGCTCTTGGCTGAGGTGACACCATCACGTTGGTTTGTAGTGGCTGGAGCACTGCAGGAGTTAACGGTGATGCTGGGCTTACAGTAATTTGCTGCTGGAACGGTGCTTGGTGAGCTGGAGTGGGCTGTAGTGCACTGGGTGGAGGGACAGCTGCTACAATGCTGTCTGCTGGTGCTGCTGCAGGTAAGAGCTGAGCCGCTGAAGCTGACTGGACTGAGTCAGGAGGTTGGCGTGGCCGGATAACGGCTGGGCTCGAGTCAAGTTGAGGATGTGCAGGGCTAAGGTGTGCAGATGAGGTCGAAGATCTCAATGGCACGGACAAAGCTGTAGGTGTCGGGAGTGGCTGGTAGGTGCTTGAGGAGGCGCTGTTGGTGCTGAGCATTGAGGTGACCAGTTTGGCTAGTTCAACATCAGTCTGTAGTTGCTGCAATCTGCGACTTTGGTCAAGGCGTTTGCTTAGGGTCTCTCTAGCTTGGAGGGCTTCCTCTTGTGCTTGTTGAGCAGCTTTGGCTTGAGCTTGTATTTGCAGGAGCTCACGCTCGGCTTGTGCATCTTCTTCCATCTCTCTCCTAAGATTGAGAAGTTCAAGTTGTTTAGCATTCTCTTCCAGTATTGCAGATTGTATGGGAGAGAGTCCATCTTGTGGAAAGCGGCCGATAGAGTATACTGTGTGTCTCCCTGAGCGTGAACTGAAGCCAGATGCAGTGCTGTGGGCTCTCCTCGAGGTACTTCTGTGTTGGCTACCAAAGCGAGTTGAAGTGATTGGAGGATGTGAGCCGTGGACTGAATAGTCGACTTCATAGTCCTTCAGGTGTGAGGGCAGACGAGTTTCTCTATGGGGCCTGGTGCGTGCCTCTTCCATGGTTTCTGCGTAGTCCATACTGCTTTAGCTTTGCTCCAATCCGGCTCGAAGGACCAGAATGTAACGTAGTGCTGTCCACGTTAACTTTAAGAAGAATAACGCTGATTGGAACGGACAGTATGGACTAGGTGATTCCGGTCAGAGAATCAGGAGAAAACTGGATGTCTTGAGAATTGCTTTAATGAGCACAATAATGTGTGTGGCTGTAACAGAAACAATGAGCCTGAATTAGTAATAATAATAACTGAAAGAAAACATAATACAAAATACATTGACGTTTCATAGACCTCGAGTTACTTTTAAGTAACTGGCATATGCGCAACTGTTCTATTTTTAGCACTAGCTAAACGGCCGCGGAGAGCGGTAATAAAAGAATCAATTAAGACAGTTTAGCACTCAAACTTGCATAAACTAGCAACAAAGTGAATACATATAGGAAATATATTCGTGTACAACAGCTAACACAACCCAAAATACTTACTTTTATAACAAATAACGCACACCAAAATGGTGCTGCCTAGCAGCTAGCAAAGGGCGTGGTAACAATTAATTAGGCACACCCAGAAACACGGAACTAAACATTGGTTCCCCCCTCAGTCTTTCTGACATTGACAATTATTGAAATAAATACTTAAATTGTGATTGTTGTCTTGAATATATGCAAAAACAATATAGCCTACTGAGTATAACATTTTTTGTAAAAAAGAAAAGGAAAAGAAAAGAAAAAAGAAGAAGTTTACATTGTAAATGTGATAATTAGTCAATTGTTTGACTAAACAATTGATTTGTTTTGGTTCAGTTAGAAAGCACATCAGTTGGTAACACGTTTTAAGTCGACCAAGAATGTTTCCAGTCAACAACCACAACCCAGTTTATGTATCATTCATCTTCAACTAATATAATAAATATAATAAAGACATGCTTGATCTGAAATAATATCATGTTGTGAATATTGTAATCGTGACATGTACAAAAAATGACTGAGATTTTTATTTTTGTCAATATTGCCCAGTCCTGTTTGGGATCAATCAACTTATTGTAGCATATTTGTGGTGTTTTTGTTCTTATTTTGGCTGTACCCAGACTCACTCATGTACTGTATCAGTGTTTACACAAACAAACACTGGAGTGACTCACGTGTCTTGCTCCAGGGCACAACAGCAGAGTGTACTGATGGAATAGGTTAGAACTGAATTATATTTCTACCTCAGCGAGGTGATACGAGTCAGATCACAATTGAAAGGATGTTTAAAGCAGCAGACATATTAGATTAAGTAACTTGTAAGCAAAATTAATGCAAAGTAGGGGATTTTTTTTGTACAAGAGTAATCACATTTCCTGCTTTTTGTGGCATTTTTACATGTTTCATACAGCTGGATTGTGCCATAGTCTTTTGAACTAAATAACTATATATTACTATTTAAATATTACACAGTTTAATGGGAAATTGTTTAAGGTCGGGTTAGAATGTGTTTTCTAATGTTTAAACTCCACAAAATTATTACTATAAAAATGTGATTAACGTTTGAAACATTTTTTAAGAGCCTTAACTTAAGCTAAATAAATGGGGCAACTTTTAATATTATTTAAAAAGACATATGTAAAATCACTTTCTGAGTTACAAGTAAAACATGTAGAATTCAAAACTGATTCAACTCTGACATGAGCACAATTACTTTGATTATTTCTGTTTTCTCAGATGAGGAGTGCGTTGTCGGCATCGTGGGTCATCCTGTGCTGTTGCCTTGTTTTCTCCAACATGAACTGCTGAGCTTTCAGAATCTGTCAGTGGAGTGGAGGAAAGGCAGTGAGCTGATTTTAAAAGCTGAATGGGACACTGATGGAGACGTGGAGACCTGGAGTTTGAACTATGCCTCGATCCCGGGCACAGCTCCGCTCACCGGAAACTTCTCTCTCGCTCTCCCCAAAGTCAATCCAAAAGAAGATGAGATGATCTACAGTTTGTTTTTAACGTCAGAGGAGGGGAATGTGAGTGCGCCGCTCTGCTCCGTTTGTCTCAGGATGGCAGGTTAGTGACACACTTCATCAACCTGACTAACTCTATGGTGATGTTTAACAAAGAGATATAGAATTGATTTGACAGAGTTTAAGAGGAGAGTCATTGCTCAAAGTGGAGTTCAAGTATCTTGAGTCTTGTTCACGAGAAAGAGAAGGATAGAGGTTCAGATTGACAGGTGGATCAGTGCAGCGTCAGCAGCAATGAGGTAGCTGTATTGGAGTGTTGTGGTGAAGAGGGAGACAAAAGTTCCAAACCTCACATGAAGTCAAAATGAGGTTCCTCTGCAGGATGCTTCCTTACAGATAGAGAGAGGTCAGACAGGAGGAATTACAGCAGAATAGAGTTGCTGCTTCTCCACATCAAAAGAAACAAGATGAGATGGTTCAAACATTTGTTTTTTCCTGATCAAAGACTACCAAGTGTTCCCGGCTTGTCCCACTGGGAGGAGGCCTTCCATCTGGAACTTTACTCATTGAATGCTTTTGAAAAAGGTGGGACCTTTAAAGAAATACATGGAGCTGATTGGGTGACCGGCCTACCTTATTTGTGCTTAACAATCACAGCAACGAATCGTCTATCCGCGTGAGATAGAACAAGTGTCACACACACACCTCTCTGCTCTCCTTTCAAAAACAAAACACCAAAAAACAGAATCAAACGCAGCAGAAACATGTACTGTATATCCAATCAACATGTACTGTATATCCAATCAACATGTACTGTATATCCAATCAAGCGGTACTTCCTGTCATCATTGCAACCAGCTTCCCTCAACCCCGACTGTTGCGAAGTTAACCCATTGTGTCGGACTCCAAACCAATCAGGCTGCTGGAAGGCCAGAAGGAATATCTTGAATATGTGAATTCACAAATATCGCGAGATAATGCCTCTGGATGGCCAGGTTACAGGTGGGACAGAGTGGATTGTCGATGTGTCCTTGGGCAGGACATTTAACTCACATTGTCTCAGTGTTTGCATACACTGTGAGAGTAGATCCTTGATTGTAAAGTGCTTTTAGTCTGGAAAGGTAGAAAAGCGCTATATAAATATATATAAATAGAGACCATATGCTCGTCTCTATGGAGATATCTACTGTAAGTTTACAACCAGACTGTGTAACACAGGCAAAGCATTATCGTCTGCACAGAGAAAAGGTGGCCTCAGACCCACCACCAAAAATATTACACAGATCAGTTGTAACTTACGATCACTGTGGTGAAGAAAAAGCACTAATTACTGAGTTGGTGATAATTAGCGTGCAAGTGAGAACTTCGTGTGTTAAAAATGTTGAAGCTTAGGATATGTGTTTGACAAAGACCAAACTGTGATGACTTGAAAACTAAACTGTGTATCATCATATCACGTGGTCATCTCTAAAAGCTGAGCTCTGGTGGGTTGTTCTAAGTCAGCTGTGGTCTGCGTCTGAAAAAGAAATGTGGAATAAATGTGTGAAAGAAAAGTGCATCCAAATAACAAACCACTCCACCTGAGCAGAAAAACCTCAGCTTATTGTGTGATTGTGTTTGCCAGTATGACTTTGAGCTGGGTCACATGTCAGTCTTACATGCTCATCCAGACATGCTTAAACATGAACCAACAACTGTTCTGTGGTTGTGACATTATTGTGCTGCAAAGGTGTGTCTGAATACTGACGTTTATTATCATGAAGCAGCTGGAATGCAAATGCTGTCCAAGTCACTCATTAACCCATATAAAGAAGCTTTTATAAAACCTGTAGGTTATTTTGTGTATTATACGTAGTACACTATACTGTATAAAATGTTTCATAACACATTTTCTTTATGTTTTTAAAATTGGATTTTCAAAGTTATATTTGGCAATACACACAGGTGGGTAGCGTAGCTACATTTTGTTCTCAAGTGAGTACAAATATTTCTTAAAAAAAACAAAACAAGTACAAATAAATGCCCAAGGGTAAGAAAAGTATTTGTAGTATTAGTAATTTTGTAGAGTAAGTTTCTGGACATGAAATTCGATTTTTAAGAAGTTCTAACAGACTCAAAATATAATTTTAAGGAGAGGCTCAAGGGATTAAATCATTTAAACACAGGATTATGTCTCAGTCGTAGGAGCCTGGGGCCCAGAATTTGGTGCCTCACCCCTGCATGAGCGTTAAAGCGCCACCTAGTGGCTACAAAAGAAATTAGTTACACCCAGAGAATAATCAAGCCGATCTTGCCTGATATGCTAATGCTACAGAAAGGCTCAAAAGAAGTCTAAATGAATTGTGGACCTAAAAACATCGCAGAAGATATCAGAGACATGAAACTTCTGAGACAAAAAATATCTCACTTTTTTGACAATGAAGCAATATTAGAAAAAGAATACAAACTCCAAAAAGTCTGAGTAAAATGTTGCTAGAATTTAAAGGGACAGTGTGTAAGAAGGAATTTTAATGATCACTTATAGTCCACAAACATTTAAATCATATTTATTCTTTACAACATGAATAGAGAGCACTGTTAACCACTCCACATCAATTGTGATACATTTATACGTATTTGAAATGTTTTATTACGGGCTGGAATGTGAATATTGACGCTAGATGTCACTATGGTAGATAGGCAAAATGCATTACACAGTGCCCCTTTAAGTAAATGTGACTGAGCACTAACCACTATTGGTATTACGCAATACAATACTGTCATGTTATTCTTAAGGCTAGTCAGTGCTTTATTATTGTTCTCCGAGGGCAAAATATAAGGTACTTAATCTATTATTTTGATCATGTCTTGTGATATTTATTAAGAACACAAGTACAGCAACATAATTCATAACTAAATCAATAAAATAAAAGAAACATAAAGAGTAAAGTTGTTCTCAAAATTGACCAGGTCTGCTCTGATTGGTTAAATATTTAGTTTTTGTTGTTGTTTGCAGCACGGTTCAGCTCGCCGCTCCTGCAGAGAGACGAGACGACGGAGAGTAACAGGACAGTGTTCTTGTGCCAGTCCAGTGGAGGTTTCCCAAAGCCCACGGTGTACTGGCTCATCAACGACACGGAGCAGCCTCCAGAGGACTCCGTTTGGACCGACGCCACACATCTGCCTGACTCAAGCCTGTACAACGTGACCAGCCTCCTCAAAGTGAACCTGTCCAAGGACGACAGCGTGTCCTGCTCCATTCAGAACCAGTGGATGAACGAGACTCTCACGTCAAGGAGCAGTGAGTTTGGTTACATCTGTTTATGAGTTATTTTGTTTTTTTTACATTGTGAGACATATTGTGCTTTTCCCATGTATTTAGTAATGAGACTATGACGAGAGCTGGGTGATATATAGAATTTTAGATTGTGAATGTTTCAAGATATGCAAACATTGAAGATTAAGTATTGACATTTATCTGGTAGTAAATAAAGCTACAAAAAGAGCTAATTCAAACCTGTTAAGCTCTGTCCCTACTGGTACCGGTATGGCCCCGCCCCCTGCAATTTTTAACTTGTTTTAAAAGGAATTTCACATGCCACACATTGTTTTAGTCAGGAGAATCTCAGCTACAAGCTCAGCTAACTCAATTCCAGGTTAAAAAAACACAGCAAGCCAAAACAATTTCTAAATAATAGAAGATAATCATTTTGACATTGTAGTTTTTAACCCAAGTGCTCACAATAAAAGCAGATGCTGCTGAAGCTACAGAATCTATACACCAACTATACCAGAATACTTAGTTTATCCCCAATAATCATGAAGACAACTGTGAAAAAGTGCATCAAAACTCTGAGATTATGTCCAAACACTTTACTTTGCCTTTTTTCATAAGAGTCACTTTTCCAAACAGAATCCTTTACGTTTGTGAGTAAAACAAGCTTTGTTAATGATAAAAGAGAGATTTGATATTTCTGCAGGTATATCATCTAAGCTCCGCCCCTTGATCAGCCCTACCTATATTTCCTGCAGGTAGCCATTTTGCTAATGTTAGCATTTGCCTTAATATCATATACTTCAAAAATCACATTTATAAAAGAATGCAGAAAGTGTTTGTTGAAAAGAGCTTTAAATGTTATCAACACTAGTCTGTAAACACTGGACCTTGTACCATTCACAATTAACAAAATATAAATACTGCCCTATTGAGTACACCTGAATATAAGCCGCACCCACTAGATTTAAGTAAGAAAAATGACAAAGTACATATATAAAAAAGTAGCTGCTTATAATCCAGAAATTACGGTACTCTGGAGCTGTAACAAATGTATTTTTTTTTATTGGTAATTGTAATTGTAAAATAAATTATTTGTAAATGTTTATTTAGTGCCCATAGTGTGTCAAATGTGTCATTTCATCTAAAAAATGTTTTGCTGCTAAAACTGGTGCTGTCACAGTGCCAATGGGCAATGGCACAAAACGCCTGAATATTTATTACAATAAAATATTATATTTTTGGTTTGTTTATTTGTTTTGCATCAAACTTTGCACAAGTGACCATCCAGGTTGTTTTTACTATTTCATGGTATGCGCAGTTTTTTTATTTTAGATGTCTTTTTGATTATTAGATTTTTACCTTTAACTCTGTATAATAAACTGATTTGATTTTACATCAAAAGGAAAGCCCAAAGTCCTAGCTTCATTTACAAACCAAGATTAGCCGTGTAGACCATGTTGTACAAGCTGAGAAAACACACTTGTTATTAGGGCCTAAAAACAAGGTTAACAACAAAAATAAAAGGCGTGATATTGCAAACTTTTCAAAGATATTTCTTTGCACTTTAATTTGTTTGCTGGTGTAATAGTAAATGTGTGATCTGTAGAAGGCGCTAAAGAAGACACGATCCGGGGCCGTGCGTCTGAGGGCCTGTGGATGTTCAGCACTGGGCTGTGTGTGGCTGTTGGGATCCTGGTTGGAGCAGGTGTGGGCTATCAGATCCACCTGGACCGCATCAGCAAGAAGAGAAGAGTTCTGTATGAATCCACCAAAGGCCAAAGGAGTAAGTATGTGCACTACACGCTTTTATACTAATTAGGTTCAACAGTGATTCTCAGAACAATAAAAGATAATCAGGGTGTGTGCAGGAAGCCTGAAGTGAAATTCGACAAATTCAACAAAAATATCAAACGTAATTGCAATTTTTCTGACAACTTTAGCAATTAAGATTTGATTTGTCATTTAACTAACTCTATTTATTATCAGAATTTGGCTTAGACATCACATTTTAATTGTGTTGAGCAGAAATGACAACATGAGATATGTAAATGAACTGACAAAATCATAAAACTAATTACATTTAAACTGTTGAGTTGTTTGTTTGTGAAGGAAATATAAATTAAATTAAAAATATCCCCAAAATGTGCTTAGGAATTTTTAAGGGCCTTTTTTTTTGGATAATTTAATTTATCGACTTCTAATAATTTTTAAGACCCCACAGATGCCATGGACAATATTTTCTTTTTGATAGATGATTGGTTCCAGACATGACCTTTGACACTACCAAAAACTGCTGCTGCTGCTACTACAACTACTACTAAATTAATTACTGCATAAAACGTATTAAAGTAACTACTGCATTGACTCATTCAAACCACTTCTTCTACTATTACAATTTTATTTTCAGATTTTGATTTATTATTTTGATGATGCATTTTTTTGTTTTTTACAGGAAACAAAAAGCACCAGTTCATAGAAGAAACAGAAACAATAAAAACAGAAGAAGAAACAATGATGTCAAAGGAGAGTTGTGTCTGACAAAAAGACATCTGGACTCATTTCTACTGCTGCTGTTTTAGTATTTTAAAATGTATCTATTTAGGTGTAAAATATTTGTAGAAACTATAAATTGTGACTCATCTTTCGTTTTGACAAGCATTTTTCATGTAACAAGCAACAAGACCTAGTAAAAAGATATTCAGTTGTTATAACTACAGACTTGTGGTGACCAACTTTGTTTCCTCATAAAATAATTTAGTTTTCAAGCAGCCGTAAAAAAAAAAACGAAAATACAGTTCTACTACTCATGAGCTGATTGACAGTTTTATTGCATATAAGGACACATATTCGCTGAGTTATGACCAGAAACAGCTGATGAACTTATGCAACTGCAGATTTAATCGCTCAATTAATGCGATGTCTATTGCCGACATCGCATCATTGGGGCTCGTTCGCTTCACAGGAGGCGGGGACTTTTTTGATTTAACCAATCACTGCTTTTGGTCGTTCTGTTTATCCAGAATTAGAGCATAAACATGTGTCAGTGATTATTGCCTTTCTATGTGGTAAACCTGCAAATTAAAAGCTACAGTGTCATATTCTAAGTTAATAATAGACACAAAGTCAAAGGAGAAGAAGCATATACTTTGCAAGTATGCTAACGGCAGTTAGCATACTTTGATTTTAAGTTATTTTATTGTACAAAATCTGGTATAGTGCCTTTAAGTTGGTGTGTATTATTCTTATTTTGTGTAAAACCAGATATTTCTTGCTTGTTCCTTTGGTAATCTTGGTTCAAACCAATCAAAATCTCCTCAAACATACTGCTTATTCCAGGCACAGATTCTCTTGTAAACTATTACAAGATGTTATTTTTTCCAGTGTGTTTAATTAGCAGACAAATATTTGTCAAATTAATTACAAAAGTGCAGCAATCTCCCATTATACCCTCATTTTCCTGTTTGTAAAGCACTTAGAACTTTTATTGTACAAAGTTTTTGCATTCACAACATCATCTCAAATTTGACATGTTGCCCAGCTCTAGCGCCAAGTACTGAGTCGCACTAGTCGACAAAAACTTGTTCACGTGAAACTACTGATGTGCTAAAAGGCTTGATTAAAAAGGCAGATAAAGACTTCTTTTTCACAGCTTGAAAATCGGAGTCAGTGCCGTCGTTTGTCCCCGTGCGTGACCTGATCAGCCCGTTCCCTCTGCCACAGTCGTGACTTTGTAGAGATCGTTTCGTCGCTGGCTTGTGATTGGAATCTGTTGTCGGATATCAGCCAAATACTGCAGATCTGAAGCAAGGCAAAGGACAAGTGCTCTGGATTGTCATTCATGTTTTAAAGTATATTTTTACATTTAAAAGACGTCAACTCACCGATATCTGCATAAATAACAGCCTCCTCTGAACCGGCCTTTGAAATAACCTCTCCCCTGAAACAGAAGTACAGTATATGTTAATGTAGTGAAGCAAAATGCCTAATTTTTGCTGTACTGTCCTTCAAAAGGGTCTGAGGGCTAAATATGGCTTCGGACTGTAGTTTGAACTAGGGATGGGCCGATACCAATATATTATACAGTATTTGGGCACCTGTTGTGGTCAGTAACCGGTATTTGGACTTGGACAACCGTATCCCCTACTTTTTAGGAACCGTCTGCAGTCCTGTGATACCTGACCTAGTATCTGGAGTGACATGAGGTTGAGTGGAGGCACTAGGTGGCGCCAGCCTAGCTAGTAGTTCCTTACTTCTGTTTTATAATCCACAGCACAACTCAAATGATCACAAATGTCACTTTAGTAAAATAAAACAAAAAGTATTTATCTGGGATACAACATTTCTGTGGTATTATTATGCAAACATGCAACCATGTTTTTGTCTACTTGTTCATTTCTTTTTACTCATTTTACTCTCACTCTAGTCCAGGCATGTCCAAACTGTGGCCTGGGGCCCAAATATGGCTCTTAGACCAATTTTTGTTGGCCCTCAGACCTTCTGCTAAATTGACTCAATTTACAAAAAGAGTATACATTTTACTGTCAAATTTGACCAGTTCTGCTATCATATTTGATATAACATGTTGATGTGAAATAAACCTAAACTTAATGTTAATTAATAAAACTGTTGACAGTTTGTTAAAATAAAATAACATTTTGAATTATTTACTTTGTTTCTATACATTATAACCTCCATTCCATATGTTTTAAAATCATGGCACCCGGTGAAAAAAGTTTGGACACCCTGTCTGTTCAATTTAGCAAATTTGATGCTTTGATGACAAAATGGGACTACTACATATGCACACACACACACAAACTAGAGCAGTGGTTCCCAACTTGTGCCACTCTGGGACCCACCAAACAAACCACTCATCAAGTCGCGACCCACCACAAAAATGTATTTCTGAAAACATATATTTTTAGAGTGCTGTCCATGTACAAATGGTAAATCAGCCGCCTATATGCCAAAACACAAGCAAACACTGTGTTTGAATGCAAACAAGAATAAACAAAAACATACAAGCACTTAATGTGCCAAGTGCAATTTGAAGTGATTTAAATCAGCAGCTTCAATGTAAATACAAGCAAAATCTGCACCACTAAACAACAACACCAACTGAATACAGACAATATAAAAGGTGTGTCACATACAACTAATGTGACTATTGTGGCCTTGCTTTGGATTTTACATTTGCATCTATACCTGGGCTGATGGTGGACAGAGTTATTCTCAAATCATGTTCAACATCCAGTCTATTCTTTGCTTTGACTTGACCTGTACCAATGAGACAGAGAGAGAGAGAGAGAGAGCGACAGAGAGAGAGCCAGCGAGAGAGACAGAGAGAGAGAGAAAGAAAGCAGCGTCTATCTTCTCTCTGCTCCTCTCCGCGCCCTCAAAGGGAGGAACGGCCGCTGTTTGCCGCACATAGACAGTCTTTAGTTGCGCAGAAGAACTCCGGCGGCCGGCCACAGGCTGTGTGTCCCTACGGCCACTCTGCCCTTGATTGAGCCACGTCAGAACACAGCGCAAAACCACCGCGGTGATAAAAAAAAGCGAGTGTTTTAAGTGGCCAACTATACGGCGTGAGAAGCTTGATGCACCGCCGCAGAGTGAGGAGAGAGACAGAAGACTTGCGTATAAGCGCGGAGCCGGTAAAAGAGGAAAGAGAACGAGAGACAGCGCTGCCGTGGACCAAGGGAAAGATGAGAAAGAAGAGAGAGAAAGCGCGCACAAGTTCATGCGCTGTGAGAAAATAAGGACCTGTGCTAATTCTCATTGTCTGGAAGTGAGAGTTCCGATCTGCTCCTTGTTCACAAGTAGGATTTACTAGTTTGAGCGGCTTTTCAGGGCATTTTTTTCCCCAAGTTGAAGGTGTGAAATAGTTGTCTGAAACGTGCCAGAAGTCAGTGGCTCAGTGGCTAGATCACTGGCCTCTTACATTTGCTAACAAATCTAAAAGTTGATCTCAGCTTCTCTGAGTCTTGTGTCTTTAGGCAAGACGTTTCATCCACCTTGTCTCTGAATGCAGTGTGAAATAATTAGTAGATCTTATATATTATAAATGTGGGGACAACTTTGAGCATCCACAGAAGGGACATAAACCTTATCTTACCATGGGTTTACGACTGTGCTGTGACCCCAGGCCACATAAGATGCTGTTTCGTCTCTGGCTGGTGATGCTGTCGCCACATAAACTTGATTATCAAGTGCCCTGTTTGAACATAAAGACAGTAAAAACACCTCCATAATACACATATTTAGAGCATTTATTAAGTCAGACCTGGCTCTCTGTAGAAGCTCCCAGTGTGCTGGACCTGTCGTCATGTTGAAAGCTCCAGGATAAACCAAGAGCTGGCAACCTAAACAGGAGCAGTGTGTTACCATACAACCTACGCACGTCACGACCTGCACTGTACAATATTACTGACCAGGGTCATAATTTCAACTGTCAAAGGATTTAAGTCATTTGAAAAAAATAGGACACTTTATGTATTTTGTAACAGTTATTTACAATGAACAAAAATTTTAATGGCTAGCTTTTTTCACTGTATTGTCATATAAATACAACTTTTTAAAACTTTGACTTTATTCTCAAAAACTTCCAAGAATAATCTCAAAATGTTTCAAGCTTTTTATTTAACTTGGCCTTCATATTCCGTCGTACAACACAATTTCCTCATAATATTTTATTCACCTTTAAGCCAACAGACAGTATTTAAGCGGTGTCCTAAAGTGTCACTTTCAATAGAATAAAAAGCAATTGATTTATATGCAAGTAACTTGAGTTACTGAGATTGTAACATATTGTCAATATTTTTATAAGTAATGAGTTACACTACTTAGTTACTGAAAAGAGGAATATATTACAGTAACGAGTTACTTTTGTAATGAGTTACTCCTAACACTAGTGGCCAAGCAGCCAACTAATCTGATGTCATCATCTATGAACAGGAAGTAAATTCATAATCCCTTAAAAAAAGCTGAACTGGGATGAACTTTGTAAAATGCTTAGTGAAATCTTCAAACTATTGAGCTTAACTTTATTTTAGTGAGTAGTTTAACCTATCACAAGCACTTTAATCTCAATCTCTCTCATTAATTTTTGCACAAGACTGTGTTTCTTTAAACCTGGTTCAAATCACTTTGACACTTGGAATGATTACCACTGTCACAATATTGTACAGTGGAGATTTGTTTATACAATTCAAAATACTTGTATAATTGTTTTACCTCTCCTACTGTAAAGCTGAGCGAGTTCTGCAAACCTCATGTCGTAGCAGATGCCAACGCCAACTTTACAAAACGCTGCAAAGATTCACGCACAGGTTAAAAAAAAATAAGCCAGAGAACAATGAAAATGTGTTTACATAAAAGCTTCCACGCACGTGTGTCAAACATGGACAAACAGTTTCCTGGACTGAGCGTCTCAGATTCTTGGAAGTGGATTTTTCCCGGGACACTGATGTCAAAGAGATGAATCTAAAACAAACATTAACACTTAGAACCAAAAATTAAAATACGTAAAAAGTGTTTTTGTATTATTTGAGGATAAAAACCTTTCTGTGTTTGAGAAGCATGTTTCCTTCTGGGTCAAACACCGTGCAGCTGTTATACAACTTCCCACCATCTTCTTCTGGTATGGAGCCTGTTAGAAATAAAGAGAGAAGGGCTCAGTATCAAAAGCCTGCAAGTAGAACATTACACGAGTGATGTTTACTGTACACAATGTGAGGCACATCTGTTTGCAACACAAATACACCAGAACCAGTCCGCAGACATTTCCTTAAATCTAATCAAATTACATGTTCCTAACTCTGACCTTCCCCAGGTTTTGGAAATAAAAAATGTAAAATAGAAACATTTGTGAAAACGGGCATCAATGCAAAGTAAAAACTTGTAATGATCGATAGTTTTATTCTTATTTTTACTGAAAAAATACAGAAATTCAAACCAAATTCGAACTCCTGATGATCGAACCCAGAGTTTGTATTTATAAGATCCAAAAACTATGACTTAATATTAGACAAGATTATTATTATTTTTGTAACTAATTTTTACCATCACTTTTGCCCTCGTATATACATAAATACAGGGTTGCAAAAACACATTTTTACATGCTCGTAAAGAGTAAGTAAACAAGTAAGTACACTACTGTTCAAAAGTTGGGGGTCACTTAGAAAGTTACATTTTGAAAGAAAAGCACTGTTTTTTTCAATGAAGACAACTTTAAACTAATCACAGTTATACTCTGTACATTGTTAATATGGAAATGACTATTCTTGCTGTAAATTTCTTTTTTTTTTTGGTTCAATATTTAGGTCCTAATGGATGATTAAAAACCCTTGTACAATCATGTTGGTGGAGCTGAAAACAGTTTAGACGGTTAGAGAAACTATTAAAACTATCTTTCTTTTGAGCAGGTTGAGTATCTGGTGCATCACAGTTGTTGGGTTGATTAAACATTCAAAACGGCCAGAAAAAATAACTTTCATGTGAAAGTCAACAGTCTGTTTTGTTCTTAGAAATGAAGGTTATTCCATTCATAGGAAACACCCCAGGCTTTTGAACATGGTGGTACATGGTGGACGTTAAGTACTTGTAACTGGGTAAACAATTGCTGAACTATTAAATGAGTCAATGATTGTTTAAATACCTGGGTACTGTAGTTGTGATTGTGAATATTCAATTAACTTAAAAAATTGTGTGGCAGAACATAAGTGGAAAAAATGCACTGCTGCACAATAAATGATTCCCTCTTCAAACTGAGTCAAAGACATCTTATTTAATGAAGGAAAGATAATGAGATCAACTGTGTGTGTTCCTAAAAAGAAACATCTCAAAGAGAAGAGAAGAAGTCTCACTGTTTCTGGTATTTATCTGCTTTTCTACAACTGCTTACCAAGGTACAAACTTACAAGTTACCAGACTGTTGTGGCTTTGTCCTGACCCTCGTGATTTGTCATCTGCATAGCTTCAATCTTACCTCCCACCAAATACACTTTATTTTCTTTGGCAATTTCTGACAGCACTTGAGTGGACTCTCCGGGGATCTTCTCTGCGTAGCCTGAGAAGAAGCTGGTCCCATATGGAGAATTGAAGCACTCCTGCAATAGTAAAACAGACAGATCAACAATAAATCATGTTTCAAAAGTTACGAAAAGAAAAATCAAATGTCTAGAAAAAGCAAGATTTTAAGGCAGAACAGAGGTTATGCAAATGACATCACAGCATTCTAAATGTTAGCAGTGATGGCAATAATGAATGAAAGTCGAATGGAGACAAATTATTTATTTATTTAACTGAAAGAGTCCAAAACACAACTAAAATATGAAAATGTGGCTACAGACTGATTAAACAACCACAACTACTGCTGAGAATTGAATTTGTATCTGACATGCAAAAAAAATTAAATCAAGTACACAACATTGATAAAACACACAAGAAAACAAACAAACAAACAAACTACTGGGATCATACACTGTTCGACATCCTTACCTTTCTGTGCTTAAAGCCAATTATCACATTTTAATAATTTTGTTTTGTAATTTTAATGCACCTTTTCCTGCCTTGTAAAGCACCTTGAATTGCTTTGTGTATGAATGGTGCTATAGAAATACATTTGCCTTGGCTTTTATGAATGAATGAATTACTGTATATTATACCGCGTGAACCTGCGCCTGCCTCCTACACATGTGAACTCACTCACCGGGAGGAGGACCACTTTGCCCCCTTGTCCCGCAGCCTCCTTCACCAGTGCCCGCGCTCGGTTCAGGTTGTCCGACTTCACACTGGTCACCTGCAACTGGACCACGGCCAAACGAAACTCTACAGGTACAAAAACATAGCAAACGTTAGACATTATCCAGAAAAAACCCGCACTACACTGATCAAGAAACGCACTGCGAGATGTAAACAAAGCAGATTGTCGGAAATTGCAAGCTAGTCGTGCAATAATTTTAATATACAAGAAAATTCAGGTAAATTCTAGCATAATGTGAACTTTATACTCACTCGACATTGCTTTAGTTAGCGCTGACATGTCATTTATGAACTAACTTCAGGCTAAAGATTCACTACAGACAGCACGGTTCACCCAGACAGGCGGCGGAAGTCACGTGCCTCTTCAAAATAAAAGTGTGAAGCAACATAATAAAAAAATAATAATAATGTTTTATTAAATTGGTTGTGTTTTGTTATATATTAGTGTGGTATGACATTTATACAAGTCTTAATATGTGTTTAGCAAAATTTGACGATTTTTTGGGAGGGTAACATAAATAAATTAACTTATTTTGAAGGGGAAAGGAAGCATACGTACAAGAAGGGCGGATCTTCGACAACCAATGAAGTGACGGGTTCATAGCTCTTTCGTGTGATAGTTCATATGATAAATAAATATTAATCATAGTTTACAGCAGTAAAGTTGCCGTTTGTGAAGTAAAATCAGGAAATTGCAGGAACATCATTAATTTTAGTTGTTTTTTTTTAACTTGTGACCTTTTTGCCACGTAAATAAAAAAACAAATACAAAAACAAACCAAACAAAAATCTATCATCAAAAAGCCATTCCATCAAAACTAAACAATTTACAAAAAAAAAAAAAAAAAAAAAAAAATTCTAATCTAAACTATTATTTGTCAAAAACAGTGTGCCATTTTGTTTTGTTGCAACCAAAAACATTACTGTGCTTGAAAAAAAGTTATCCAAACAGAATTTTAACACAAACACACAAAATCCAGTATAATTTCCATTTATTAAAAACAGAAAAGCTTAGAAAATAACAGCAGAACATTAAGGTGCAAATTACACATCTGACTTTTGAGAAGTGGTGACTGACGTCCTTTGCAAAGTGATGATAATTATAAAGTTTTCTCGGTTCATAAATACTGAAAAGGACCAGATGACACAAGGCTGGAGTGAATGAAGACAAATAAACTGTGGTGTTGCTGCCCATTTAACAATCAGACACATTATAATCCACGAGTTGTTCAAATGAAATACAGGAGATTGAAGCCACAAAATGAATAAAGTGGATTTGGATTGTTTTTCAAAGTGAATGGACCACCTGATCACAGGTCTGTCTGTCACAGTCTTTGCCCTTCAATTCCAGGTCAAGTCTCAAGTCCATTTTATCAAGTGAAGTCATCAAAAATAGTCTGACTCAAGTCTGACTTAAGCTAAAGTCGCAACACTGTCACTGAAATGCGTATCTATAGAGCATGTTAATAGTGTATCATGAGCACGTTTGTAACCTTTTTTTGTGTGTCTATTATACAATGTCTGTCTCTATTTGATTCTGTGAAAAGTGTCAAATAGAGACGCTATTTTCTTAGCGTCTTATTGACAGGTGTTTTGGTTGAAGCGACGTTTCGACATTTTTTTAGGTTTAACTAAAAAAAAGGTTAAGGTTAGGTTCATTTTTAGTGATGGGCAAAATGAAGCAAGGCTTCGAAGCCTGAGCAAAAGTGGGCGTGTCCAGTGAAGTCTTGAAATGAACCGTGGTTCAGTGGCAAGAAAGTCACGTGACCAAAGCTTCAGTTTGTGAAAAATGAAAATAATCAAGGAAAACACTGACTATGTGGGCACAAAATGCTATATAAATATTGTTGTTACTATTAATATTGATAAAAGTACACAAATGTTAAAAGAAGATCATTAAAATAAATGTTATATTCTTTGTCATACATTGATCTCTCCAGGTGAGGGCAGTATTATGAAGCTTCACTTTGTTGAAGCTTTGGGCGGAGTTTGACTGTGGGGCTTCATTGGTTCATTTCACCCATCACTACTTAACGGCTAGGTTTAGGTCTGAAGTCACAAAATGGGTAGGTTCTTGGAGTTGGATTAGATTTAGTTAGTAGTATTCATAAATAACATTTTTACATCTACTATAGAAAAGAACAGAGGCAGCAACATGCATCATAGACACACAACAAATGAGAAATTACGTAGTAAACAAGATTTCACTGATAGATAAAAGATGTGCTAGTGGAGTGCTGCACTGGATCAAAACGAAGTAAGACTCACAAAAAAGGTGCTCATCTAACCTTGAGGCTCAGAGGTATGTAGAAAAAAGAAGAGGTAGAGGCACTCTAATTTGCTGTAGTTTTAATAGTGAATCACGCCAACGCGTTTCGACCAGAGTCTTCTTCAGGGCTAGAAGAAGACTGAAGAAGACTCTGGTCGAAACGCGTTGGCGTGATTCACTATTAAAACTACAGCAAATTAGAGTGCCTCTACCTCTTCTTTTTTCTACAAGATTTCACTGATATTCACATTTTTGGCCTCATTGTTTGTATTTTATTTTGTTTTTATTCATTTTTGCAGTTTAGCACTGCTTTCCCGAACTACAGCTTCTCAAAATATGTAAAGTCTTCTGCACACTACTGTAGAGAATGTTCGCCTGTGTTACCTCTCCACAGTTTCAGAAAGGTGTGGAAAAAGTAATATGTCATATTTGTGAGTTAAGTGCAACTGTGTTACAAGTATATGTCTGTTGTAAAGTTCCAACAAGTTGAGGAATTTTAACAGGGCAGACTGACAGTGCCAGGAACTGCTGCCTAGTAACAACAATATGGTTCAATCCAATCAAATAATTTAGGCTAAATAAAATGTAATGCTTGTAACCAAACATGACTATTTAATCATTTGAAGGATACCATGTCAACAACGTGCCTTATATTAAATGGGAGCTCGTCTATCATTTTTTATAATGCTCAGGATTGTGACGTCACTCATCACTAGAATGTTCAGTTGGTCCAATGTTGAACCCATAGACCGTATAATCTGATACAGTCTATGGTTAAACCACAGTGATAGATTAAGTTACTAGTACTGACCCATAAGTTTATTGGGTTGTTTTGTTTATTTTTGATAGTTAGTTCAGTTAGATGTCTTTGTTACACTAAATAATTAATAAAAATCTGTGTTTTTACTTTACGTGGGCTTGCATGGCCACAAAATGGACTATTATTTGGCTTGGAGGAAGGTCTGAACACATTTGTTTCCATAGAAATGCGGTTCCTTTAACAGATTTTTTTTCTTATTATGGCTTAAAATGTATTTATCTCTATTCAGAAACTTCTAAAGAAAAGTTTTAATTTTAGAATTCTACTGAATGGTGTAGATGACTTTTCACCTCCAGAAAGTTACACAATGCACCTATAATATTACTGGCCTGAAGAAAGTTTACGTTAACGCAACCTATTGAAGAAGTGGCTTTACACCCTATTACCACTTCACAGATATTGTACACTACCACAGTTGTCTTCATTGAGTAAATATTCAAGCCAAAATGTCGAAAAAGTAGCGTTTTATGAGAGAAGTTGCCAGTGCCACTATGATTTGGAGGATACATTTCACAGGCATGAGGCAAAAGGCAACAGTGGCAATCTATGTCAACAAAACAAAAATCAATGTTCATTTAGATTAGATACAATGGACAAGACAAAATACAAATATATATGTAATAATTGTGATTTTCCTTACTTCTTGTCACAGCAGTCCGTTCAAGTCAGTTAATTTACAGTGGCCATTACATGAGTTATAACAACGACAAGAGACTGTTGTTTGACTTGTTTCTATGGTAACCTACAGTAAATGTTCAGTTCCAGCTCCATGTCCAAAGATCTCATCCAAACGGGAAACTCCAAACTTCCTAGTTGACTTTGTTAGAACAATGTTTTTAATTGGAGTAAGCCCATTTCACTCAGCAGCTTAGCTAGTTTTGGTTTGTCTTGGAAGTGTAAATCGTGAGCTGAAATGAGCTAAAACTAAACAATATTTGAAGATCACACAGCAGACAGTGAAATTCAGCTACATCATTTCTGGCAGCGTTCTACAACCCTCACATACAAGGTTCAGTAAATACTTTGCCAGGGAAAGTCTGTGTGTGTATGTAACGTGAGTATTTTAACGTTATAACTTAAATATAAAGTATAGACAATTTGATAACAGTACATTAAAACTAAGGTACCTAACTTTTTGTGTAAATAACTAAACTTTGACCGTTGTGTGTTGTTTTAAGATATACATAGCTAATGTATACTGTAATAAATAGTTTTTGTTCTCTTTAAGAGCCAAATTCAGCATCTGATTGGCTGTGCTTGTGTGATCCACCACAGTTTCACTTTGCTGTCTGAAATAAGCAATTTTTAACCTTTTTTTTGTAAACACTATAGAGGCTAGCTTGACCGTCTTAAAGGGAATATTTGTTGTTGTTTTTTTTTCCCAATAAAAGCACAGATGTCTTGCTAATGTATCTAGGCAAATTAGTCCACAATGTCCTGTCTAACTAATAATGTCCGCTTAGCCTACCAGCACTTGAAAAAAGCTTTAAACACATTGTGCTGAACAATTCAGAGACTCAGAATGCATTAGGTTAAGTGAGCAAAACATGTGGCTGATGTAGGAAGTTTAAAATGAATTGTTTCTGTTTGCTTACATTGCATTGAACTTTTAGTTCTGATTTAGTTGTCAGAAAATCAGGTACCCAAGTTTTAAGTGACAGCCTGATTGCTTTTCGTCAAAAGCCTATTTAGTTTGTAATAGTGTTGTTTTCACATTATTAATTAAATTTGATTTAGGTTAGCATGAGCTTTGAGACACAAACACTATATTGTGTAAGCACACACTGTCTCACTAATGAAGTGTGTAAAACACTGAAAATGCTGTAAGTCGTAGTCCGCTGTGTCTCAATTCAAAATTGTATTATTGCATGTCTCTGCTGCTCCATTCTGAATAAATGGAGCTTTTGAGAACTAATCGTGCAGTGGTGTGAAATCCACTCACAAGATGACAGCAGCAACTGCCACGGCAAAGAAAACCACACAATCTCTGGTCATTATTGTAACTCATTAGACCATTACAAAGACCGATAATATGGAAAAACAAATAAATCTATAATGGAATGAAACACCGAGATGTACAAACCCTGTAAAATGAAGCTGCTGAATCAGAGCTACATCAAACTGCTATGAGATGAGGTTTGTTTTATAAACGTAAGAAAGCAGAAAATAAATTATATTGCAAGCTGCTGCAAAGGTCTGTGGTAAATATAGATTGGTTTAAACACTATATACAATACAGTTATGAAGCTCCCACTGTTGTCGAAGATGTCGCAGATTAGTAAAAGTGCGTAGATGGTTAAATTATGTCAAACAAATCAACCAAGCTGTGACAACCGAGCTCACAAATCAGAGATGCTACAGTGGAAATGAATATTGTCATTACCCAATTTGGCATGTTCTTAAGTAAACTGGTTGATAACGCTATACATTTTTTTTTATTTTGTGTTTTGTCAACTGTAGCCTCAAATTGTGTCAGTTTAAAGTTTAAATACAGTTTTAACTGACAGAACAATTATTTATGTTTAGTTTTAGTTGTTTTTTCTAGAGTAAATTTTACAAAATCATTTAAAAAAAATTAAGTTTGTCCCACGTATGGTTAATACAGCAAGAGCTAAACCAAGCAGAGCAGAAAAAATGTGCCAAGTTGGGCAATAACACAAACTCCAACTAAAGGACCCATAAGCTAAAGCATAGCTCAAATTGCCATGGCTAATAAATACAGTTGGCAACGAGTGGTCTGCTGTGGGGGAAAGTTTTTAAATCTTTTAAGATGTTTTCAGGCAATTTAGTGCATTTTTAGCACAACTAATTCAAGACAAAACACATCTAAGTTTAAATGGAAATTTTTGATGTGGAGTTATCTCAGAAAAGTAAACAGAAGCATCACATTAGCATTTAACTTGTAGCTACCATTAGCATTGTTGTTGGATGTCTATCTATCTATATTTGACACAAAATATTTCCTTAAGTTAACATTTGCTGTTGTATTTGTTGAGCAGTGAGTGAATTAAACTGTTGATCTGAAATGCACTGTTCATGTTATGTTTCCCCCACAGAGTTTCGTTATGCTGACTGTATATGTAAGGGAACTGCTTTTTTTAACCGATCATATAAAACAAAATAATTCAGCTTCAGAGGGACAGTCTGCTGTGATTGGTCAGTCAAAGATACTAAGTTTACATAAATGGTTAATGGGTGACATCAGGACAAGTCTTACGTTGTTAGTGTTTAGGTTAGAAAATTGGCTAAAGTACAAGCAGCAATGACACCAAGTGTGTATGACAGGCTTTGTGATTTTCTCATTTTAACGTCTTTTGGAAGCCTGATCATTTTACATAAATCAAGAACAAGCTTGTGATGAAAAAACAGAGTTGATGACACCACACCAAGGCATTTGTTTGAAAAGTTACTTTTACAAAACAAAAAGAATGATGAGCTCCTCATGTTAGCGGTCACAAGCCCAGGATAGATATTAATTGATGCCGGTAAAATCTAAATCCTGTTCGTTAAAGTGTATACTACTTCGAGGCTTATACTAATACTAATAAACGTGAATTAAATTTCAATTATTCCATGTAAAATGCAGCTATTTGGAAGAAGGTGGAGAGATATTAGTAGCTAATCAGAGACCTCTGAATTTTTAATTTTCCTTACATACAGTATTTTTTATGACTCTGAAAACATACATTTAACAGGATTAATGAGTGTAGTCTTATTTTAAATTGTTTTTTTGTGTGTGTGTATTCTTGTGTTGGGAAGCACTTTGTTTTCTGTATTAAATGTGCAATACAAATACATTTTTTTCTTCTTCTAGTGTATTTTATTTCTCAAATAAAAACATCCTGACATATTTGAGTTTGGACCAACTTCCTAGTGTGACGTCATCATTTCTAAACGGGAGGTACATTTTTAAGTCCAGAAATTGCTAAATTGGGATGAAATTGGCAAAATGCTTTGTAAATGCTAACTTTGTTTAAGAGAAATGAATAGTTCAGCCTGTCATCGACACTTAAAAATATTACCTACTAGCCTTGTGCTATTCACCTTATTCTATCTTGTCCACTTTTCTTGGCAACGCACTTCCTCTTTAACTGTTAAAGTATGTCATTGCCCACTTTGTACTGGAAGCACACTTTGTACCTTTAGCTTTACTTCTCTTACATTGTTTTTTTTTGTTTTGAAATTTGAATTACAGACAAAACTAAACTGTTAAACACACACAAAAAAAACTACGGCAAAATTAGATTATTTCTATTTCAAAGCCGTAAAGGCCTAATTAAGCTAGTTCCGGCTGCTAAATGTTAGCTTAAAGTGGCTACAAAGAAGTGTAGCGCTTCAGGCTTTCTATTAGCAAACTTTTGTGAGATACATTCATAAATATCAATATAAATAAATAATATAACTATACACTTTCAAATAATAGCTTTAAAAGACGTATTTTTGGCCATGCGTAGTTGCGCTAAAAGATACAAAGTGGGCAGATGTATGAAGTGGGCAAAGACTTGGTAGCTAACATGCTAGCTTGTCTGTCTAAATTACAGCAACTGAATTGTACAGGCTAACCACAACTAAAGTAGAAATGTACAGCCAAATAAAGTGGGTGGGGCAGAATAAGCTAAATAACAAACTATTGAAAACATCACAGTTTGGACTAGCTTAGCAACAGATGCTAACTCTTTAACATCACAAACAGCTCACTTCTGTCCCTCCAAACCTGACTGTAATAATATGCTGCGTTCATGTGCTTTTTTTTTTAACCTTGAATTGTCTGCATTTTGATGTGACCAACATAAATTTTACAGCACTTTTAAGTTTTAGAATGAGAAATTACAATGATCAGATGGTAGACAAGAGCCAGTTTTACAAATGCAGTTATTCACTTTGGTGATTTTTTATTAGCAACTTTGAACAAAAATGCATGTAAACAATGTTAATTTTATCTGCCAAATGTGTGAATGCAACCAATTTAAGAGTAGCAGATTTTTCTGTAGAGATTTAAGAGTTTAAATAATTTTAATAATTGAATAAATCAATTTAAGTACGTCAGGTGTTGAAAATGAGCCTCCGTTTTTTTTTTATTCTAAATTGGGTAACACTTTAGAATAACTACAAAATAATTAGGCTTAATAAATTGTATGACTAACACCTAAATAAAGACTTTGTTCATCATGAACAAATGATTAATTAACAGATGAAAAAGTTATTGATTCTTAGTAACTACTTAATTACTCCGAATCCTTCCCCCCAACCCTAAATCCTAACCTTAGCTCCTTAGTTAAGTAGTTGCTAAGCATTAATAAACTTTTTCATTCATTAATTCACTATTAGTTCATGAATAATTGAGGCTTTATTTATGCTTTATTCATGGTTTACTAAGGTCAATTAAGGTGTAGTTAATATAAAGTGGTACCCTAAATTGTTATTACAACTTCATGAGTTCCGATGACAACATGAACGCAACATTATTCTCAGCCAAAGATAAAGCTAGCAGTGGTGGCTTTTGCTTCTCAGTCGAGACATATTATTGGTTGATTCATAAACAACAGATTTTTAAGAGGACTTAAGACGTTAATCCAAGCAAAAATAAGATGGATCCTCAGTAGGGTTAATCAGGTAGATTAGTATCCAAAAACAGCCAAGAAACAAAGCACGTTCTGTCCGAAAACGATGAAAATGGTGGATGTTACGATTAAAAAAAGCTTGCCACAGGTGGGTCAAAACGCTACCGTAAGGCCTGAAGAGAAATGTTACTGCCAAAGACTTCCAGGTTTTGTATTTTTGGATGACAGCGGAGCACCGTACAACACATACAGTCGGTCGTTTTGGTCAAGTCCCCAAAACAGATAAACTTCATATTGGACTTCACAGTCAACACTGCAAGGGGTTTTGTCCAGACGAGGGGAGGCAGCCGTCGAGAGGATGGAATACGATTTTGAATTCCCCAAGGACAAAAGAAACACGTCACGCAGTTTGTCTGATGGAGCTGGGTTTCCTTTAGGAGCTCTCCAAAGCATCCAAGACTTTCATAATCTGCTGTTTTATCACCTTTGTAGCGTCACCCGCGTTGGGTATTAGATATCTGTGAGAAGAAAGAGAGTGTAGAGGTTAAAATGAGCTTGTATAACTTGTGTTCTATTTGCGCGACATGATATTTACCTCGAGACCTCATATAAATTGAAATAATTAGGGACGTCATTTGAGTTTGTAGTCCTAAGCGAATCATCCATGTTGCCTCGATTTACCTCTCTCTGTTGCCTCGAATTTTACCTCCTCTACTCCTGTGCCAATGTGAATGTCTGTGTTTTCAATCCATGAACTATATATAAATCAATTAAAGCTGGGGTAGCCAATTTTCACACCACAAAACCCGAAGCAGCTAATTCCCAACTCTCACAAATCCACATCCATCATTTTATGTCTGCAACCTTAAAGGTGCATTGCTTAAGTTAAAACGCTCAATATTACAATATATCAAATTACTGTTCATTGGCACTTGCCTGGATATGCGCCATTACGTTTTGTAAACTTACTGAGGTTGCCTGTATAAGTGCAGACAGGCTCATAAATGTGAGTGGCGCTGGTCGCATTTCTCCCGCGCTGCTAGTCCTGCCTTCACTTGGATTATTGTCATTATTTGTATTTATTTTCTGGCAAAAGCTCCTCGGATTTTTATACAAGAACAGCACGGATATTGTAAAGATTGTTTAATAAAAAAACAACAAAATAAATATTCAGTGTGGTAAAATACTTGGCCATCTAGGCTTCCGAAACCCCCAGTATAACACACCGGGAAGAAATTCTCATACCATAACAACTAGCCACCGGTAACGGCATGAGGCCGCCTGACCAGAGCCGAGGAGCACTTGGACATGTTTTTGAGAAAGAAGAAACTGTGCTGGAGATCAATAGGATGTTCATCTTGGCGAGGAGCTTGTTTACAGTTTTCTCTCACGCTAAAACAAAGCTTTTCCTCAAACTCTCAATAATCTTTTCTTGTTTAACTTTTGGAGTTTGAAAACTTATCAGTCAGTTAAAAAGAACAAATAAAATAGCCAGCATATACTTTTTCATACAAATAACTTTGTCTTCTTAACTCAGAAAACACTTAACAGAAAGTAACGATGTGTCAAAAGAATCTTTTAAGCCCAAAATACGTCTTCAGCTGCTGATAGTAACACTTAGGCAACGCACCTTTAAAAACTTTTTTTTTCACACGAAATAATGAGACTGGAGGTGACCACTAGGGATGGGTGAAATGAACGACGATGGGGGGCACACGCTTAGAGCTTTTCCGGATGGGAGGGTAAGCTCCTATCAGAGCTGAAAAGTGTTGTTTTCAGGAAGCGTCGTTTGGCTGAAGTGGTTTTGCCAGAGTTGTGTTGAAGCAAAAGGATCGTGATCTGCAGCAGAGCCTGGTTCTGGGACACTTCAGCAACCTGGACTGGTTCATGTTGGACCTTTTTTTTTTACGATTGATTAAAGACTCTCAATGAAAAAATAACTTTAGACTCCGTTTATCAATTAAAAATGCTGGCGTGTACTGTATGCAAGAATGAATCTATTTTGGAGAGAAGCGCACGAATGTCACTGTGGCTCAACACGCTGAGCGTCTGTTTCGAATGTGAAGGATTGACAGTTTGAGACGCGCTCAAATATAATTTTAAATGTTGTTTTTTTGTGTCTGAATTTTACTTTAGAAATAAAAATAAATAGATGAAGTACAAACATTTATTCATATAAGTTACGTAATCTGGTATTTTTAGTTAATTTGAATCAAATCAGCGTTAAATTGTTCATGGTACAGTTTCAATTTGCCTGCGCCATCTTTTTTAATACAAGATGGCGCAGAGGATCAAACAAAATCACAAGTCTTTTTTTTTCTATATTTAAAAAGATAAAAAAGTAAACTAATTTAAGTGAAATATGTGATCCAGAAGTACGAGCCTGTAGTCATGGTAACGAAAGGTTTAGACAGAGGGACTTTATCATCCTAAATAGATTCAAAGAGACAGACAATGTGGATGTGATTCTGATTGTGATTTACACATGAAAATCTCTAAATTAGACATTTGCCATCTCCATCTCGAGTGACTTCAAAATCACACAATGTGGTTTAAAAAGTAAAGAGATAGAAATGCAGTCAATGACATTGCTTATCTTGTCTGAACGCACAGAAAAATCACAAACATAGTGAGGTAATAAAAATTTTACAGTAAAACGAATCCCATGTGAATAAGGTTATAGATTTTATTGATGTAAAACCCTGGTACCTCTCCACAGCTGAGATCTCCACTCCGGCCGAGTTGTTGGTGCCAAACTTGAATGTGATGAGTTCGGGGTGCTTCTTCTTTGAGGTGATTTTGACGACAGAGTTCAGCGCTTGTCTGGACTGGATGTAGGCGAACCCTTTCCGTGAGGCGATTTCTCTGAGGCAGTACATGTGAGTGGCTGTGACCAACAAGTGGCTGAAAAACAAACGAACCAAGGAATTCAGGTTTTCAAGTTAAAAAGACAGGACACAATCTACGTATGCTGGGAGAAATCTATTATAAGATCTACTGACAGGGTTCGTACAGATTTTAACTTCAGGTTTTCCTTTCATTAAAGGTGGGGTAATTAATTTTCACACTGCAAACATATAATTTGACAATTTCCTCTCATAAATCTTTCAACATAGGCTTACTACCGACTACATATTGATTTTGGTTGCAATGATGTTCAATAAACATCTTTTTATAAGCAACAAAGTCAAACTAGAGAGGACCACTCAAGCACAGCCAATCAGAGAGCTGCATTCGGCTCCTGGTTAGAACTAAAATTCTTTATTATTCCGTTCACACAGCACTCAGAGGTCTCGTTTTTTGACATAGTGCTGCATTTATCATATACCTTTTAGTGGAAAACACAAATTTACTAATTTACAACTAAAAAAGTTAGTTACCCCAACTTTAACTGATTAGGACAAAAAAAAAGATTTCATTTTTGTGATCAATCCAATAAATTAACTTATTTCAATTTTAAACAAATATGCAAATGTTTCAGTTTATTAAAGTAGGCCTAACGTTTTTATTCATCTTAACAAATTTATGTTAGCTTCAGCTTCTCCAAAAACAAAATAAAAATTGCTTGAAGTAATGATTTTTAAACATGATCAGGCGTTTAATCATTTTCTATTTTACTGAAAAATAATATATATATATATCAATATTCTGTATCAAACTTGCTTTTGATCCAAACCACAAGTTTTTCAATTTAATTTATTTTGTATAGCCCAGAATTACAACAAAGTTTTTACTGACAGAAGATTGGTTACTGATCTTTCGATTCAAAACCAAATAACTGACAGTTGGACACGACTGAATCTTGACATCTTGTTTTTTGTTTTTTTCTTTTCATTAATTGCCCTGCCTTCCCAGCAGGACAGAACTAATTATTATTTAATTTTGGAATTTAAAATTATTTAGATTTTTCCAAAACTTTTCCAAAACCCATAGAATTCCAAAACTTTTCCAGGGCCTGGAAATTAGAATAGACTTTTCCATGACTTTTCAAGGTTTTCCATGACTGTACGAACCCTGTACTGTATAAAGGTTGGAGGGCTAGCCTGATTAGAACTTTAAAAATGAGAGAGGCATCCAGAAATAATAAACATAGCTGTACTTGATTATTACAGTCTAACAAATTCAAATAAACAAAGCTATTTCATTTTAAACGTTTGACAGCAGCCCACGTTTTGCTCATTTAAAAGCCCTGTAGACTTAGTTAAAACAAAATAATCCTCACAGATATATTGTCATTGTCTGTTTAGGAGAACATCAGTTTGCAGCTCCCATTTGCGTCTAATAATGGAACATTGCACGTAGTTCTGTAGATTTCAAGAAGTGCTTTTGTCTGTTGTTTTTGCATAGATGTCTGTAACTAGCTTTTCTGTAAAGACTAAACCTGTGCTGAGTTATGTACTGTATGTGTCTATATTCATTTTCTCACCTTGGAAACATGTGTCCCGTCTCCTTCACTTCGTCACAGGGAATGTGGTGCTTCACGTCCGGTTTGTTGATCCAGGTCTGAATATTCACAATCTCTTTCCTGTCGTCATCGGACATGGACGAGCTGTCGATCTCGTCTGGAGATACAACTTTACATTAAATATTGTCCTTTACAAGAGAGCATTTTAACAAGAAATATTTCATAGCCACTCACAAACGAATTTATTTGTATCAATAATTAATTCATGCCAGACACATGAGCCAAACACCACCTGCAGTCATCCTGTTTCTATATTAAGAAGATATATAATCCAAAGTAAAGCTGTGTAAACTGTTCAAATGTCGGAAGTGTGGATGTCTTGCTGCTGACGTGTAGTGAAACAATGTTAGTTTGAGCCCCTTTTTTCTGTAGTTCTAGATATGTTTTTGTAGATTAGTTTTTATCTTCATATTTTTTTTTTGATATTTATATTTCAGATTTTTTTGTAATATGTATTTTAGTTTGGCTTTGGGCTCTTTTTTGTTTTTGGAGCCCGTGGCCCTTTAAAACACTGCCACGCCTACTCTCCCAGCTCTTTCAGCTCCACCTTCGTCTCCAGGCTGCAGCTATGGCGAGCACGTTCCCTGCATTTTTTTTTTTTTTTGAGTTAACCGTAGTTTTGTTTGGCCTTGTGGGACCAGTGGTCACGTTTTCGTTTTTCTTTTGAGGTTTAGTTGGGGTTTTTGTTTTATAGTTTAGGGCTGTTGGCACCGGCTTCTACGCCCTGCATAGAGGGGATTTTCGGTCGACATCACTTTCTGCCCTACTGCGCATAAGTTATGCAGAAAGAGCTGTGCTCAGTTTGCTTAGCTGGGGAAACTTCTTTGAATAAAACAACAAAACGGGACAAGAGCAGCTGTTTGGATCAGGTCTGAACTGGTCTGACAGACGTCTGTCTCCTGAAGCTTGAGACAGTGTTTTCTTGCCATTTTTTCATTACCTGAATGTAACTTTTAAGGGTTCATAGGATCAAATTTCATTCACAAATGTCATTAAGCAGCAAACTTTTGTTTTCACACAGAGATAAACTCCTGTAGTTAGCTGACAACGGTGCTTTTTTCGACTTGTTTCCACTGTTTGTGTCTATGAGCGGGCGGCTTTTTTGTTGATAAACAAAAAATCCTTCTATAGGATTGGAAAGATGCCGTAGGCTTTTATTCTTTTTTGCTGGCCCATTTGTGACGGTACTCAATCACTACACTCATATTTTCTGTTTCTACACCTTATCACATCTCATAATCTACCTGTGTCATACTCCTCTTCGTCTCCAATACTAAAAACAGGCTTGACTCCTCTGTACGGTTTACCCACACGGTCACTGCTGCTCACGTGCCTAAAGACAGGGAAAAAAACGCATCAGAATGTAAAAGATCTATGACATGAAGATTTCCAGAAAGCTGCAAGAGAAGCCCACATTACTGCTGTTAAAGAATGAGGTTAAGTGAGATGCTGCTAGAATTATGTAACGTTTTAGTAACAGTATGCTGACCAAGGCTTACAGGCAGATTCACTTAGGAATGTGATTGTGATAAGATTGAAGTTAGCAAAGCCCTGGTGAGCATATGAAACAATGACATGGAAAAGGACAGTTGTTTAAATACATTCAAGACTAGTTGAAACCAATGACTAGAAAAAGAAGTGAGCTACTCTTTACCTCTAACAAGCATCTGAATGTTAGTGAAGCATGAGGACAGTGTGGTGTTGAACATGAGTGCATGCGCCGCAGCAGAACTGACGTGAGGCTACAGCTGTGGACATGCTGTGACCAACAACTCAAAGTCTTACCGATCAGGAACCACCTTCTCTGGCCAAGGCAGATTGAAAGATATTCTAGTGCGAAATAAGGCAAATAAGGGTTTGTGAATGTAGAAAAATAGGTCATTATGTCTCAGTACTAAGTAAAGAATAGTAATTACAGTAGTGCATTAGAACTAGTGTAACTAAAGGAGAAATAAACCCTTTCAAAACTCTCCAATACTACTGTAGTGAGTGGTCAGGAATGTGTTAAGAGTCAAGGCTGATTTATAGTTCCTTGTTATGTTACGTCCTTGCACAGGCTGCCATTGGAGCTTCTGTCTAGACCTAATCAGGTTCCAGGTGTGTCTAGTCAGACAGAACGGCACAAATACAGTGCTAGTGTTGCTGCAAGTTTTCTGATTGGCTACCAGAAGCCCTGGGAAAAAAAACAAAAGACTTCTGGCTGATCCAATGGCAGTCTGTGCGAGGACATGACATAATGAGGAACTATCAGCCTTAAAAGCAGTTGTGACCTGGCCTGGCAAGATGAAAACGGCAATATAATAAGTTCACAAACTCTTGACAATCCATCTGGATGGACTTCCAGTAGTGTGGCAGACCAATGAAGCTAAAGGTTCAGCGCCCAAATGAACCGAAACACACATGGACTAGTGAATGCAGCTTAGCCCATTCAGTTTTCATTTTGCCTTTTGAACGACATGCACATATAGACGCTTTTTACATTTTTACATTGAAAGATGTCTTTGTTTTTCCTCAAAACTGGATTTAACAAGAGTTGATTTTTAGTTTGTTTTGCTTTTGCAATCCCCTTTCAGGAGTTGAACAGATTGATAATAAGCAGAACTCAGTTCAGAGTGCTACACATATCAATCACAAAGGTTAGAGCGGTTGGAAAATGCCAGAAACATTTGGAGGAAACATAAAAATATCATAAAAACACAACGGCATAAAAAACTGACAGTCCTCCTAATATAAATCTGTTTAAAAATATGAATGATCTTTCAGGTGAGTTTATACAAGAGAAACTAGGAGAAGGATAAACAGCACTTACTTGTCCACTGGGGCTGAAGTGTTCTCAATAAAACTAATCATTTTCTCCTTCACATTCACAGACTTTGACTTGAGAGCAAATGTCATTTTGTTCATCAGAGACTTGACTCCTTTGCTGTCGCCGGGGCTGCACAGATCACCCTGTGAGAGACACATGGACATGTATCAAAGGCAAAGTAAGATGTCAAATAAGAGCAGTTATTAAAATGAGCTCACATCGACCGAGCTCAGGCTGCTGTGAGACCCTGAGGTGCTGACGATCCAGTTTAAGTAAGAAGAGTCTAAACCTTCGATGTTCATATCGACCAGGTGCTTCTGAAGAGCTGCAGAAAAACAGTTTAGTGAGTTACCAGCATTAAAAATATGCAAGCCAACAACAACAATCAAAACCGTCTCTTACCCATGAAGCCTCCTTTAGCTATACTGACATACTCTTTGTTTTTCTGAAACACAACAAACAGGAATACTTTATTAAATAAATCACAGTTTGGTCATTATTCAGAAAAAACAAAAGACACATGGCATTCCCACTGCACGCCAGTTCAAAATAAGTAAATCATCAGGAAGATTAGCTTTGGTGACAGTCAATGGGGATCCAAACAGAAAAATAAAGTGTATAAATTTGAAGTGAATAATATGGTAAACAAATGTAAATAATTTGTAATACGAGTTGGGTATGGGGCGGGTTATTCATCCTGGACACACTTTAACAAAATTTGTGGTTGCACAAATAACTGTGCAGTAAAAAGTGCAGTGCAGTAAAAAAAAATAAGTACTGCCATTAGTTTCTATGAAAAAAGGTAAATAAATACATTTTCGAAATCCTTAATTGTTTTCATACTTATTATCTGTAAAACTGCCAAGAAATAAACTAGAGCCTGATCCAACCAGATCGAATTAAGTCTAAACTTGACCACACCAGCTTGTTTGGTAGCCCTTATTTGGCCCATAAGTTGAAAAGGCCTGGATTATGACACAATTCAGCAGATTGTGTGGTCTTCATACTCTCTGTGTATCTGTTTACTCTCACCTGCAGAAAGTGAGCCAACACCATGTTCATGTACATATCCTCCTCCTCGCGCCCGCTGCCCATGAAGCACAGGTGTTCTCCACTCGCAATGGATCCCGACTCCAAAGACTGTTTCTGTGCCTCCAGCAGAGACTTCACAGACAGGGCAAACTCTGACGGGTTCTGCAGCATCTGAAGAAAAAGACAACAACCAATCATCATTAAGTGCTCCAGGTTTTTTTTTTAAATGATAGCAGTGAGTGGCAAAAACGTATGAAAATCAATAGTGAGAAAGGATAAATTCTCTTGTAAGAACTCAAAACATAAATGATAAACTACAACTCAGCAATATAATGAGCTTGTATCTGACATTAATGCACTCGATGAGAAAACAATTTGTTATGGGCTGATGTGCTGAATATCCAACAGGCTAGCTAAGCTCTGGACACAAAAAGCTACTTTCAATTGGAATTTTGCTACATAAGATAAAGATCAATGTCAAATTTAATCACAGGTATCATTCTCATACTTTTGACACCATTTCAAAAAGCTGAGGAGCAATTTTGAATTAAATTATGCCAGTACATAACTTCTATAAATATAAAGTGTACTGAAAGCTATTCCACTCACCAAGTCAGAGTCCAGGTGAAACGCAGTGGATAAGTGACCAGAATTGTACTGTTCGGCCGGCCGACAGTCCACGACAAAGAAACGCACTCCATCCTACAAAGAATAACAGATTTATTCAAATAACTGACAATTTTATTAAGTTTGTTAGTTGCTACATCTAGTGTTTTGATGTCCTTTTCATTCACTCCTGGGTGTTTTTTGAGGATAATGTAAAAATGTATTCAAGTAAAACTAGAAAAAGCAATAGAGTGCGATGCTACTGAGGTTTCTATAATGCCCCTTTACATATGCCAAAGCCAGAAGCAGGAACACAACCGTTTTAAACAACACTTGATGTTATTAATTGTCTAGACTGACCTGCTGCAGCTGGTTGGCCTGCAGTATTTCAGGCACAGACACGGGGAGACACAAAGCCTGACTGAGGTCCATCTCCTCCTCCTTCAGAGCCACCAGGCTGCTCCCGAACAGATTCTGATTCATCTGATACAGACAAAACACACGTGAAAGGATTGTGGTTTTATTATAGTAAACACAGATCTCTTTGTGCCCTTCACAAGCATGATTCAAGTAATCAACTGACCTACTTTAAAAAAGGTCAAGGGTAGGTGTGGGAATTGATTAAAAAAGTTAACAAACTATATGCAACTCTGACATAATGAATCATGATTAAGAACAGACCTTTTAATTGTATTCTAGTCTCAAACAGTTGCATATTTTTTACTGTACTTTTTGTTCTAGTTTTATCTACATTTTAAAGACTTCGGAAATAAACAAAACATGCTGACTTGACTGAGTGTTGGTTGTTTGTAGCATATGTTTATGTAATATGGTATGTTAAATGTATGATGGAAATTGCTGGTAATTTGTATTTTTGAATAGGACCCCAGGAAGAGTAGTTGTCAACTTGGTGACAGCTACTGGAGAATACTGATGCCTCATCGAAACACTTTGTTAACGTTTATCTATGAAAAGCGCTGTGTAAATGATTATTATTTTCTTATTTCTGATGCACTAAATTGTAATTTATGTAAATAAATTGTACTAAAGGCACCGCTAAAGGACACTCATTGTTTAATTGCCTGCTCATCAAAAACACAGCTGGAGTTGTGTCTGAGACATACTATTCTTAAACCTCAAGAGTCTCAAAAAACACTGTTCTGAATTTTCCAGTTTTGTGTGGTCATAGATAGGATCTTCTGCAAATGTTTTGAACTCGTTTTAAACATTTCTGCAGCATAGTAATTCCTGAGGTGGGAAACAAAAGAGTTTCATGCGTGCTTTACTACACATTTAGAGCCAGATTTATCAAGCATTTGCTCATGTGCAAACAGGTTAGGGGGAGCAAAAACTAAAAAAAAAAAACTGACATTTTTCTTTCACACAGACACTAAAGATGCAGAATTTGAGTTGGTGCATATCTGTTTTGTGTAATAGTTATATGTTCATCCTCCAATATTAAAGTGATTTTTTTTTCAGTTTGCACCTGCAATTTAGCACCTGGCTTGATAAATCAGGCCCTTAGAGTTCTAATACATAATATGCTAAATTGGCTGTTAGTTGGTTTACATTGAAAATAGCTAACGTATGTATTAATAAGCATTTCCTGTTCAGCTAATTTCTATGAGGTTTTCACGTCAGTTTAAAAACACTAATTAATAGGAAGCTTAGACAAGTTTGCAAATCAGCAGAATCCTTCACCAAAGGACCAAAGTGTGTTTATAAGGCTAATGCTAACAGGAAATACTGATAAGTTCAAAAGTTAGCAGTTTTGAATATAAACAAGCCAACTGATGTTATGCGCACAGAGCCAATTAAGGTTCTCAAGAGCATATTTAAAAGACAAAAGCAATGCAAATGAATGCATCATGTTTGCGCTTTACCTTGTGAGTTAATCCGCACAGTTCAAACGCTCCAAAAATAGTATTTTATGCTCACAAACCTGTGACATTTTGAGCACAGCCTTTCATCCGACCTGTTCTTGCATACTTCTGAGATCAGATGTGTGTATCTCTCCTTTGTATTCATTATGTTGCATGCTTTTTAACATTGAGCAAGAGATTATAACAAAGCTGTCCTTAATAGCTTGTGTCTTGTCATTACAGATTTTTAAATACACACAAACAGTCATTATATCCAGACCCAACACTAAACTCATTATTTTGTGGTCTGGAATAAAACTTTAGCAGCACACGAGCGGAAGGAAAGGACAGAATGGGGCAAGCGCTTTTGTGACTCTATTTGCAGCACTTTTGGAGTATTACCTTTCTGAGAGACAAAGGGGTTTTTGTCTGATAATACTGGGCTAGAGAAAACAGGTCTTCAATGTCTTCACTTTCCAACAGAGAAGGAGATTCCTCAAGCATTTCTGTAAAAGAGGAAGACTTTTAAAACATCAGATTCTTCATATAGTTTAAAAATATATATATAATAAAACAACAACTTACTAATGATGTCCTCTTTGCCATCTGCTTCCTGTGCAAGTATGGATTCTCTGAGAGGACAAAAGACATGAGTCACATAATGAAAAGTAGCACGCTTCCCCTTTTGGCCCGTTACGTACTTGGCATTGACGAGAATGACGAGCATGAGGAAGAAGATCAGGAAGGGTCTGTTTGCTGGAAGTAGTTGTCCCATAAGGTCTGCGTCACATCGGGAAGGCAATGGCTGGAGAACAGGCTGCCCAGCTACACGACAAAGACGAGAAAGTTTAGGTTTGGAAAAAGATACAACTAAAAGAAATGTATTTATGGGTTTCAGGCAAATGAGTTCTCCCAGATTTAATCCAGTTTCAATGACAATTATGATTATTGTGACTACCGGTACATAAAAAAGATTATTGATATTCTTTCGTTGCTTGTAAGCGCACTGTGTATTTTCTTGAATGGAAAAGTTGTTCCCAGACAGTGACTTTACAACATATTTATTTTTTCTGTCTCTACATATGAGGTGCATTAATGAAAGAGTCTATATAATGCCATTTATTTCCATGTTATAATGTTGTTTCCTCCTCAAAAGCAAAGCAGGAGTTGTGTTTGCTTAAGAGACTATACCCAATTTGTTTTTTGTTTTTCTATAAAAAGAACTTAAAATCAATTTCATCAATTTCCTTCTAACACAAATATGTTGTTAGTGTATCTATTCAAGTGAAAATTTGTCTGCAATATCCTGTCTTTTTTGTTCACCCAACTCTACTAAGTTGGTCTACTGATGTTGTTAGCATTGTGGCTAACTCTGTCATTGCCCACTTCGTACCTTTAGCTTTACTTCTTTTACATTGTTTTATTTGTATTTAAATTTTAACTAAACACAGATGAAACTAAACTAAACCGTTAAACACAAAATTTCCTTACAGATTTCAACAAAGCAAATGATTGTAAAAAGAGATTATTTCTGTTTAAAGCCGTAAATGCCTGATATAAGCTAGTTCCGGCTTCTATCTGCTAGCTTAAAATGACGATGAATAAATGTGCCGTTTCGGGCTTTCTATTAGCAAACCTTTACAAGATACATTCATAAATATCAGTCTAAATAAATAATATTAACTGTACACTGACAAATAATGTGTTTAAAAGACGTAATTTTGGCCGGCGCATGCGTAGTTGCGCTAAAAGGTACAAGTGGGCAATGACATCCCTAAGCATATTGTTTGCATCCAGGCTCGCTCCTAACAGATTTTAAAAGCTTAAAACCAATTGTGGTAAACTTTTCGGGCTCAGAGTGCATTAGATAAGTGAGCTGAACATGTGAACTGATATAGAAGTTTTAAAGAATTATTGCCGTTTGGTTTACATTTTTAAGAAAGCAAACATTGGCTACAGCACCTTTAATTTACACAGGTTTAGCACAAACCGATTAGGCTGGATTCTTCTGTCAATCTGAAAAACACGCTCTTCCGTCTAGTGATGTCATTAAGTGATCAAACAGAAAGTGCTCTAGTTTGTTGCGTATACTTTCACTTGAATGATTTCTTCTTAAATTTAAACAGCCTAATCTATAGCTCAGCTAATGTTTTAGTCTTGCTTAAAGGAACCGTATGTAAGATGCACAACTAGTGGTTTTAAAAAGGTATTACAATCACAAATGAACATGGGTTGCCAGATTGTGAAATGGTCCATACATTGGAGAAGCTACTGACAAATCAGGAACAAGATATGAACCACGGGTAATAACCAGAAAGACACTTTCCCAGACACCTGACTCTTTGTCATGGTTTGTTCCTAAATATTGCTTTTTAACACATTGTGGGAGGAGCCTAATGAGAACTGTGTAGAAACAACTGCATGAGCCTATCACAGACAGTTGTGTCTGTGTCCTGGTGCAAAATCTGTTCAAACTCAAAAATGTTACTGACTCATGGTTCAAAATTAACTTCAGGTTCTAAGAAACCAAACTGGCAACCCAACTGAGAGAGTCATGTGAGGCTCATTCTGCTTTCTGATTGGATAATAAATGTAAACATCAACAAAGGGACATCATGTCCATTGATTTTTAAATTAAGAATAACATTTACTTTCAGTTAAAATATATAAAATATAAAATATTTGGACTTGTTGACCTTGTGTCTTTGGACACATATAGGTCATGTTTATGAAATCTGACATCAAAATCTTACATACGGTTCCTTTAAGCCACTTGATTTCTAGACTTTTTCTGGTCATTTCAAGTCAACAAAAGGAGAAATCAAATATCATATTAAAAAAAAAGAAAAAAAGACAGCAACTCAATCTTAGTTCAGTGTTTTTGTAGGCTAAACATCTGCTATCACATACCGGCATCACAAGTGGAACGAAGCATTTTAAACTAGGGCTGGGCAGTACGGCAAGATCACAATTTTGATTTTATCTCAATTCTTGTTGACTTGTTTTTCTTTTTGCCTTTGAGGTAAAAACAAAAATGTGCTTGTTGTTTCTCCTAAAGTTTCTCCTTTACTGTGATTGGCTAAATCTGTCAAAGGCTGACTAGTGTTGCCAGATTTTCAGAGACAAACAAAAAGTGACCGAGCCTTTGAAAAAAAAACAAGTAACTTCAGCCCTTCAATAAATGTTATTAAAATAATCGATAAATTACAATATTATCCCTCTCCACAAAACAAGTTTATGACAAATTCTTGTTAAATATACTGTATGTTAAAAACAACAATGACTGGTGAAAGTGCAGGCCAAAAAAACAAACACTAACCTTTAAAATTCCTCGGAGGCTAAGTGGTGTATGTGTGGAAAAAATAGTCTGTAGTCGAACAATTATAAAAATCGCAGTATGACGATTTCCTCAGAAAATCAGATTGTTAAGAATGAGCTTGTGATTTGATTTTTATCAGCCCAGCCCTCTTTTGAACTTTGCCAACAGAAACAGCAGGATTAATCCAACATTTATGAATGGAAGAATTATTTAAGGTAACAACATTCTAACAAGGCTAAAAACTCACAGGGGTAAACTTTCCTTTCTTTGCTTTCTCTCTGAATGTAATTTCCTGATTGTGTATTACATACCCAGCTCATTGCGTAAGAGTCTGGTGTGATTTTCTTAGTGTCCAAGAAAGAGCAGAGTTCAGGCTCATGGTACTGCAGCAGTAATCTGAACAGGTGGAAGGGCCGGCCTTTAGGCACACAATCTCTGCAACAACAACAACAAAAGTGATGCGTCCGTCTGTATGACATTTCTCAAAAGCTGGTTCACGTGACGCACCTGGGGATGTACTTGTTCATAAGTGCGTAGAAGCAATTGTAGAGGTCGCTGCGAGGAAGTTTCAGACCCAGGAGTGGTTTGAGTAAGTGCGGAAAACTCAAGTCGGTGCTGAAGGTGACGTTACGAGATTTACAGTAAAAAGTGATGATCGCCTCGACATCAGCTTCCATGACCGTCCTCTCCTCCTCTGACACACCCAGCTGACCTGAAAGAGAAATAATATAAAAGTATTACATACCAGAAGACAAAATTACACATATTTATTAACCTGGCCCTGCTCTTTAGAATCCATCTGGTCACTTTATATCAATTATTTCTCTTACAGGCCCAGAAAGAAATGTGATTATTAAACCTGCTGGTAAATTTTATATTCTAAATGTTAAGAGCCGTTACTAAACAACAAAGCCTAACACTGGCGCTCTGATTGGCTGTGCTAAAGCTCATAATGTGTTGGAACATAAGAAAACCTCTAGCATGCAGAAGCTCTGGTCTGGTTGTGAACCACAGGGAGCTCAGATGGATCAAGGCCCAGTACTGTGGTTTGGGTTGAAGCCAAAAGCGTAAAACCAAAACAAACATAGTGGTATAAAGCATCTAAAAGATTCTGTTCACATGTCATCACAATAACTTAAAGGCCAATTATATTTGATTCAGGTGGAGGGCAGCTGAAATTAATACGCGTGTTTTTGTCGTTACCAAATGTCTAGTTACCACTGAAATCACCCAGATTTCAAGCAGGGAGTTTTTTTTTATTTTATGACAAAGAACAATGTTAGTAGCATTCATTAAAGGAGACCTATTATGTCAAATTCACTTTTCTAAGTTTTTAACCTTGTTATAATGACCTTCCATCGCATTAGTTTACTCAAAGTTATATTTGAATTGATTCATTCATGTTCAAGTAATCTTGTTTTGTTCTTCAGCTGGCATCAAGTGCTCAGAAATCCCCGTTCTCACCTACCACCTAGCCCCTCCCACTTGTCTGTAATTACTTGTTATTTTTCAAAAGATTAATACTCAAAGTGAAGCTTATATGGTTCAATACTGTTGCACATCCAATTTCCAACAATAAAAAAGTTACAGTTACAGTTACATTTTAAAATGAAGAGGCGGGGCTTATAAGATCTGCAGTTTTAAACAGGAAGTCAGTAGAGCTGTTTCTATTTCTAACTTGTTTTAGATCAACTTTGTGTTTTACACTGAACAAAAGGTAATTTACTGATCTGCACATGTTATTGCAATTGGAACTGAGAAAGAGAATAAAGTGAAGAGAATAAATTCCTTGGTATTGTATCTTATATCAGTCTGAATAGAAATCTAAATATGCAAAAAATAAACTAAAAGAAGCACAACTTAATGGTGATTTTAAATGTTAAAACTTCCCTGTGGCTCCAAACAGGGCAAATATCTCCACCAAAGATACTGTCACATCATCTCACAAAGAGAGTTATGTTTTTCTAAGTCATTCGTCAACAAAGGTTTGTTTTTTTTTACTCATCAAAAGTTCTAAACGCAGTATTTTCACTGACCCCGCTAAGTCATCTGATGTCTCCTGATATTTTGGGAGAGATTCATCCTTTGAGGACATCTATTCTGAGCCAAACTTGATCCTGGCCCTTTTGTCCTTGTTTACATTTTGAAACCCAACTAAAGCCAGTAACCTGTTCTTGTGATGCCCTTCGTCTGAAAAAGTCCAGTTTATGAGCATCAGTATAATCAAACAAAAACTCTTGCCTTTCTACTTTTATGTTTAACATGTTAAACAAAGCACTAGGAATAAATCACACACAACAAAGTATAAAGATGAGAGAAAGACAATAGAAAGCACCTAGATTCACAATGATAAACATCCTGTTTTTTATTTCCTCTAATAATGGCACTGACTCACCGATCAGCTGCTGGCTGCTGTTGTGAATGAGCGTTTGTTCTGGTAAATCCAAAACACCGTCCCAATTTGACAAACTGTCTCCTTTTCCAGAGACGTTTAATGCAATCTGAAAAAGAAAAATAGAAATAAAGATAGTTTAAAAATGGTAGACAAGATTTTGTAGATAGTAGTACAGAGAAAGTCTGAATTTTGAAAACTTATAAAAATGTTATTGAAGGTCTTTAACAAAACTAATGCTTCACTATTTCAGTATTATTAGTGGTTATGTACAGTGTTTAACCGACAATTCTTTAGGCATGTTAGAAATGTTATAAAAAATACTTAATGGTATTTGAGCTTGACTGCTTAAAAAGTCACCAGTTATTATAACCAATAATATAACCTGCAATGTAATTGTTTATTTGTTATTCTCTTTAGTGCATATGCTGCCAAACCAATAAACTTGATGAATAAAGATTAGATTTAGTAAAACAATGTAGTAAATTACTCTAGCTCTATATAGTAGCTCAGAAAAGAAAGATACTTCTACAAGAAAAATAATCTAAAATGCAAACAATAATCTACAGCATGAAAACTGTGCTATTTATTAAATATACTTCCAAATGGTAAGGTATGTCCAACAAGTGGGTGTGGTCCGGACTGCCTTTTCCTATCAAATATTCACGTCATTTAACCCTAGGCACGCCTGCCTTTCCAGTCGGTTAACTTCTGCCAAATCCTTGTCACTCTGTCATTTTGTACAGTATATAATCTAAGAATAGACACCATTTAGAAAGTGCTAGGACTGAAGCTTTTCTGACAGTATCGGTACGTTATTTACCTTCCACATCTGGGCCCTGTGTTGAGGAGAAGTTTCCTCCTCTTGTGTGTAGCCTCGATCCATCTCCAGGTCCGACCCAGAGTCCAAAGCCTCGGCCAAATCCTGGCTCCTTTTGATAAATTACAAATGACACTGAGCATACAGAATATGTAAGGATTAGCTCTCTCTCTCATTTTTGACTGTGTATTTTTACAATAAATTAGTAATTATGAAAACAGTATTGATTACATGTATATTCATTGCACAATTAAAACAAATTTTACGACTTTACTAATTCTAAACCAACTTTAAACGTAAGGCTACTGAAGGGTAAAAACCACTGGCAAACAATAATGAATAGTTGATTTTTACACGCACAATGTCTCTGGGCTCAGTCATTGACAGCAGCAACATTTAAAGGGAAACTCCTTTGCTAGTTTTGTTAGCCTTCTAGCTAACTAAGCTGGTCCTTAGGCGGTATGACAGAAAATAACCAAACTGTCACAATACAACAGACAGAAGTGTTTTGTATTCCTGTGTGGTTGTACTAGAGAAACATAACATTGACTACTCAGCAAAAAGTAACATAATTGAGATTAGCAGGTTAGCTCTTCAACAGCAGCGAACAGGTTTTGGGATTAACTTCTAACTTCCAATGAAACACTTAGATTGATTAAATAAACGTGTAAATATGGAATATGTTAAATAGTTTAGTTGCAAAGTAACGTATGTATCTGTCCTGCCCACAGTGTCTTTACATTAGAATCTTATGAAAATGTTCTCACCAGCTTCTGCTCTGAGCTTCCTCCGCGGACTCCGCCATTGTTGTGCGTCCAACACGTCAGAGCGTCAGGAACGTCAAATCACGTGCCGCACTAAACTAAATAAACATTACAACCATTCAACCTAATTCTTCGATGACATATCTTCAAGCCACAAAATATGTATTTACCTTATCTTATACTAAAACATTAACTTAATTAACAAGTAAATAAATGGGGCTGCAAAAGTAAGATGATACGCAAAAGTCGACTGCCATTATCTTTACCATTTGTAATTCTTCATGAGTTTATTTCACCAGATGTCATTAAGTAATAATTGCAATACTTGTCAGAAAACTTCTAAATACTTTCCCCCAATCTTACCTCCCTAGATAAAAGACAATAGACTATTTCATACTTTTTCAAGGAATTATATAACTTTATTAGGACTTAATATATTTTTCACTTTGGTCACCATACATTTAATGAATAAAGAAGGCCAGTGTAAGTCTCAAGTCAAATTGTAAAGGGCAATTTTAAAAAATGACCAAATTTAATTGATAAGCAGCAAAAAATTATGAGTTTTCAATGTTGTTTAGCCAGTACGTATACAGGTTTTTTTTAAATATATTTTTAGCAATAGTGGCTACATTTACATTTCACTGTGCAATATTTGCTCAATGTTGCATTGGTAGCTATTAGGCCTGGTCAAAGATAAACTGGAAAAAGCATACCTTTGAAAACAGTGAGAACTGTATCATAAAAATAAACATATTACAATAAAGTAGAAAATAACTCATGTCCATTTGTTAAACTACAGCTATCCAACCTCTAAGTGCCCTTTTCTGACACTTGAAGTAATACAAAGCATTTTCAAAAATAACCCAGACAATTTCAGTTTTTCAAAATGAACATTTTTACCTCTGATAGTTTTCTAGTGTTTTGAACAAGCATAGCATTTACATTTAGAGAGTGAACATGCCGCACAAAGTCATAAAAAAAAAAAAAAAAAAAGAATAACAAAATTGATAAACCACGCATTCTCAACGGTAACGACAACTTCAGGCGCCTACGCTAACCTCCTGTAAGTATCTTGTGCATCCAGAATTACAATCAATCACAGACATATTTGAACTTTCCATTAGATTTGAGTTACATTATGGAAGAATATGGAGAAAACGCTTTATAGAGCATAAATTAACAAGTGAACAGTCCTTACAAATTAAATAAAGCTCTCTCACAGTATTTTCTTGTGTATAGATTTGTCTAACAGAAGCCCATCTCAGCAAGCTGGTTGGAAATAGAGAAATAGTATGCAAGATTTCACAGTTCAAATAGTTGGTCCAACATTAAATTAAGTGCTTATGTATTTTGGGGGAAAGAGGAAAATAATTAGTCCAGAAAATATTCCAGTACAAAAGGAGTAACAAAGTAGCAGACCAGAGGCACACCACTTGCTGCAGTTTCACGCTGGTGTTGGCAGAAATATCACATCACATATTCTTATTTTTTCTCCAAGACTTCTTAAGTATGAGTCAGTGCCACCTGCTGTTTTAAGTGTGGGCAGCATGACTCTTTTATGCTCAGGTTTATCACTAGAAAATGAATATGTCTTATGTTTATAATGGCTATGGCTATCTTAACTAAATGAATATTTAGTTGGTCTTTACTGTATATTAAAAAGCATAACAGAAATGCTTAAGAATCGGAAAAGTGTGGGGTTTAGGAGCAGGTTCCAAACAGTTACTTAGACACACTTCCGGTTTAGCTGAGGTTAGCCTTTAGAATTTAGTCGCTGTGTTTATTTAAAACAGTTTTTATATCTGTTTGAGACAGACAAGCTAACATGTTAGCTAAACAGGAAGTGCAGTGCCAAGAAAAGTGGGCGGGCAGAATAAAGTGAATAAGTTGGGAAACTGCAACGTGAAACTAAAGTTGGTGCCTAGTGTCTCCGGGTTTATACTGTATACCCTATAGACTACATGGAACGTCAGTTGGCTGGTTTGTATTCAAAATGGCAAACATCTGTACTCATGACTATTTCCTGTTAGCAAGTAGCATTTAGACACAAACACATCCCTTAATCCTGATTTGTAAAAAGTTGTTTGTAGACTGAATTACTTAGAAGAAGAGTTGCCAAGTCTGCTACTTTATAGCAACTTTGGACTTCTTTTTTTGGAAAGTCTCTTGTAAATTTTGACAGTTGTGGGTTGCTTTTTTTGTGCTTGCTCCTGAGCCGCACTTTGACATGAGTGATTTTTTTAGTTAGTTTTTTTTCTTCAGGTTTCATTCATGAAAATATACTCAATAATGTCGGAAATATGAACTTTTAGCATATTTTCATGCATTCAAGTTTTTATTAATGAGCAAATACTAATTAAAATATGCCAAAACCATTAGCCAGCGTTTTGTTGTGAAGCATAATGTTTACTTCATCAATTATTTTAATTACTTTTTTTATAGAGGGTCTAAAGTCACTTGTTTTTGGCATTTTTTCAAAGACTAGGTTGCTTGTTGCTCTCTGAAAGTCTGGCAACCCTGCTCAGAAGTACAGAAGTATTTTTTTTATAAAAACAAGCCAACTGACATTCTGTGCACAGAGACTAACTGCATTTGCCAACTGTACTGAAGAACAGGTACGGTAGTGCATCTATGAGCCTTTTTCCATTTTTTTTTTACTTTTGATTAGCAACATTCTACTGTCACTGACTATTTTAGTATTTAAAAAGTTAAAGATAATTCTATTGTAAAGTGTCTACTTTTTAAATACATTTAAATAAAGATTTAATCATTGGGACATAACAAAACTTGAAAATAACAAAACCTGGACAAAGGACAATTTTTAAATCCAAACAGTAATTAGTATTAGTAATGTTTACAGTGAAATCTTGAATATTATACCTGTAATTTCAAACAGCTGGAGCATTTTAAAGGGCTGTACTGAAATAACCCACAACAATCTTTCTAACAGCGGGCCATTTAAGACACTGTAAACACTATAGGCATTTCCCACGTCTTGTCATTCGGGATCGATTATTATTTTCATTTATCAGAGCAAGTTCAGGCAGTTGCTTTTTCTTTTTAAACACAGTTACGTTCAGCGATAAAGACTGGAGACTGGCATTCGCTTTTACAGCGTCGGGGGTTTCAGGCCGTACTTCCGGGCCACTTCTGTTTGAGCGTAGGCTGCGTCGCATAATGAATACAAATGGGCCATCTCCATCTCCGATTTGGCGAGGTTTATGGCCTTGTTGAACATGTCAATAGCTTTGTCCAAATTACCCCTGAAATTATAGGTAAATATTAGGAAGACAATAAAAAGAACACATGTGATTAGACTTCCTGTTCAAAACTGCAAGACTGATAAACTTGAGTAAAATGAACTGTATGAAGCAGCGGAGTTTGAATTACTTTTTGGTTGTTGTTGTTATTACTTAAGAAAAGTGGATTTTACATAACAGATCCCCTTTACGACTTTTTAAGATATCTGCGGCAACATATTTAAGATGGCAAAGAGACTGAAACTTTTCCATTTTAGACAAAAGTTTATCAAGTAATGTGTGTTAGCTTTAGTAAAATCATTATGCAATGTCCAATTGTGAGCTTTGATTAAAATTCCATTGCTGGTGAAGAATTTGGAAATCAAGCATTACATTAATCTGTATTGGCCTTGTCCACACAAAGACAAAACGATGAGAATTTTAAAAACAAGTTGCATAAACGTGGAGCTGTCTTAAGATTTGTGAGTGTCGGTGTAATGCCTGAAACTGACCAGACAGTGGCGCTGTGACACTGACACAGAAAGTCACAAAACTAGAGGTGGACTTGACATTGTGCATTGAGCAATCTTTTAAAATTCTGAATGAATCTAAAACCCACAGAAAAGACACAATAAGTGGATTTATGCTTCATATGTTTTTGGAATATTTTGACAATCAAAACTGATTAAACAGATGTTGTAGTGGATTTATTGAATTTTTCCGTGTCTTCTGTGGTTTACGGTGCAATGAGATGGTAGATTTTCACAGTGAACATCATATAAAAGTCAGCACATTCTGCAGATGAGACGTGACTCTGGAGCAGTGACGTCATTGTGGAAAGAAAAGTTTTGGATACAGCGTACTGCGGCAAAGCTAAACCGAAGTTTTGGAATTTTTTCACTTTTAAACCTGGTTTCAGACAAATTCGTTTTCCGTGTCCTGAAACTCATGCTTCTCGTGGAATTTTTGTTCTAAAACGCCTGAGCTTGGCTTCGTGTGGACAAGGCCTTAAATGGACAGTCTCTCCAAATTCAAGATCTAAAAGCTTAGATTATTAAGCTTAAACTAAATACATGTTAAGAACTTGCAGGGACCAATACAAACACAACTATTTGTGACCCACCGCATAAGCAAAAATACAATCATTTCTGCCTACAAGGAACTGAACCCATATTGTCAGTTGTCAGTGTCACTTTAAATAGAACAACTAAATAAAACAAAAGTTGATCTCACCTTTGTACTTCAATAGTTCCCATAGTTTCATAGGCAAAGTCACATTTGTTGTCAATTTCAATGGCCTTACTGATGAGGTCTAGACCTAAATCCAGGTCCTGTTTCCACTGAAGCTGTAATAAACTACAATAAAAAACAAGTATTAGTTTAAAGAATTGTCATAAAAAACTTCTTTCCTTCTTTATTTAGATACGGTTCATGTAGATACACACCCTTTGTGGACGTATGTAGTTGCATTGTCAGGTTCCAGCTCAATACATTTGTCATACATCTCGTCTGCTTTTCCAAACTGCTGCTGGTCAGTCAAAGCCTAGGGGGAAGAAGACTTCGTTTTTCTTTCATAATATTTTAGTTTCGATTCAAATGCACATTTTCTTAAGGCACTGAATAAATGTTATTTTTTTTAAAGTAACTAACTCAAAATAATTTCTCCCTGGTAGATCAAAAACTGGGCATAGCAAAAAGTTGACATAGCACCTTTACCTATTATTTTAGTAGTAGAAAAGAAAGTATAATAACAGTTTAACCAATTGCAAGGTAAGTAATCTTAATGGAACAAGATGTGGAGCTGTAGAATTTCTTACCTGAGCGAACAGAGCGTATCCTTCTGCACATTTTGGAAATCTTTTGATGACATCTTCAAAGCCGTCCATGGCCGTCTGAACTTGTGCCGCGTTATTTCCAGTATAAGCTTGTCTATACTAAAAAAAAAAAACACACACACACAAGAGACAAACCCAATTAATAACAAAATATCAGACTTCTCCAGATGGCACATTCAAAAAAACTCACAACAGGAGGTAAATATGAATAAATATTTGACGAATGAGTGAACAATATATTGAAGATAAGAAATTCTTACCAGAGCGAAACATTTTTGTGCTTGTGCGAGTGCAGAGTCTGGTCTTAGAAGAATACACTCATCAAAATCTCCCACAGCTTCGTCCACTTGGTCCAGCAAGATCTTCAACTACGAGACAAAACGACACCACAGCTCAATGCAACTGAATCAACACTGAATATAAATAAATGAGGTGGTCCCTTACCTGCCCCCTGTGGTGATACACGTCTGGGTTTCGTGTGTCGATCTCGGCGGCCATGTTGAAGTCTTGTGTGGAGAGAAGAGGCTGCTGCTGCTGCATGTACATACTCCCTCGTTTGATCAAGGCGTTGGCTCGCAACTGCAGGGATTCACGAAGTCACAGGAATGATTGTGGTTAATTTAACTCAATATTTTTCGTTTTTTTTATATCTGAGTCAAATCTGAGTTGTTTAATACACCGCTACCATGTCTTAGAGCTAAAATGTTTGTACAAGAATTTAGTCCCGAGATTTAGAATGTGAGTTGCCACAGTTGTGTCAAATCAGTAAACTCATCGACATGATCTCTCAAGGAGCTTTTATAGGAAAAAGGATTTTTTTTCTCCTGTAAGAGCATAAGAGCATTGAAGATAGAATATGGCATGACAATGTTGGAACACCAAACACAAAAGACCAAGGCGACTAAGAAGTGGTTTTGTAAGAAACAGTTCTGGAGTAGCCTAGCCGATCTCCAGACCTTAAGCTAGTGGTTCCCAAAGTGGGGCACAGGGGCCACACTCTAAACTACTAGGGGGTCCAATATGGCCGTGAAAGTGGGTGTTCTTTTTGATTAATTTTTGTGTTGAAAAGATTAAGCTCTAAAAACATTAATACAAAAAATGTAATCATCAGCTCTTCTTAAATCAAAAAAAAAACAAACAAGTGTTTAAAATGTATTAAAAATACATTTTAATCACTTTTTTGTTTAAAATAAAGTGTGTAAAAATAATTTTTTGATGAAAGTTACAGATCTCTCTCATCTTTTTAATTGGCACCAATTGATTAGCCAGGCTGGTGTCAACTAGTGTTCTCAATTTCCTTTCACTCGAACTACTAGGTCAACTATTGCAGAACTGTAGACAGTTCCCGAAAACCAGGAAGGATGGTTGTCCAGTCAGTGAACAGAAGCGGTGTGTTGGCCAAAACCAATCTAACTTGAGATAGCAGACTGGCAACAATCACTGACACACATGTTTATGTTCTACTTCCTGGATGACAAAATAACCAAAAACCTGCAGTGGCTGCATCAGGTGTTTTAATTCTAATCCCCTGAATACAAAATTGTGTAGCTTTTGCAAATGTCCAATTTATAAATACTGTATATGTTTTATTGTACGTTGCCCGCTCCTAAACCATATTTAGCTTCTTCCAATGTTTGAAGGAGATTCTGATGAGTGTTGCCAGCTCACCTTGACATTGGCGTCTTTCATGTTGATTACACGGTCAAGATCCGGCTGAGCAGCTGTGGCGTTCCCAATCAGGAGGTAAAACGTTGCCCGCAGCAACAAGGCCTCAGCCGTGTACCGTCCCTCTGAGTCGATCTCTTTTGTGCATTCACTGATGATTTTATCGTAGTTCTCCTCATCCATGAACTGCTTTGCTTTCAGGTAGCCCAAACTGAGACACACAGACAAGTAGAAAAGAATTAGGAACATGCCAGTAACATAAAAAGTGACAGAAATAATAGGAAAATTAATAATAGTATCGTTATTTTTTTATTATTTAACTTTTATTTAACCAGGAAAGTCCCATTGAGATTCAGAGATCTCTTTTTCAAGGGAGTCCTGGCCAACAACACAACCCAAAACACAGACTTACATTTTAAAATAAACAGAAAAGACAAGAGTTAAAAACAGTTACAAATGAATGATTGCATTTACAAGTCTTTCAGAAGAGAGTCGAAACCAGCCATAGAGACAAGAGTTTGGAGTTTAAAAACTCTCTGTAAAGAATTCCAATCTGTTGGAGCACAATACTGGAAAGACATTTTCCCTTTTCTGTTCTAACATTGGGAACAATCAATGAGTAGACATCCTGAGAACGCAACTGATGAGGTCCATCAGGCCTACGCTGAAGATACACACTCAGGTCTGAAGATACACACTCAGGTATGAAGGAAGTTGACCAACAAGTCCTTTGTATATAAACCTAAAGCAGGACGTCCAACACCAGAGTACAGGTCACAGTGATGGGTCCGTGCACCACAGTTTGTTATAAAGCACAAAGAGGCGTGAAACACTGAATCCAGTGAACGCAGAGCTTGGGCTGGAGCAGGTCTATACAAAAGGTCTCCATAGTCCAACACAGGAAGGAATGTTGCAGCAACAAGTCTCTTTCTGGAATTGAAAGAAAATGACAGCTTGTTTCTGAAATAAAAACCTAATTTCAAACGCAGCTTTTTCACAAGAGAGTCATGTGTGGTTTAAAAGACAATCCATCATCAATTATGACACCCAAGTATTTAAAAGTATTCACAACTTCAATAACTGAGCCGTCAGGTGTAAAAACTGAAGGGACATTCTGTAGAGCTCTACTTCTACTAAACAGCATCAACTTTGTTTTGTTGGCGTTAAGAGAGAGCTTTAATTCAGAGAAACTGTGGCACACGACGTTTATGTACTTGAGAATCAAGTATATAGTTAGCATGATTGTGTTACATTACTAGTTCGAATACAATAAAGGAGGGGCACTTGATTTTCATACCACAAACACCATTTAGGTTTAAATTTGACAACATCATCTCATAAATCCTTTGATACATGATTAATATCGACTTGTATTGATTTTTGGTAGCAATTGCGGCTTAAAAACCACTGGTGGAGTGCTCGTTTGGCTACAAGGTGATTTGCTGTTTGTGGTGAGGAGTTGGTGTCATTATGTAGAGCACAAATATGGCATGTGTGGTGTTTCTGTTGCCTGCTTATCGACGCAGAGATTTAAAGCAAAGGAACCAAAAAAATTGAACTGTTTTTCGGTGCCCAGACCTTGATAGACATTGCTCAACTTGTGCTGGCTTCTAAAAGTTGTTCAAAGTGCTTATAGACTCATTGTGTTGACAAAATATGAGGCGAAGAATGTATTATAAATTTGGTTGATTTGTAATTGTTTTTATCCTACACAGCCCACGATTTATTGCATTATCATACAAAGCACAACATTACGTTTAGCTTTACTTTTTTTTTTATGTGGAGTCTGATTTTTTTGAGAAAATGCAAGCAAAAAGGCAAAGTGATGTGTGTGATAGGAATAGGTGTTAGATTTTTTATACAAGATTAGCTCTCTTGTGTAATTAAACTAGCCAACTGAATCAAAACTCAACATTTTAAATGTATTTTCTCATTTTTGCCAAACGTTAAGATGGAAATAAGAGCAAAAACACATCTAAACATACTGTATTTTGCACTGCTAAAAAAATAAATAAAATAAAACTCAAAAAGCCAGAGTTTCTCAGGACAGAAATTTGGGTTGGGAATGTGTTTCGAAGAGGGTGGGGGGCTGCCTGTATTTCGAGAGCCGACACGTGCTTCAAATGGCCCAAAATACACAAGTAACCATTGAGTACAGCCCTAGTAAAAATGTTGCGTAGTTCTGCTTTTACGCCAAAAAACAGCTTTAGTGACAAAATTATACACGCATTGGGGTTAGAGAACAACTGCCTTAAATCGCTCAATGTGAATTAAAACACTGTGTGCGTCTCACCTCTCAGAAACCTCAGCCGCCTCCCCCTCTTTGTCCTTGTCCTCGTCTTTTTTCTCTCCTTTCTGCAGTGGCTGTGAGATGATGTCGTCAGTGAAGGAGCTGAAGTATGATTTGATAAACTGAGGAGAAGGCATCATGGGTTCCCGATTCTGCATCAAAAAGACACAACATTATCAACAGGTTGTGGTCTTATATTAGAACTCTGACAATACAGCTTAGACAAATTTAAATTGATGGGCAATTTAAAGCTTATGCACTTAAATAACTAATATTTGCCTTTTTTAGCACACTGGCCTTAATCCTCCAGTCAATATTGTATTTTGGCTGTCCTGTTTCTATAGAACACACATGCAAAGAGGAAAGTGCAAGAAACACGACAACATTTATGATAATAGAAAACAAGACAAAACAAACATGACTGTGAGGAAGTTTGGATTCATTCTAAATTAGAACTAGGCAGCAATACAGTATATTGAATTTTAGATTATATCCCTAATTGTTGTCTTGAAGATATGCAAAAAAGAAACATTGAGTATATTGTTAGAATAAAAAATGCTTCAAAAATAGTTGTTTAAAGATACAAATGAAAAAAGTTAGATTATTGTAGTAGTTCAAATAAGTGTAGAAGGTGATATTTTAGTCACAAAAACTAACAAAAAAAATTGAGCAACTAAGACACTGACGAATGGTCGATTGTCAGTGTCTTAGTTGCTCAATTTTTTTGTTAGTTAGAAAGCAAAATTGCAAATGTATTAAAATGTATATATGAAAACAGCTCAACAGCCTATTTTTTCTGATCATGTGACAATGTGCTTCAACATTTTTTCAGTTGGTTTGAGATAATATCGTCTGAATATTGGATAATATAACTGATAATATAACTGAGACATCGATTTCTGTCATTACTGCACAGCCCTTTTATGTAATTTCGAGAAATGTATTTAAAATTATCCAAATAAATAGCTTTTCAAAATTGTAAAACATCATTATTGGCCATAAAGAAATCCACATTAATTAAAACTTATCAAATATAGGACTAGGAAATAGGACTGGGCAATTTGATATTGTATAAAAAATACCTTGTACTTTTCTTTGGCCTTCTCTTTACCCAGTTGTTTGAGCACTTTGTCTGCCAGGAGCATGCTCTGTTGGTTTTGGAAAGCCTCGAGAATACAGACCGCTGTGACGTCTGAAAAACAACAAATTCACAATCTTAGAAATAAATATTTTAGAATGATGACAAAACCACAATCCATGAGCAACTATTATAAACTATTAGGTGATTTAGTTCTTTTGACTGACCTCAAACTAGTCTAGGACTGAGCAATTTTGGAATCAAAACTACCACCTCTTTCCCCCCTCATTGTGATGGATCTCAATTTTCAAAAAAAAAAAAGTTACTTCTTCATTTCTTCTTCTAAAGTTTAAACATTTCAGCAGGGTTAGAGAGATGAAATTGAAGATCTTTTTTTAAACCCACTAAACATACAATTTCTTTTTAACTACAGTATATAAAGTATTTGCAAGCCGTGATCGGTAGTATTTGACAATTTTGCTTCATTTCCAGTGGGCTTTATACTTTATATTATGGCACAATTATGAAAAATCTAGTGAATAAACAAAAAGAACGGATTTCATACAGCAATCGAACATTCCGTCTGTTCCATCAGCCAAATAGTTTATAGAGGAAATTATGATACTTCAGGTTATATTTCAAAGTGATGTCTTTTTGAATTTTCTGCATCCATAGCACTACATATGCCTGTTACTTAGGGCTGGGCGATATGGGGAAAAATTTATATCACAATTTTCTTGGAATCATATCACAATTTAAATTTTATCACGATTGTTAAATTGTCTATTTTCAAAATGATTTTTAGAAAGTTCCTTCTTCACAATCAATGTCTAGATCCAGCCGTCATAGGCTGATCAGTGTTGCCAGATTTTCAGAGAAAAAACAAGCACTATCCCAAACAAGTGACCTCAATCCTTTAATAAAAAATATTTAATATAATCATTACATTAGAACATTGTGGATCTCCACAAAACAAGTTTCTAGCTATTTTTAACATCAATATCAACTTCTAGACCTACAAATATGCTAAAAGTCTATTATATTTTTTATTTAGACCGGAAAAATTGCAAAAATTCAAATCTTTTATGACTTGACAGTGCAGGCCAAAAAAACTCTTCGTAAAAAAAAAAAAAATTCTTTGTAAAACAAAAACAAAAAAAATAAACAGCCCAATATTGCTGTAAGACAATTCTGAGGCTGAGAAAAGTCAGTTAGAAAAAAGAAAAGAGTCTGTGTTTGAACAGATGGATTCAATCGAGAATTAATAAATCTCGATTTCTTTAAAAAAGCAGATTGTCACAGGGATGAGCTCACGATTCAGTTTTTATCATGATATTGCCAGCCCTACTGTTACTATTGCATTTATGTTGTTTAATTAACTTTGTAGACCTTAAATTATACAGTACATGGTAGACCGTTTACTTTAGCTCATTCATTGTTTCTTTTTGCATAATACAGAAAGCATATAAAACTCATGGAGTAAGTATAAATAATGCTTTGTTCTTCTAATAGTATTTGATGGAAAAAAATAAACTGAATTTGGAATTTTAACAATTATTGATCATATAAAACAAAATTTACCTTCGAGACATTCCTTCTTGTTGTCCAGCTTCTCCAGAGCTTTGGCCCTCCTGAACAAAGCCTTGATGTAACGTGGATTCAACCCAACAGCTTTAGTGCAGTCCTGAACCACTTCAGCCCATTTACTCTGAAAGGAAATGTACTAATGAGAACATACAAATAAACGGATAGAGGTGCACAGAGAAACTTTCTAATAGATAATGTTCCCTACCACTAAACATAAATAGATCCAAAATATGAATCACTGTTTTTTTATTGCTCAAAAATACCTTGAAAAACAGTGAGCAGGCAGTTCTCCACAAATTGACTTTATTTGTATACAAAAGGCCACGCACTTTGAATCGAGACGAGGGAGCTTTCCAACTCTCTGTATGTGGAGCAGTCTCAGCGACCCGAGCGGGGGGGCGGGGTAGACTCACGGTCCGAGGGGCCACGCGATGTGCGACCCTCTGACGAAGACGGAAGTGAACCGTCGAAACTAGTCAGTAATAACCATCTCTTACGATACTTGTGTATAGAAAAACGCTTCATAATACTTAAGAAACATGATGACATCCCTAACTTATCGTCCACATTCCTTTCATTTGTAGCCTATGACAATACTGTATGCAATCGAAAGAAGCCTAAAAAACAACATGGCGAGAAAAAAAAAAAAAAAATAGAAAAAAAAACAGAAAAATAAAAAAAAACATAATGAGTGAGGAAGTCAAATGACAGACAACAATAGTCTTTGTTCATGCATCAGCAAAAAAATACGATGGAGATCGAAAGAGCGGGGGTGACAGAACTGACAGGCGAGTGGGTCGGATCCAGAAAATCCAAAAAAATCTGGACTAAAATCTATCAAAATAATAGAAGTCAAAAGATTTGACATGACATATATTTATAAAAATACATTTAGAGTAAAAATCAAGAAGTACAGTAAGCTTTCTCTTGGAAAATTGAATCAAACATTAATCTACGTGAACACAGGGATGTTACAGTTTGAACAGCTTGTGAACAAACTCTAGTTAATAGAAAACTTCTGTAAAACAAAAGTCAAAATCACAAGCATAAGGTATACAGACAAGCCTTGACATAACTATAAAAAACAAACAATTGTAATTCTCAAAAGCCGCATCACTCACCAGCTGTTCATAAGCTGCTGCTCTGTTTTGGTAGAACGTGGACAGGTCACTCTTCTGCTCTGTAGGACACATGCTGATGGCTTCTGTGTAGCACTGGATTGCATTCTCATACTTTCCAGCTTTGAAGTATTTATTTCCTTTGTTCTTTGCTGCCTGGGCTTTATCCAATGGGCTCTGTGTAAAAACATACCATTACATGTCAACAACACTGACTTTTGATATCATCAACCTGCTCATTTCAGAGAAATAATTAAGACATTTTATATAAAACTACAGAAATGTACATTAATTGCTAAGAGAAAATACTTTGTAAAGTTCTATGTTGATTGTTTAAAGCAGAGCAAACGTCAAAGCTGAAAACTGAAAGAGAAACTGTGGCATTTCACAAGCATTTGATTGGATAATGCCAATGTCATTTCTTTAGATGGACATACTACATACAGACAATTATGACACTAAAATACTGACACTGACACGCCTCTGCATGAATGACCCAACTCAACCTGAGACCACGTGTAAAACTCAGTTAAACGTACAAACAGAGCACTCACAGGGTTGAGAACATATTAACAACGTTAGCAATGACAACAGATCCATCTTTATAGCAAAGTATCATTAGCTAATCCACAGCAGAGATCAGGATCAGGGCTAATGGCCTCGCTTTGAGGCAACTGTCAGTTACTGACAGCGGTGTGTCCTTGACTTCAGCACATGGACAGCAAACAGGCTTGTTTCAATAAATACTTTGACCTAATACACTTGTGTCAGTGCTTATGACTATGTGCAGAGATGCGCAGGTGTCATGAACAGTGTATTACCAGGTTGTCCAGCTCTGGGTTGGCTTTAGCCGCGCCGTCTTGGCCCTGCACGGGACTGGCGCTGCCTTCTGGAGTCTTCCGCTCTCCGCTGCCTTTGCCTCGTTTCTCTTTCGCTCTGCTGCGGTTCCACAGATACACGGCTCCCACACCGAGCACTATCGGGGTCCCGACCAACAGGGCCAGCTGCCAGCGGGGCAGACCCGTCCCAGACTGCGGCTCAACTGGCTTGGAAGCAGCCATGGTAAATTGGACAGCAGCAGCGATAGCAAAAGCAGCCTGCAGCGTGCGTGCGTGCGTGCGTACGTCTTCTTCTACGGCTCTAGAGGTCACACCTGCAGCGCGGAATCATGGGATATTCGCGAGCTCACTGGAGGCCACCCATGGATTATATTATCTTTGAGGCACATGGATCTATATGAGCACGCATGAAGGTGGTTCTTTCATACTTTTGTTAAAGTCGGAATCATTTTAGGACAAGGGAAATAAGACACAGTTTGTTAAACATAGACGCACAATCAGTGGTAAATAGAACGTGTCTTCTAACAATATAAATTCCTAATAATCTGTAAAATTAACATAAACAAAAAACAAAAAACTTTTTTATCACGTTTCACGCAAGAGAAAAAAAACACTTAACTCATTAACTAGTTATCAAATAATATTTTTTCAAACCTCGGTTTTCTGTCCTCCCACGAGAGGGCGACTAACAACATGTAACCACTTTAAATAACTTCAGTGAGATGATTATCTGCCCTCGTGTGGACGCACCGAGACAGTGTTTTTCCTCTGCAGGTGAGTGTCATATTTTTGTTCTAATCTACCAACAATGCATTTTGTCCAGTTTAAATTCAAGCTGGTATGTCTATGTAAATTAATGTATGTGTCCTGGATGTCTTCAGATAAGGACAACAAATACACATAGGCCTGAAGTAAAATAACGTTAATGAGGCCATCATATTATTATTGAAATGTTGAAGTACATGTCTGCAGCAGGTACTATGTGTCTGTGTGTGCTTTTCTTACTAAATGGGTCATTGTGTTGCTAAATTTGGCTCAAGCAGTTACCTGTGGTTTATTGTGAGAGGATCATCTTAATCTGTAAAACAAACATGCTATAGTTGGCTTTGGAGAAGTATTTTTGGCCCAGACACTAGAACCGTGATGGATGACACTGACACTTAACATTAGTGATTGTAGATATTTTCAGTAAAGTTCACTGATAAAATGTAAAAAAATGCGCTCATCCATGCTTCGGTTTATTAAAATTCACAAATCTCAGTGACTAATCTATAATTAGAAGTGCTTATATTAATACGTAACTTTGTCTGAGCACCCTTTTCAGTTAGTTTTTTTGTATTACCTCTTTTAAAAAGTATCAATATTTATTTATATAGATATTTTTTACCATATTTTATTCTATTCTACATGCTTATTTTACCTTATTTTGCCTCTTACATTTGATCTAATTGATTAATAACATTCTGTGAGCTAAAGTGTCCAAGAAGTTTCCATTTAAGATTAAGAAGTTTGTCTAAAGCCTTTTCCACACTAGAGGATTTTAGGCCTGAGCAGATTGTAGGTTAGATAAGATAAGATAAGACAAGATAAGATATCCTTACTCACGTCTGGTTAACATGTTATGAGGAAACAGCCAGTCAGAGCAACCAGACAGTCAACTCTTGAAAAGTTGAAAAAGCAGATTTCCATTTTAAAAACAGGTGAGTTACTTTTTAAGTCCACAGACTTTGAATGAGTTGGTTTTCCTCAGGCACTTTGATTTCCCCCACCATGTTATATCCTCCAGCTACGGTAGTCTGACTGTAAAGCTAGTTTTACAATATAAATTAATATATTATTATATATTACAACTACAATTTAACAAATTGATTATTCAAATAATTATCAAAACATTTAGTATAATATAATCACTAATGGTATAGGCTACAACATGTGTCATAACCTGAGAAAAGGCCCACATTGCATGATAACAACATAACATAAACATTGTACAAATTGTGTTTTTTATTTAAACACTAGTCTAAATCATCACCTTGTACTTCAGCTCAAATTTTACAAAAATCGTGTATTCAGGTGACTTTTGAGTTTAAATCTGTAGAATAATTGGCCAGCTAACTGGTTACCAAAATAATTGTTAGTTGCAGCCTAAATTAGAACTATGTGGTCTGGATTTTCCAGGCAAACAAAAATGAACCCACTTCAAACTGAAACTGTTTCTCAACTTTTGGACTCTTTGTGAAGCTGACTCTTTTTAGTTTGGCCTCAGATGGCTCCAATCCAAGTTCATTTATAAGAACCTTTTAGAAGCAACAAACATTGACCGTATTGTAGCATTTTACATAAAAACATAAAGGTGAGCAAACAACACAGTCACAAAAAACACTCTTTCATGGTTAAAAGCCAAAGAGACTTAAAACCTTCAGTGACTCAGCCTGTCTTATGTACTGAGGTAAACTGTTCTAGAGGTGAAGGTCTGTCTTATGTACTGAGGTAAACTGTTCCAGAGGCGAAGGCCTGTCTTATGTACTGAGGTAAACTGTTCCAGAGGCAAGGTCTGTCTTATGTACTGAGGTAAACTGTTCCAGAGGCGAAGGCCTGTCTTATGTACTGAGGTAAACTGTTCCAGAGGCGAAGGCCTGTCTTATGTACTGAGGTAAACTGTTCCAGAGGCGAAGGCCTGTCTTATGTACTGAGGTAAACTGTTCCAGAGGCGAAGGTCTGTCTTATTGCCTGCCAGCATTCCCACACTTCTTTCGATTTGAAAGAAGTGGTATGGGCAATCCTGATAGCACCTCCTTCACGATTTTGAGGCAACGTCCATCAGAGCCGTTCTGGGGAAAACGTCACATCCGTGGCCGCCGAGGCTACTCATAACAAGCATATGGCGTCCGCATCAGACAAACTATTTCATGCTGCACTCTCCTCGGTTTTAAAAGACTTGATATATCGTTAAATTACGTGCGTAACTCCATTCTCGGCTGTTTTCGTTCATGTTTCGCTCTTGACGCGATGCGTCGTCACGTCCGCTATTCTTCTGATTGGTTAACTCGGCGTTTGCTAGTCGCCTTTTGAATGAATACTGGCGCACTTCCAGACTATCGAAGTTTGATAAATAAATCTGGATTAGATGGTGCCAGGCCTGTCTTATGTACTGAGGTAAACTGTTCCAGAGGCCGAAGGCCTGTCTTATGTACTGAGGTAAACTGTTCCAGAGGCGAAGGTCTGTCTTATGTACTGAGGTAAACTGTTCCAGAGGCGAAGGCCTGTCTTATGTACTGAGGTAAACTGTTCCAGAGGCGAAGGTCTGTCTTATGTACTGAGGTAAACTGTTCCAGAGGCGAAGGCCTGTCTTATGTACTGAGGTAAACTGTTCCAGAGGCGAAGGTCTGTCTTATGTACTGAGGTAAACTGTTCCAGAGGCGAAGGTCTGTCTTATGTACTGAGGTAAACTGTTCCAGAGGTGAAGGTCTGTCTTATGTACTGAGGTAAACTGTTCCAGAGGCGAAGGCCTGTCTTATGTACTGAGGTAAACTGTTCCAGAGGCGAAGGTCTGTCTTATGTACTGAGGTAAACTGTTCCAGAGGCGAAGGTCTGTCTTATGTACTGAGGTAAACTGTTCCAGAGGCGAAGGCCTGTCTTATGTACTGAGGTAAACTGTTCCAGAGGCGAAGGTCTGTCTTATGTACTGAGGTAAACTGTTCCAGAGGCGAAGGCCTGTCTTATGTACTGAGGTAAACTGTTCCAGAGGCGAAGGTCTGTCTTATGTACTGAGGTAAACTGTTCCAGAGGCGAAGGCCTGTCTTATGTACTGAGGTAAACTGTTCCAGAGGCGAAGGTCTGTCTTATGTACTGAGGTAAACTGTTCCAGAGGCGAAGGTCTGTCTTATGTACTGAGGTAAACTGTTCCAGAGGCGAAGGCCTGTCTTATGTACTGAGGTAAACTGTTCCAGAGGTGAAGGTCTGTCTTATGTACTGAGGTAAACTGTTCCAGAGGTGAAGGCCTGTCTTATGTACTGAGGTAAACTGTTCCAGAGGCGAAGGCCTGTCTTATGTACTGAGGTAAACTGTTCCAGAGGTGAAGGTCTGTCTTATGTACTGAGGTAAACTGTTCCAGAGGTGAAGGCCTGTCTTATGTACTGAGGTAAACTGTTCCAGAGGTGAAGGTCTGTCTTATGTACTGAGGTAAACTGTTCCAGAGGTGAAGGTCTGTCTTATGTACTGAGGTAAACTGTTCCAGAGGCGAAGGTCTGTCTTATGTACTGAGGTAAACTGTTCCAGAGGCGAAGGCCTGTCTTATGTACTGAGGTAAACTGTTCCAGAGGCGAAGGTCTGTCTTATGTACTGAGGTAAACTGTTCCAGAGGCGAAGGTCTGTCTTATGTACTGAGGTAAACTGTTCCAGAGGCCAAGGTCTGTCTTATGTACTGAGGTAACTGTTCCAGAGGTGAAGGCCTGTCTTATGTACTGAGGTAAACTGTTCCAGAGGCGAAGGTCTGTCTTATGTACTGAGGTAAACTGTTCCAGAGGTGAAGGTCTGTCTTATGTACTGAGGTAAACTGTTCTAGAGGTGAAGGTCTGTCTTATGTACTGAGGTAAACTGTTCCAGAGGTGAAGGTCTGTCTTATGTACTGAGGTAAACTGTTCCAGAGGCGAAGGCCTGTCTTATGTACTGAGGTAAACTGTTCCAGAGGTGAAGGTCTGTCTTATGTACTGAGGTAAACTGTTCCAGAGGTGAAGGTCTGTCTTATGTACTGAGGTAAACTGTTCCAGAGGTGAAGGTCTGTCTTATGTACTGAGGTAAACTGTTCCAGAGGCCAAGGCCTGTCTTATGTACTGAGGTAAACTGTTCTAGAGGTGAAGGCCTGTCTTATGTACTGAGGTAAACTGTTCCAGAGGCCAAGGTCTGTCTTATGTACTGAGGTAAACTGTTCCAGAGGTGAAGGCCTGTCTTATGTACTGAGGTAAACTGTTCCAGAGGCCAAGGCCTGTCTTATGTACTGAGGTAAACTGTTCTAGAGGTGAAGGCCTGTCTTATGTACTGAGGTAAACTGTTCCAGAGGTGAAGGTCTGTCTTATGTACTGAGGTAAACTGTTCCAGAGGTGAAGGTCTGTCTTATGTACTGAGGTAAACTGTTCCAGAGGTGAAGGTCTGTCTTATGTACTGAGGTAAACTGTTCCAGAGGTGAAGGTCTGTCTTATGTACTGAGGTAAACTGTTCCAGAGGTGAAGGTCTGTCTTATGTACTGAGGTAAACTGTTCCAGAGGTGAAGGTCTGTCTTATGTACTGAGGTAAACCGTTCCAGAGGCGAAGGCCGGTCACTGAAAGATCATTTCTTTTTCGGTCATGCTTCCTCGCAGCTGCACTTTGCATAAGTGAGGCCTGACTGACTTACCCAGGGACACACTGCAAGCGTATTTCGCGCTACGCAGCCCTACGCGCGTTAAAATAGCCCAACGATGCACGCGTATCGTTTAGAAACATGTAAAGTCAATGAGACCGGCCACACACCGGCGCTTGACGCGCGTAGCGAGCGTGACGTCGTGCGAGCGTTGCGCGCGCGAGAATGGGAGCGAAAGAATCCAACCTATTTTTTTTGTCGCTTGACACTGGCGTAGCTGCGTAGAGCGTAGAATACAGAGAATACAGAGAAATCAGGCTTCTACAGTTGTATGTGTGTACTTGCCATCACACCACACGTCCTGGGACAGACCTGGACTGTGTGACGGAGCCCTGCTTCAATAGAACTGCCTGCTTGAGTTTTCATATTTACTATTGAAAACCTCGCGTTTGCCGTGATCAGCCGGTCCAGAGGGAAATAGAAGCCTATTCATGTGGTTATTTCACTATAGACGGATACATGAGCAGAAACACAGACAGACAAACTTGAACAGTTTTCCATTGAGAAACACAGGGTGAGTGGCTCGCGTTGACGCACCACAGGTGAGCACGGGGCATCTGCTGCGATTGGCGGTGTGGCCACCCATGCGTGGACGCACGGCTGTAGTTTCGCTTGTTCAGCACGTCATTTTTGTCGCTTGCTGTGTGTCTGGCCCTTAAACGTACAGAGCATTACAAAACTGAAACAAGTAGTTATAAATCATGCATCAGAATTACATATTGGTGTTTAGAAATAAGGGGCTTTTCTGAGTTACTCTAAACAAAGGGCTCAGTGGTTTATTCTAGATGATATAACCGAGAACAAGCTCTGCCCCAAAAAAGTCAGTTTATTTTTTTTATTTTTTAGTTAAGAACAGTAAAGTTGCATCTGGAGTTTAGGCTTGAAATAACATTAGATTCGGCATGTGTGGGGTTTCAACAATTTTTCTTTCAAAGCTAAAGCAATATTTATTAAATGAACTTTAAGGACCTGTAGACCAGGGCTATTCAACATGAATCAGGCCCTCCAACCTTCTAAGTCCGGCCCACAACCATCTTCCAAACTATACAGTATTGTTTTGTATTTAGTCTTATAGTTCCATCAGTATCCAGATGACTTTTGTATTTTATTTTTCCACAAAAATCTATTAAAAAACGTATTTTACAATGGTGTAATGATTTAATGTTGAATATGCAATTAAAAAAAAAAAAAATTCTAATGTGTTTAAAGATTTTCATCCAAAAGACGGTTAAAATGTGGTGACACAGTGCTTATAGTTGAAGACTATTTACAAGTAATGTTTTATTGCTAAAAAATATTTTTTAAATTTAGTTTTAGTAATTCAATGATCTTTGCCGTAAAAAAACATGTGTTTTTACGTGCATAGTCATCCTGTTATTGCTTTCAAATATCAGAAAACAATTCTGATTATTATTGTTTTATTTTGTCAAATTAGTCAATAATTTAATTGTGGCTCGTTACATTTCTCCGGCCCAGAGGTCACGACCTGTCGCATAATCTGGCCCTCATGAAAATAAAGTTGAATAGCCCTGCTGTAGACAATTTATTTGGGGATATTTTACAGTCCAAACTCTGCCTGATACATCCCAGAATGGCTTATTTGACTGAAGATAGAAGTGCAGTACATCTACTGTTTAAATTCATATTTTATCCCACACTTTGCTTTATCTGTATTTGTAAAAGTACCAGTGCGGCTACATTTTCTGATCATAAATATTACCTTGTTAAATATGAATAATCGTCCATGTTTAAGTATTTGTGTGTCGTGTCTTTCACTTGTAAGTCGACCTGATGTCAACTTAAGAAAAAACAAGGGCTTAGTCTAATCTTCTTGTGGGTCATTATCCAGTTACATGACACATCAGCACGAGCGTCTCACAACACCGCCGAAGCTGAGGATCCTTCTGAAGCTCATAAGACTGGCTTTCAAATTGTGATTAGCTTGGTGTGAAAACAACTGTGGTTAATGTTTATTATAGTGGCAAAAAGGTGTTATATTTCTTTCATTATATATGTAGTATTATATATAGGATTAAAAAGCCTTTGTTTTACCAAAATGTGCTTGCAACATGATGATTTGTTACACCAATGACCACGCTCTGGCCCTCCACACTTGTCTAGGTTAAAATATGGCCCACAAAAAAAAAATTGCCCAGCAAAGGTAGTTCTAAGGCAAAATCCCATCTCCATCTACGTATTTCATAAAAAAAAATCACAATTCATCAAAAATGTTGTTACAATTTACACAAAAACAATGCATTTTTCAGACAATCGTGAAATAATGTGAAATGTATTTAGATTTTAGTCTATGTAAAAGAGGAGCTATTTTGTTTTTTTAGTTTGGTTAGGCATAAACTATAATATATGATTAGTAATTTGCATGTTGTTTTTTGTAAAATTATAAAATTGATGAAAAACAGCTGAACTAGAGAGAAGTCCATTGACTTCCTGCTCAAAACTGCAGAACTGATAAGCCCCGCCTCTTCATTGTAAGATTTTAATGTAACAAGCAGCAGATGTTAAATGTGTAATTGGCTCTGTGCACAGAAGTCAGTTGGCTTATTTATTCTCAAAAATGCTAACTTCCTGTGGGCATGTTTGTTTCCTGTTTAGTTCATTTCTATAAGGTTTCACCATATACATATAATTAGTAGAGGGGCAGTTGGACTCTGATGCTACCAAACACTTAGCATCTGAGCTAGTCCGGTATGTTTTGAAGAAGTCCGGAGCATTTCCTGTTTGTTTTCCTAAAGTCGTTAGCATTAGCCCTCAAAAGAAAGATGTGGAGTGTCAGCTGGTACAAACAGATCACATATAGCGGAGGTCAAAGGTCAGAGCCTTGCTACAACTTACTGTTGAGTTTACAAAGTTTTTAATAAGTGTTTTATTAAAGTTAAAATTTGTGTCTAAAACTTCTAACGGCTAACAAACTTCACATAGAGATTTCTGTTCAAGTGAATCATTTAGGACTTTTATGACCAGTAAACATCACTAACTGTCACTTTGACTCTTCTCTTTGTAAAGTCAACGGTTATAAGCTTTCAACACAATTTTTGAAAAAATAGAACATTTTTTTTCAACATCTGAAAATGTACTTCTTGCTATTAATTTTTTTGATGTTGTCTTATCACAGTCTTGTACAAATGTTTACAAAAATGTTTTAGTGAGTGAATTTTGGTTCATTTAATGAACATTTTTATTTGATGTTTTTTCAAATGCACCATTCACAGGCTGAGATACAGTGACTGTGACAACCAACCGTGTGACAACCAACCCGTGTGACAACTAACCCCGCTCTCCCCTACTCATTACTTTTGCAATAGTGGGAGAGGAAGATGGCAGTTTGCAGGATTTGAGAGAAAGAACCCTTGTTGGCATAAAAAGGATTAAGTGAGCAGTGATTTGCCCACCACTGCCGACGCCCAACCAGACTATGTTACGGTTAAGGGTTGAAATGAAACACCAGGTGAAGGTTAGGTACTGTTTGATGATCTTGACCCCACGTTGGAGGCCACAGATGCATACAGAGCAGCTGTATATGTGGCATCTTCCAAACTATCAAACTAATGATCTGATGTGTCTTTTGACATAACTTTAATACATTATACCAATAAAACTGTTTCTTTTTTAATACTCCGCATATTGTTTGACAAAAGGCATAGTAGAAACCTCCTGAAATGACTGTTTACATTACCGTGTGATGAATAGGAGATGTTTTGCTGTGTGCGTCTAACCTCAGCCCTGGGCCACACCACACACAGGGCACTCCATAATTATTGACGGCTTTGATGAACCCAGCGAGTGGAAAGTATGGAGTTTTCAGCTGTGTTCCCTCAGGCGCACCAATGCAATGGAAAGATACCAAATAAAATAGTCACATTAGCTTCTGCAGTAGAACTTTTTACAACTAGCGCACGTATCAGGAGTTCCGGTAGTATTAAATTGACAGGATAGCGTACACCTTTTACTTAACATATGGCTTGTTTTGGCAGTTTTTGTGATGTTTTTAATTGTTGTTGGACATGGTAAACATTGCTTTATTATGTCTTAAAGGTGCTATAACTGATTCATTTTTGCTTCCTTAAAAGCAAACAGACATAATTCATTTACATTTTTTACATCTGTCACATACGTTTTGCTCGCTTACCTTATATGTTCCCAGCCTTCACGTTGTTTACCATGATGTGTTTTCAGCTTTTTTTTCAGCTGTCAGGAGCGAGACGTGCTAATAAATCAATCGCGCTAATGCAGCTAGCCAGAATACAAACAACAACAACAAATGAACTTTGCAGATTTTGGTAAACAAACAGGACATTGTTAGACGTAGACAGGCAGAGCGGACTTATTTTCATGTATTAACAAGATATCTTTATTTGAAACTATTTTATTGCAAAAAAAATAATAATAATAAATGGGTATAGCGCCTTTAATTTGTCAGAAAAATGTGTATCTTTGCAACAAAACAAACAAAAAAGACAAACATAATCAATAGGTTATGCACTGACATTATATTATTTGATAAGTGTTCTCAACATTCTGAGTGGCAAAAGTGTGACAAAAACACATTTTATTTGATGTTGCTGTGTCAGTTGCGCAGTTGGAGATTTGCTGTCACAAAACAAAACAAAAAATCTCATCAAACAGACTGAAAAACCTTCTTGTTTATGTTCATAAAAGTTCATGATTTCAGTCGTTAGTGACCCTAAAATCTGTATCAATGAAAAATGTGACAGAAGCCGAAGTGTTCTTGTTGTTTGTCTGGGTTTCTGCTACTGTTTACCAGATTTTTTTATAGGCACTACATACAATTTTCCACAATAAAATACAATACAATAATTTTCCCAACAGCCAGAAGTACATCTTGTTAAATACTCAAGTGAAAATTGGTCTGCAGTTTCTTTGTCTCTGTCTAATGTATCGTTTGTTCACTAAAATCCATAACGTTCGTCGTTTGTTGCTGCTAGCATTGTGGCTAACTTAGGATGACCGTATTTTCAAATTTAAAAACTGGGACTCACTCAAAGTTTTCGCGGAGGGTAATGAACATTCTGTGAAAAAGCACTTGCATTTGGTCAATTCTAGGCTCATTCACACTCATGTATATTCTCTGAAACTTCTGTCAGTGCAAATTTGAGTATTTTCTTCTTGTATTTTGGTCCTTTTCTAGCACATTTTTTTTTTATCTTTTGACAAGAAAAACAGCAATATATTTCTTACATCACTATTGGAAAGTGTCAGATTGGTTAAATATCAGGACAACTGGAAAACGTGTTGTGTAAAACTGGGACAAATACGTAGATTTGGATAGGTTTGTGGGGACATGGGACACCGGGTTCAAAATAAGCTCTGTCCCAGGTATATAGGGATGTTTGGTTACCTAGCTAACAGCTGTGAAAAACCAAACACATCATCCTCAACAATTCGGAGGCTCAGAATGCATTAGATAAGTGAGCAAAGCATGTAGACTAGAGTGAAAAGTTCAATATTTAGGTTTGTTTAACTAAGCAAAAATTGGTATAGCACCTGTAACATGTCAGATACAGTGGTATGGCATGATATGGTATGGTATGATTTGTACAGGGACAATGCACACTTGACATTAAAGGTGAGGTAACACGATTTAGGTTTTAAATCTAACAACTTCCTCTTTCCTTTCACAATGTGCTGTATTTACTACATACTTTTTAGTGGAAAGAACAAAGTTTACAAATTTACAACTAAAAAAGTTAGCTACCCCACCTTTAACCACAAAGGAGAGAAGCTTGTGTCAGGTTGTAGGAAAAAAAAATGCTAATTTCTAGGTTGATGTTATAATTTCAGATGAAAATAGCTCTTCATGTAAGTGGTTTCTTGACATTATTATTGTATACAGTATATATCAAATGTACTTTTAATTGAATTTAATTCAATTTAATCACGAACACATAATTCTAGCCCACTACTAAAACTATATCAGACTATTGGCCACCTTCACGTGTCACTCTACTCTGCCATACTTTACACATACATTACATTCATGAGTAGGTGCAAACTTGTCTTTTTATGTTTTGGTTAGACGTGCAAATGTTTTAAACTAATAATTTCTGTTTGGATTGTGTTTCATTGACTCATTGAGACAAAAGGATAGACAGATCTAGCAAAAGAGGTCTAATATTTGGGAGACTGCATTCTCCTCTTGAGGTAGAGCGTGTAGCTGGAACTATTTTATCCACAAAGCAACACATTTTCTCAATGGAGGTGCAGCTATTCCATTAACAATTTTGAAAAGCAGGCAAACTCAGTATTCTGCAGATTTGTGGTTGTTTATACCTGCCATCACATTGCATATGCTATTTTTTCTTTCCTGCCACTGGCATTTTTTGCCACTCACCGCTCACATTTATAATTATATGATGTCTTCTAAACAAACTTCGTCCTCTCAAAAGTTCTTGCTTCATATTTTGAGAACCCCTGTGCTTGTCACTTCATTATACACCTTCATTCACTATTTTTACTTTCCCCCATCTGCGCAGCTAACGAGATTAGATGGGATATGCTCACCTAAGGACAAAGGCATTAGCCAGGTATTTTTGGCCATCAACCCTAAAATAACACAGCCAAATAAAGCCCAGTGGGATCTAAATGAAGTAAGTTGACTTATAGTAGTAGTAGCAGCCGCCCACCAACAGGCTTAGTAGGTCAACCCTTCTCTCTCTCTCTCTCTGTCTCTCTCCGCTAGACGACCAAAAGGCAGGACATTTTCTAGCACTTGTTACTGGGAATTTGAGAGAACAGCAGCAGCAACCATGTCTCTGAGGCTCCTGCCCGCTATCACCATGGACGGTGACGAAGACGACGACGGGAATTTCACCAAATGGATGAGCAGTTATTGGGGTCACGGAGCGGAAAGTGGTCAATCCAGGGACCGAAAGAGGAGCTTCAGACGGCCCGCCAGATCGCATGTGGACAGGCGAGGGTCACTGCCCACTGTGGTGAGAGAAAGAAAAAAACAATATTTACGGGAAAAGCAGGAGGATTTGTTTAATAGGTTGTCATGTTTAGGAATGTGGTGATGTCATTAGGCCAGAACCAATTTTTACCGTAAAACACGCAAAGGTAAATGTTTAAAGTCCATTTCTATTAGTGACTACATCCATTCACTACTACAAAAACAGTATTTAAAGAGCAAATGTGATGTATTATTTCCATAGTTCTTGGTCAAAACAAGTCTAAATGATGTATGGACTTAAAATAGTGCAAAATGTTCGGAGTCAACCTATGACATCACAAATTTGGGAAATTCTGAACAGTGTTTTTGAGGCTCAGAGAGAGAGAGAGGGAAATCTCACAGACAAAACTCTAGCTGTGTCAAGTAAGCAATGTTAAAAAAGGATTAAAAACTTGTATGTATATGTGCCCTTTAAGATCCGCGAGTATGGTTTTAAACAAAGGTATTATTTCCATGGAGACAAAATAAAAACAACCAAAATGAAAGGATGTCGAGCTGTCTTGTACACGATGATTGTTTTAGGTCATTTTTATACAGTCCTGTTGAGATTCAGGACACAGAAAAACAATACCTGTTGTTTTCATAATGTTGTAAAATGTACCAAACTGTAATTTTAATGTATTTATTGGTTGTTGGTTGGTTGGTTGGTTGGTTGATTAGTAAGTAGAGATAAACAAGAGAAGAAAACATCAGCAGATAGAACTATATAAGCTTTTTAAATACAGAAATGTAACATCTAGAATAAATGCCTTTGTTTGCAGATTAACTCTTTTGGAGCAAACAAAAAAAAACAGATGATCATAATTTGTACAACTACTGGTACATAGTTGCGACTGGAATCAAAAACAGAGAAGCTGAAGACTGGAGTCATAAAGTCTTTGTGCCGAAGTCATACTTAATTTGGGTTAAATAACAAGATAGTTATTGGTATTTTAAGAGTATGTATATTGAAAACTAAGACTTGCTTTTTGATGAAATGGTAATATCGCCATTCCCCATTTCTCCATTGCATCTGTCTGTTCAAATACAAACTCTTCTTTTCTTCTCTTAACCTCAGAGTTGCCAAGTCCACTACTTAATAGCCGCTTTGGGCTTCTTTTTTTCAAAGTAATTTGTGAATTTTGAAAGTTGTGTTTTGTTTTTCTCAGGTTCTATTTACAAAAATATATCCATTTATGACTGAGACATAGATTTTAGCAATATTTCATGTTGTTATTTATGTTAGAAAATGTCGAAATCTTTAACACTTGTTTTGCTGCGACACACAATGTTCTAATTATTCAAAAACTTGTTTGGGTTTATTTTCAGACTTAGTCACTTGTTTTCTCTGAAAACACTGATAAGTGTACAAACTATGGATTTAGTAATTGATAGTGAACTTTTGAAAAAGCAGATGTTTTTATTGATATCAAAGGCAATAAAAAATAGATTATCTACAAGACGTGTGATCATGATCCTGATCTGGCTCCTTTTCCCATATCACTCAGACTTAAATACAAAATTAACAGGGAAAAAACACACAATTCAAATACAATTCAAATAATCACGTATGTAAATTATTTCTTAGTTTAGCCGAGTTTTCCTGCTGATAAATGAACACCATTATGTACATGCCATAGTAGAGCCATAAATAGATATTATACATGAGCAGAGCAGAGAACAGCCCACTGGCACGGACAGTGTTGGAGCTGTAATTTAGGACGTCCATCTAAACCATCAATAATGTCTGTCATGTAACAGACACATACAATAGCACACAGACTAATGGAGCTACGCAGCTGGGCTTTATATAGAGCAGTGGTGGCAGAAGTACTTCATGTATGATTTAAGTGAACGTTCAAATACAAGGAGAAAATGTACTTAATAGGTATCACAGAAAAAAAGGACTCAAACTGTATTTCTGATTTGAAAATGCTACTTTTTCTTTCCCTGCGAGTCCCAGAAAACACTGTTCTGAATTTTCCAGTTGTGTGATGTCACAGGTAGATCTCTGAGTTCTATAATAATACAATAATCTGGAGCATTTCTACAGCATTTCAGGCACAATTGGCTTGATAATTTCCCTTGTATAATTTCTTTAGAATCCTGTAAATGGATCTTTACAACCCAATCTCAAGTGAATGTGTATATATATCACATAAATTAAAATATGTATGTTTTATTTATTTCTTTATTTGATCAATATTTTACCAGGTAGGTCATTTTAGAACCATTTCTTATTTACAATGACAACCTGGCCAGATAGCCAGGTATGTAGACACATTGCTGCTCTTGTTCATTTTGTAATGGATGTAAAAATGTGTGGAATATGAATTTTAACAAAATCCTAATCTGAATCTTAACCTAGTCCAAGCCTCAGACCTAAACATGCACATTTTTGTAACTTCAGACCTAAACTTAGCCGTTAGGGCTGAGTATTGCCAAGAGCCTTCTGATATGATACGTATCCCGGTACAGGGGTCACGATACAAAACGTATCCCGATACATGTATATCCCAATACAATTCCCAATTATGATGCGTATCAAGATATACTGTATGTATTATCATATACAGTAGAAAAAAAAACATTGCATTTTATTTTTTATCTACAATGCCTTTTCAAAGCACAACTGAATTATGAATAATTCAAAGTTTAAATTAGTAACATCATCATTGTAATGCACAATATTTGACTCACTAAGCAAAATGAGAGAAAGAAAAAAAACTATAGAAAAGCATTGTAATACCTGTAAAAATGTTTTCAACATGTTTATGACAACAGGACTCCTTAAATCAATATTAAGAATATAACTTGTATCTGTAGAATAACAATATACAGCAGAATTGTATTTCGAGTAATCGTGATCATAAGTGAGTTTGTAAACTCTCAGATATTTCCTTGAGTTGTAAAAGTAGGTCTCAACTGTTTCTTAACAACTGCAGAATACATTTACAACAGTCCATTTATACAAGATCTTCACCCATTTCATTTGATCTCTTCACTCTCTGGATTTAAGCACTGCTGATCTCTAATCGTTTGAATATTCATGATTTCATTTATTCTTGAAATAATCATGGTTATTATTTTTTTCATAATTGTGCAGCCCTAGTGCTAATTTTGTAAAGTACCCCAGCTTTACTGATTATGAAAGCAGTTAAAGCATTGATGCAGAGGTCTTACAAACAATCATTTTTGGTGAAGCTAAAATGTCACTTATTGACTAATTTTCAGCAGTCCAAAAGCGATGTATAAGCAGATTTTACTATGACAGATGTACTGTAACCAGTGTTTTTTTTTCTAACTGGAAGTTTATAAATGAGTATTATGTTTGACCAGTTCAAATGGTTTGCTGAAAACCCCGATTCTATAAACAATAAGTGGAAAAATCTGGTCTAGTTTAAACATTCACACAAACTTTTGGCTATTTATGGCAAAGTCAGAGGACAATCATTACTCTTCTAAAAGCTGCAAATAATCTTGCACTAGCTGCTTAAAACCAAACCATGCATGATGTAGTTACGATACAGAAAAATTTAAATGTCATCACTCTACAAATCATTTGGAAAGTGAGATTAATTATATTTCAAATGCATTCTATGTAGAAAAAAGTGCTGCTGTGGTAGCTCATGTATATGGACAACACTGTACATAGTCTTTTAGACTAATGTTTTCAGATACAATACCATAATGGTTTTGAAGCCATTGACTATATTGATTTCCAATTTTAGGATTTGTGCAGTAAGTTAGAGAAGAGAGCTCTGGCATATATCAGTGTGTTTAAATATGGGATTAAAGATGCTATACTCCATTTTTACTTCCTTAAAAACAAACCGAAATATTGAACAACAGACAAACTTTAAAGCTTCTTACAGCCTTTTTTCAAGACACCCAAAGACGCTTCCATCCTGCATTATTCAGCTTCTATTGTACCACTGACAGAAGCAAGGCGGATTTTTATGCCATCGACCAGATCACACACACACACACACACACAACATCCAGACTAGGCAATGTAGTGAAGTGTCTTACCTAAGGACATAACCACGTGTTTCTCCTCTGTTCGTCCCACTGTGGCACCTGAGATCCAAGTACTGCCCAGGCCAACATGCTTAGCCTCTGAGATCTGACAGGATCAGGCTTTGGTAAGCTGGTATGGTCGCTGTTAATGAACAAATGGGACATTATTAGTAGTGAAAAATAAAGAGTGTTTTTGTTTGATTTTTATCCAATTTAATCCATTACATTGCTGCTGCAAATGGAAATATTAATATATTGCAAAGGAGGTTTTTGAACATAAAATTCTCGTTCATCAGTTCAATAACTTTCGCCTGCTTCTTTATTTTTGTCTCGCTGCTACTCGTCACCAGTTAAAGATTTCAAAGATTATTGCGATTAAAAAAATTAACTTGATTAATACGTCTGTAATGAATTAATCTCATTTAATACACTAATTTGACACCCTTAATTATTAGACGTAATGTTTAAGCGTGTCACACAGACACATTTTGACCTGAACAGATAGTTTAACTGGTGCGGGGGAAATTAATTATAAGCTTGTTTTTTTGTAAAAACAACAAACAAAACAACAACAACAACAACAACAACAAAACATGCATGTTGCTTAAAGTCCTATTGTGTTTTTAACCTAGTTTTAACTGCCTTCTCTAATTATTAGTTTACTCAAGTAAGAATGATTCCTGCATGTTTGTGTAAGTTGTTGAGTGAGTGCTCAGAAAAGCCCCGTCCTCACCTACCACCTATCCTCACCCACTTAAGACATTCTACTTAAAATATTCTTAATATTAAATGTGTTTTAACTGTGAAAAATAATTTTAACTGCTGTATCAGATTTTGTGGAAAAATAAATCACAAAAGACATTTGAATCATGAACTACGATAGTGAGCGGTTTCATTCCTGCTTTTACAAGACATTTTCTGAAAGTAAAACAACTAGTACAAAACAATATGTTTTCCAAAATTGAGCACTAGTTGTGGGTTCTCCTCTACATTTGTCATGTTTGCTGGACAAGATACAACTACAAACTTTAAAAAAAGTCAATCTAAGTAAAAAACAAGTCAAATGTTTTGTGAAATCTTAAAAAGAATCATATTCACTGTTTTTTACTGAAAATATGTTTTAAACCAGATGTGTCAAACACACGGCCCGGGGCCCAGATGCAGCCCTCCACAATGTTTTTTGCGGCCCTCATAAGATTAATTTGAATTTTTTTATTATCACAAAATATGTTCAATTTCAGTTTACAGCCCTTTGTAGATGTTTATGCAGTACACTTCAATAAACTCGAACACAGAACTGATTATTCGTAGTGTGAGGTTTATTACAGTAACCACTGGCCCTTTGTTGACCTCTAGATGTGACCCCTGGTCTAACCTGTCATATGCACTTTAAGTTCATTTTTCAACATGAAAGTCAGATACCCTTGCTTTAAGTATAATTTCAAGCCATTTTAAGCTTCTTTTTCTTTCTTCTGCTTACTTTTACGTGAGTTCTTGTTTTCCCAAATACCTTTTTTTACTCCTACTTGAATAAATTCTTGCCATCTTTGAATGCACTGACTTTAACTGTCTCCTCTTCTCTCTGGATTCACAGTCGCAGTTAGACGCCATGAAGCTGAACAAACTCCACGCGGCGACAATGGCCCGAGTCCCAGTCACATGAAAGCAGAGAGGATTGTTTAGAAGTGCGGCCTCACCCCAGAGCTCGCCGCTGCACCTCCGACGATAGCACCCGACCCAAAACCGCCATCCCGGAAGCACGCATCGGCACCATCCCAGAAATCACCACGTCCCTGGAAACTAGGCTCCGGACCATCTCTCTGGTGAGGAACTGCTCTGAAACATCACAAAAGATTGAGTAGAGAGGTTCAAACCACTCGACTACCAAAGGAAAAGTTATTAGTTTACAAGGACAGCTAATAAGTGTTGGTCCCTGTACCCCTAGTTGGGAAACACTGGTTTATATCTTCAAAGATCAAAATGCTCTGTTCAACCTTGTGATGTCATTTAAATTAAAGGACATTTTGTACATTACAATGCACTGGAACCACCTTTTATGTGTTTCTTATAAAATCATGGCATAAGTAGATTTGTAATTTACATTTTCTTAATTGAAAACCCAAAGTTTATCTAAAACGGCTAAGAAATATTAAAAGGTCCATTAACTTCCAGTTCAGAATTGATAAAACCCGCTTTTTCATTGAAAAATTCAATTGTAGCAAGCAAGAGATGACCACACCTGCTGTCAAAGCCCTGATCTCGTCAGATCAGAAGCTAAGCAAGTTAGGGCCTGGTTAGTACCTGGATGGGAGACCACTGGAACACCAGGTGCCGACAAAAGTGGATTGTCGTTGTGTCTTTGGGCAAGACACTTAACACGCATTGCCTCAGAATCTGTTACACTGGGGAGTGGATCCCTGATTGTAAAACTCTTCGAGTGCCTTGAAAGGTGGAGAAGCGCTATATAAATAGAGACCGTTTACCCAGAGATATAAGATTTTTTAAAACTTGTTTTTAGTGTTGGAAGTGGCTGCTTGATGCTTTTGAACCCAATATATTTTACTCAAAATCTGAAAAATGTTCAGTAATCATGAGCAAATAAGTGGGTGGGGATAGTTGGGAAGTGAAAACAGTGATTTAAAAAAAAATTAATTAATAAATTAATTAGCCTAGTTTCTATCTGTGATCCTTTGCCAGATGTACAAAAGGCAGCCTAAAAAGAGGGATTACCATTAAAAACATTACATTAAACGCCCAGACAGCAGCACAAATATTAAAGCTAAGGAAATAAGTTCAGCGATAGAACAGCAACGACAGTATGAGCAGCAAGCCAGAGCTTAAAAGTAATATTAGTAAAAAGATACGAAATTATAAAACATGCACATGAATACAGACATTATAAAAGTTTGTTATGTACAGTAAAATGAGGCAAAAGTGCATGCATCTATCTATCTATCTATCTATCTATCTATCTATCTATCTATCTATCTATCTATCTATCTATCTATCTATTATCTATCTATCTATCTATCTATCTATCTATCTATCTATCTATCTATCTATCTATCTACCAAGGCTGTGTCCCACCAACGTGGGTAGCCGAGTGACTTTAGGCCTTAGGCGGGGAACACCCTGGACAGTGGCCAACTAGTCGCAGGGTTAAACAGACAACCATTCACTCTCTCATTCATTCACTAAGGGAAATTTACAGTGATGCTCAATTAACCTAAACATGCATGTTTTTGGAGGTGGGAGGAAACCGGAGTACCCGGAGAAAACCCACGGTGACACGGAGAGAACATGCAAACTCCACCCAGAGAGATCATGAGATGTTGATATGGTCCGACCCGGGTGTCGAACCCACGACCTCCGTGTTGGGAAACCAGAGCTCTAACCACTTGAATGGCTAATATGCATCCCTATAACTAAATAAAATGTATGTAAAAGATTCAAAAATTCCCAATTGCAAATTTTCAGCTATCCCGCTCCTACTTACTGCTGTTCTGTATAAAGCATGATAATCTAAATGAAATACTTAGTTGACTAACACAAAGGTTGGTCAACTAAGACTCCATCAGTTGATTAATCGACTAAATGACTCATTTTGGTAGAAGAACACAACCACAAATGTAGGATTTGTGTGTTTAAGGGAACATAAAACTTTTTTGTCTCATCATTGGTTTACTCAAAGTTGTATTTGGATTGATCATGCACGACTCCATGAAAAAACACCACTCGAATTATACAGTATTTGATGATGAGAAAACAACATGATGTCGCAGAACTTCATGACGTCAAACGGGCCGTCTGAATTTGAATCGCTTTGTTTGCAGAATGACGACAACAGGTTGTGCCTAATCTGTTATGAAGCCATGCAAAAGAACGGCCTGGGCACCAAGGAGCTGCACTGCACGCACCGCTTCCACAAAGAGGTACAGATCTCTCATTCTTCTGCATGCCCACACACTTCAGTCAGTGCATGAGACGTATCTAACGCCACAGTCCGTACAAGCATGACACGTCTGGTATGAAAACAAACGTAAGCATCAGTGAGTTGTTATAATGACTAGAGAGAGAGTGTGGCTTCTGTTGCTGTGGCAGTGACGGCAGCCATGTTGTGAGTGGAGCGACAGCAAGTTTTCATAGATCAAAAAGAGTAAGCTGACATAAGATTTAGGGCTGGGTACAATCTAAATCATCCTTATGACAATCTGCTTTTGTGATAAAATGGTTCTTTGTGATTTTCCATTTCTCTTTTAATGAATCTGTTCAAACACAGATGTTTTTTTTTCCCACCTGTTTCTATTATTTGGCAGCCTCAGAGTTGCCAAGTCGGCTTCTTTATCACAATTTTGGACTTGTTTTTTTGGAAAATTTGACAGTGGTGATTTTGGCTTGCTTTGGAGCGGCACTTTTAAGTCACAAAAGAGGTGACTTTTGTCCGTTTTAAGGTTTGAGCCACAAAAATATATCCAAGTGTATTTTCAATTACGAAAGTTATAAGGACTGTGCAATAATTCAGTTTCAATTTGAATTCTGATTATTGCTGTTACAAAAATGAGGTGAGTAATCATGATTATTAGTCTTAACTCATAATGTGTTCAAAGGGCTCAAATATGTAATAAATTGGACAAGTAGATTGTAGAATACATGTACAACAGTCTATTTCTGTGAGATATGTCGTTAACTCATAACTCTCTGCATTCTCTCTGAGCCAGGGGTCTCAAACTGGCGGCCCGGGGGTCAAAATCGGCCCTTAAGATGATTTCATGTGGCCTAACGGATTGTTTTCTGATTAGTGTTCATTTTGACCGCCAATAAACTGCACGATTTGATACAAATGTTTTAGCAAATTGTTTTTAATGCACTGTTACAACACTGGTGTCTCTAAAACTTAAAATTCACTGGCGATACAGTACATGACATACAATGTTTCCAAAAGATTTTTGTGCTACCCACTTTTATTCACTTTTTCTTTAATCACAATGAGGCCTAAGTAATAGAAAACACATTAAATAAACGAATGTGAACATATTTTAGTATATGTATAACATCATCAGAGCTATATTTTAAAATGCGGTCCTTGGCAAACTCTGATTTTAATAATTTTGGCCCTAGCGTTTTTTTAGACTGAGACCCCTGCTCTGAAAAAATAATTGTTTGAAAAATTGTGATTTCTATTATGATTTAAATAAAGAAAGTAGATTATCACAGGGATGAGCTAACAATTCAGTTTGTAACATGATATTGCCCTAAATAAGTGTTTTCCTTTGTCAAAATCGTAACTTCTACTGTGCAAAAGTAGTAGAATTTTCCAACACAACATGGCTGCCAGAACTGGACATTTACTCATTTACTGCTACTCTAGTCATTATTCTAACTCTCTGCATTACGCATGAAAAAAACAAAAACAAACCGGTGTCATTTGTTCACTGAGTGTGTTGGTGTGAAGGCGATGCGCAGGTTAGATCAGCCGCGGCGGAGCAGTGAGGCGGGACAGCTCCACAGACAGACAGAAGAGAGGAGGAAGTCTGCAGACAGTCACATGACCACGGAGAAGGAACCGCCCCTTCACCGCCAACTCTCCCTCCGCAAACACCGCTGAACTCTGGGCCTGGAAGAGAGCGGACGAGTCACATTAATATCCCCTGCACGTAGTCATGAAACAAAACTATATCTTCAGTAAATACTTAGGGCCTCATTTATCAACTCAGGTGTTGTTTGTGGAAAAATATGCATGTGCTTTTTGTGAGCATTATTCACTCAATTTTACTATTGGAGGATGCACAGAGAACAGCTTGTGTCAGGTTTTTGCTCCCCTTAATCTATTTTGCACCTGAGCAAATGCTTTATAAGTGAGGCCCTGAATCTGCAATACTGCAGAAATGATGAACAACAAGATGTGTATAGAGAACTTTATGTAAATAATGTATTTATTGGAATATCTAAGACCTAACATAATCCTTTGGGAAATACTGCCTTAATCCTCACTCGCCCTTTGTGAACCTGAAATTAAATGAAATCAAATTCAAAATTTCACACAAAATGTAAATTTCAAGTGTTACTTAGAATACTTAGACATACAATAGGTTGCGTTCACGTGACAGACAACATTCCATTCCATTTTTTCTTTATCCTTGGTCGGGTCGTGGAGGCAGCAGCCTGAGCAAGGACGCCCACACTTGTCCCTGTCCACACACTCCTCCTCCGGCTCTTCCGGAACAATGCCGAGGTGTTCCCAGGACAGTCGAGAGACAGAGTCCATTCAACGTGTCCTGGGTGTACCCCGGCCAAAACCTCCTCTGGTGGCACATGCCCTGAACAGCTCTCCAGGGAGGCGTCCAGGAGGCACCCAAAAAAAATAAATACATGAGCCAGCTCATTGGCTCTTCTCGAGGTGGAGCAGCAGTGGCTCTACTGTAAGTTCCTCACCCAGTCTTGCCAAGCCATCCTGTGGAGGAAACTCATTTCGACCGCTTGTATCAGCAATCTTGTCCTTTTGGTCATTGTCCAAAACTCATGACTATAGGTGAGGTTTGAAACATATAGATTGAAAGGTAAATACAGAGCTTTGTCTTTGTCTATTATTTGCATTGCTCTTGCCTTTTAAACATGCTCTTTGATACATTTACTATAGCTCCTGAGGTATTAGATAAAAAAAAAAAAAGCACAATGGTTTGTCATGTGTGTCCCACATCAGGAATTGAGTTACAGCTCCAACTACTGGCTGTAATTATCTTGAGGAAATGAATCAGACTGTTCGATATGCTAATGCTGAACAATGCTCCAAACAAGTCTGGATAATATATAAACTTATGAACAGTGCAGAAGATCTCAAAGCTCTACCCTTGACATCACAAATACAACTCCAACTGTGTTGAAGTCAATTTGGAATAATCCGTGTCCTAGGTAATGCAGGTGGTGAGCAGTTGTTTTGTTGTTGTCATACAAAAAGGGAATAGGTCAATAGAAGAAATCACGTCTACATTTTACATGTTTTATAGCAAAGTACAATGTTAATAGAAAAAAAAACTGGTTCTTGCCCAACATCTGACCTCACGACATCATCAATCTACAACGTAAACGCAGCCTATTATTTTCAGAAATAAACAAAAACAGTCACCTAATTCTAACCCTGAAAACTAAATTGTTATAAATATTTAAAAAAAACTACTGTCTTTGGTTGATTCTAGCAATGATGTAATGTGAAGCAAAAGACAAAAAAAGTGTGTTTAAGATTCATTTTTTAGCTGTTACTCAAGTGTTATTCTGTTATTACACTGTTATCTGTAAAGCTTTGACCTTCATACATGATTGCACTTTTCTGTTGCTGTAATGTTTTGACTGTTGTCTTTGATGTTGGATAATAATTACTTAAGAAGAAGAAGTTGTACCCAAGCTTTTTATGACATTTGATCAGCTGCGATATAATAAATGTGCTGTATCATTGTGGAGTTTATGGTCGGTTTTAATTCAATTGTAATTATGCAGCGCTTGTAAATGAAGTCATTGGAAACTACCTTACTAAACATGTCTATTAAAAATAACCTTTTATATTTAATACTCTTGGGTCTAAATGCATTGTTTTGTTGTAGCAGGAAAAAAGACACAGGATGATACTTTTGTTTGTTTGTATTGTCACAAAAAAAAGCACCTAAATATGAGAAGGATATAATATTGTCATAAAAGTACAGCATGATTGATAGTTTTAACTCAACTTCTGGACATTTTAAGACGTTATTGCTTTAAAAATCATTGTAATTTTATTGAAAGTGACTAAATTGTTGGTACCAAAGCATCTATGCATTCCAAACCACTTTTTTTAACTGTATTTTACAACAAACATGGAGCTGAAGGCCGAATAATAGAAGGAAATTAACCAAATTGTTCAAAATTTTGCGAATGAACTTAGCTTAAAGGGACTGTACCTGATTTTTGCATCCTTAAAAATGTAAACAAACAGAAATATATCATTTTAAACTTCTTACTTCAGTCTACATGATTTACTTACATAGCTAATGCATTTTGAGCTTCATGATGTATTTTGATGTTTTCTCACAGCTGTTAACAGCGAGGTGAGTCTGTATGCTAACAACAGTTAGCGACAATGCTAAAAACAAAAACACAAACAGGATTGTATTAGACGAAGACAAGACTTTGCGGACTAATTTCCACCTGAATAGATACATTAACTAGATATCAGTGCTAAGGGGAATTTTTTTCAAGTTATACTGTTGCAAACAATTTGAGTCTAGTCCCTTTAAAAAAGTCAATGAACATTAATTATTAGGTTTGTATTCCATTAAAATGTTTTTTTTATTTTGCAAAACATACGGGGCAGAGGGACAACTATACAAAATAAGTCACGTTTTTAAAAGTCAGGGAACATAACAGTACTTTTAGGTGTGTATTATGTTCCTTATTTAGATAATGATAGCTAGGGCTGGGCGATAATGACAAAAATGAATACCTTGGCGTATTTCGACATTATTTCAAACCAACCACCGGAAAACGTTAAAACGCATACTCAAATGTATTACTTTAAGTTGACTAAAGACATTTTTGGTAGACTTAAAATGCATAGGAAAAGATTTTATGTTTTTCTAATTTTCATTTAATTTGATAGATGAATAACTGCTGTAATCATAGTTAGTTGTTTAAAAAGAATAAGTTTGTGGAGAAAAAAATTAAAATACTGTATGTTTTAAATACAAGGAAGTAGAGCAGAATTCTAAACCGATGACATCACAATAGGGAGGCAAGGATATTTTAAATTTTCTCACAACAAACAGATTTGTATGGCCCTTTAAAAACACACATTAACACAAAAGTTGTAGCACACTTTTAAGGTTTAAGTAAAAAAATAATAATAAAGCCTGTTCCATTAGATAAGTTTAGGTCAAATTTGTTACATGGTCACCAAGCAACTACCTAGTTTGTCATCAATTATGAACAGGAAGTTCATTTTTAATGCTAATAATGGCCAAACTGGAATGAAGTTTGAAAAACGTTTGGCAAAGCTTTAAACATAATGATCGTAACTATTTATTTGTGAAATGAATAGTTCAACCTGTCATAGACACTATAAGACGTACTATCAATCAATTAGTCGACTAAAATGACCCACTCTCTCAAAACTAGTGTCTCAGTGTTATATATTATAATTATAGTTATAATATTTGACCCAAACTGCCCTCACGAGACCACAGACTTAGAGGTTTGCATGCTAGATTACTATTCATACAGAAAAACTGCAGCTAAAAGAGATTTTCATGTAAAAGGTTTTGCATAGATTTGCAATGTGCTTTCAGCCATAAAAAAAAAAGAAAATATTGGCAACTAAAGCTTTTTCCACACTACAGGAGTTTTACCCCATTTTAAGCCCAGTGTGACCCTCAACGAGCTTGGGGAGGCGCGATGCCACTGTGAGACAAATACAGTAATTGTTGTAAATGTTCTATGTCTGTGGCCTGTTCTTTTTTTTTTTTGGCATATCTAAAAATTGCAAAAGATCTTAAACTCCTAGTGTGCAGCCACCAACTGACACTTAACTGACTAAAATATTCTATAAGCTTCTACATTTATTTGAACATTTACATTGTTGTAACTTTCTTCATTTGTCTCTGTTTTTTGAAGCATTTTCTACTATAAACATTATACTCGATATTCCATTTTTTTATCAAAATTTGATATATTTCCCAGTTCTAAAGACATCAGAATTGTTCAAATCTGATCAGAAAAAGTAATACTTTTTGTAATTTGGGCCAATTTAGCAGGAAGTCAGAGGGCCAACAAAAATTGATCCAAGGGCCGCATTTGGCTCCTGGAGCGCAGTTTGGACATGTCTGCCCTATGAAATACCTAAAGGAAGAAGAATAATACAGTGAGATTTGGATGTTGTCACATGACTTTTCTACATTTTGTTTGCAGTGCATGGAGCAGTGGTTGTGGAGGAAACAGACGTGTCCCACCTGTCGTGCGTGTGTGTCTATGGCCAAACCGCTGCTCTGGACCTCATCTCGCACCTCTGTCCCATAAAGCTCCTCCTGACTCGCATGTTCTGGACCTCATCTCGCACTTCTGTCCCATAAAGCAACTCTCATCTCGCACTTCTGTCCCATAAATCTCCTCTTGTTTGAATGTTCTGGCCTTCATCTCACACTTCTGTCCCATAAAGCTCCTCTTGTCTGAATATTCTGGACCTCATCTCGCACCTCTGTCCCATAAAGCTCCTCCTGACTCGCATGTTCTGGACCTCATCTCGCACTTCTGTCCCATAAAGCAACTCTCATCTCGCACTTCTGTCCCATAAAGCTCCTCTTGTTTGAATGTTCTGGACCTCATCTCACACTTCTGTCCCATAAAGCTCCTCCTGCCTCGCTGTTCTGGACCTCATCTCGCACTTCTGTCCCATAAAGCTCTTTTTCTCTTGCATGTTCTGGACCTCATCTTGCTCTTTTGTCCCATAAAGCTCCTCTTGTCTCGCTGCTCTGGACCTTATGTTGCACTTTTGTCCCCATTGTTGCATACCTCACGTTTGATCTTCTGACTCTCCACCTGTCACAGAAAAACTGCATGTAATCACACAAACTGGACTTGATACTAACCACATACATTATACAAGTTTCTTTGTCATAGCATTTTTTATTGTTATTTGCCAATGCAATGTTAATCAGTCCATTCATTACGGACTCATCCAGCCCAGATATAAATGAACCTCTGAAGTGGCAAAATATAATTTTGTATGAAAATGAAATCAGTGCACTTTCTGTCATTTTGTATGTTTGCATGTTACAACATTGGTTGAATATAGTTACTAGTAATCGTATTTGTATGGTTTTATACATGCATGTAGCATTACTTGAGGACATTTTTAAAGTGGCTATATTGTGCAATTTTTTATTCTTGCCATGGATCATTCTGCAATGAAATTATCACCTTTTCTATAACTAAAAAGCCAAAAATTAAACAGACTATGATCAAATCTGTGATCCCGTTTCATGGCAATGCAAAGTTGAAAAGATGGGTGTTTGGGGAAAGCTTGAACAGGCGAATGTTTGGACTTTATCACCGTAAATGGATTAAAAGTGAGAAGCAACGACTGTCTATTAGAAATCTGATGGTGTGGATGTGATTCTGATCGATAACTCAGGTCAAAACAAAATCAAAACACAAGAAATGCTCGTGTCATGAATGAAGCAAAAGGTTGTTGTCATAAATCATGGCATATCTGTTGCCTTTTCCAGAATAAAGTCTTTATAATACTAGTATGAATGCCTGTAAAAACTTCAGACGTCATGAGGTAACTTAAAATTTACAAACGTCCAGAGAGGTAAATGTTATGCTGCATGAATAGGACAGACAAAACCATGTAAATTAAGGCTAAGCCAGTTGTAAACTTTAAAAATAACCACTAAGTGACATCACAAAGTGGAATAGAAAATGTTTAACTTGATGTGAGCCGGAACTTCCATCAAGTTAGAAAAAAAGTGGAAGCGCATGCATTAAAGATTAACATAGCAGATTTGCATTCGGCCTTCATCCTTCAGTTTTTACGACCCAAATAAAGCCACCTATCTACAGCATTTGGTTTAATTTTACATCTTTGTCATCCTGTGCATCTTCAGCTAACGTTAAAGAATGTTTTTCTAATAATGATTTGGGTTTGGTTTGTTTTAAATTTTTAAAGATATTGCAGCAGTAAAGTTTCATTTTGGAAGCAAATCTGTGCCAAAGATATGTAAGAGAAACATGCAAATGGTCAATATATTAAATACTGTGGTGTTTTATGATCTCAAACAAAAGAAGGAATTTGAGAACTTAAAAAAGTGTCCATCTATTTCAAATTTTTTTATGCGCTACTCCACATTGGAAACCTAGGCACTCAACAGAAATGGGAACCTTGCTAAAGTAAAAAAGTCAGGCCTATTTTCACTGAAAACTTATTATGACTAAAATAATGCTCCATTGTGCTGCTTTATGCGTATGGCATTTCAATACTGGAAGTTACTGTCCCATCCCAAAGGGCAGCTAAAGAAAACTGATTGCCTTTGCCTTTTAGATATTTCATGTGAACTAGAACTTTTATGACTAGTGACCACCAATCCGATACTAGAATAGGATATTAGTGCCGATCTAGGAAATTTTGCTGTATCGGGTGTCGGCTTCATATCAGTTCAGCTGATATAATAGTTATAGAGACATATTTAGTGGCTGATGTTGATCCAGATTGTCTCATAATGTTTGACGTTTTATTCATATTAAGTTGTGAAGTTGTGACTTGCACTATAAATAACAGTTACATAACACAATATGATCAAATGTATTATGTTTTGAAAATCAAAAAGAAGCTATTTCAGTTCTTACACTAGTATCAGTTGATATCTGGGATCTACAGATACTTAATTCCAAAGTATCGGGATCAGAACTAAAAAAGTAGGTGCATCCCACATCATCACATTCTAAAACGAAGTTACTCAAATTTAAACTCTAGATAGAACATTTTTTCCTTGATAGGTTGAATAACAGTGTTGCAATGTAAACGTTTATTTGCAATGAGATATCAGCCTATTAGTTAAATTGTATTTTTATCAACATGTTTGTTTTGGAGAACAGACTTTCTTTTCAGTACAGAATGTAAAAAGGCCAAACAAATCCTAGCACCCAAAACATCATAGATTCATGTTTCTCCAAATAAAGTTATTGTGTTTATATTGATATTTGACACTAGTTACCCAGCACTGCTATGCTAATGCTAGGTAACAGTTGTGGTATTGCTTCTAGTTATGTCATGGCCATGTCCAACCAGGATGTAACAGGGCTGGGTGATATTGACAAAACTGGAAATCTCGATTCTTTTTTTAAACATATCATGACAGTCTCTTCAGTTCAATAAACACGTGTTAACCGGTCTTTGAATTTGTTCCTACACACTGGAAAAACAACCTTAAAATGTCAGTAGGTTTAAATCTGATTAAATGATGTAGTGTTTATCATAATGTGAGCATCTTTTGACTTCCTTAACTTCTTCACAATTTCTTTAGCTGAGTTTGAACTTTTCTTGTTTTATTTTTTTGCGTGTTCCATTGACAATAATTCAAACCAATCAAAATGTACTCAAAACACGTAAAAAAAATAAAAAATAAATAATAATAATAAAATAAAAAATCCAGGCATATTGCATTTGTATCTAATTTAAGATTTTTTTCAGTGTGTTTAACTATCAGACAATGCTGCAATCTCCCATTATTAGGCTATATAACAATATTATCTAAAATTCGATATATTGCCCAGCTCTACTGGTTCTCAAAATAGCATATCTGGGTTAAAACTGGCAAAACGGTTCGGAAAATCTTAGTTAATCATACTGTTTTCCTAAAAATGGAGTTTAACCAATCATTTGCATACGCGTTAGTTAAATTGAACTACTCTTAAAAAAGGGATCTGCTTCCAGAGCTTTCAAAAATTCCCAACCACTAAGTGCCACATAAAGACCTGTGCAGCAGAGCTCGTGAAACGTCGTCTACGTGCTCCAAGTCTTGTCCTGCTCCTGTTTGCTCCGGGACCGAGGAAAACAGCGAGCTTCTCCGTCTGCTGCTGAAGGGGGCGGAGTGCACACGTGGACACGGGTGAGTGACACGCGTTTCAGCCAATCACAGCACTGTTTGGTGACGTGACTGCTTCTCAACGACCAATGAGAGCGTTTTAGGGAAAGTCCAAATGCAGATGGAAAATTTGGAAAAAAAAAAGGACTTGTGAAACACATCTGGCGGAGACAGAGGAGCGACACAGGAATAGCGGATATTTACTTTGAGGTTTAATAGTAATAAATGTGAATATATCAGCTTTTTAAACTACTAAAGTGATGAAAACATGGAGACGCTTTGATTTTGTTTACGCAAACTAGATTTACTTCTAGGAACTTTCAAAGCTACAACAAATTTGGATAAGGTAAGTCTGTCTCTTAGTCAGCTTTAAAGATGTACTATTACTGAATTCTGTCGTCTTTTTCTGACTAACTTGTTATACTTTAGCAGAACAATTATGTAGGGTTGTAAATAGCTGTTATTTAAAGTTCCTTTTCAAATACTTTTGCTATTTTACTCACATTGTAGCATCACTGTTGCTAGCTACCTTAAGTAACATTTAATCATAAAAGTATTTAAATAAAATAAATACATTTTTGCACGTAAACACACGCACAACTCCTTGGTTCTGATTGGGCAAATAAATATAGACGGTGACAGGTTTTGGATGTTGTTTGTGAAACCATTATTACTGTATGATTATGTATAATTATACTTTTGACACTTGCACTATTCAACCTTTGCTATAGGTCTGTTATTAAAGCTCTGAAGATTAGATGAGAGAAGAAAGAAAAACAGCTTAAATACACTTTTTCCTAAATATAATAGGCTGTGAGGTTTCTGTAGGGTCTTAAAAAGTTAGAAAAGTTTAATTTACTGTTGTAGGTCGTAAAAATATTTGCAAAGGTCTGACATTTTTTAATGAAGCAATTTCTTTCTTCTTTTTTTTATTATTACTTCTTAGGAGAGTTGACAATGATAAAGGGGTTTTAAAACATAAGAAAAGAACAAACAAAACAAAAGAAAAAATAAATAAATAAAAAACGGAAGACAAACAATTATAAACACACAATATATAAAATAAAAAGATTAAGAAGCAGTAATAATAGTGGGAGAAAGTAAGTGAAGAATAATTATTAGAAATAAGATAAGATGATTTAGAAGTAAAGAGAAAAAAAAGATAATAAAAGAGGAAATGAAACTAATAAGAAAAGGTCAGAGTAAAAGAATAAGACAAGAAAATAATAAAACAAATAGTAATAAAAGAAATACAAGGAAGATTAAAGTGGATAAAATAAATAAGTAAATTAGAATGTATAAAGGGGAAATAATAAAAGGAAAATAAGAGTAAAGTAAAAAAAAAAGGGTTATAAAAGAATTTAAAACAGTTGCTGCTTAGAAAAAAGAACAGTATAGTTTACAAAAAAGGAGACAAAAAACATGAATAATTACATAAAAAACAAAATTAGGAAAAAAGTAATTATTAAAAGTGATGACAATAAAGTGATTGTGGCAAAAATAATTGCAATTATAAAAATAACAATAACAATAGTGATATTTTATATAAAGAGGAAATCAAATATACCCCTGATTGCCATATTTTTACCAGATTTTTTTCCCCTTGTGTGCACCCCCTAATCCCACCCACCAGCCAGTCTATCACACATCACAAAAATCACAATATGAGGATTTGATGAAAAAAGCAGGTTGTCACGGAGATGAGCTCACGATTCAATTTTTATCACAGTATTGCCCAACCTGAGTTTATAGTAACAAAGAAAATGCCACAAAAATAGCCAATTAAACATAAAATTGCAAAAACTTTTGCTATGAACTATCAACTTAGACTATAAATGTAATATTTCTGCACTTCTGGGATTCATCTTACAAACTCAAAAGCTCAAATTAATCTTGTTTAAATGCATTTCTTGTTGCAATGCAAAAAGTAAATGGGTCTAGTCTAGTTTAACAAAAATAACTCAAATGTGTGAAAAGACTTTGACCTTTTGATCCCTACAGAAACCCTTTATTTAAATGAAGTAAACAGAAAACTCAAAAATACATTTTAGGGAGTTGAATTAAGTAGTCTATCTGTTTATCTGAAAATATTTTGATGATTTGTCAATAGAACAAGTCAATGTTGTTTGTATTCTAAATACAGAAGCATTTATTTATTTTTATTTTTTTGCAAATTTCAAGTTAGTATAAATGTATTTTTCTTATTTTAGGTAAAACAAAGGAATTGTATTTTATCAACATCTGTTTGTTCCATTGATAATCTCATTTCAAGCTGTTAAAATATACTTGCATCTGTTAAATGCTGCTTCTTTCAGGCTTGTCATCTAATTTAAGATGACCATAATTTCCAGCGTAAGTCTTTATAATGTAAATAATAGAATGAATCAAAATGTTGGTTGACTAAGAATCTTTGGATAGATGAATCGACTGTATTGTCACAACAAGATTTTACAGTTTGCTCTGAATGTAGCAGCTCATTTGTTGTTGTTGATGTTGGGCGTTAGAGCCTTTTCATTCGCACTTTAGTGGCATCAGAGAGACATTACCATGGAGACGCCAGTGTTTCCTTCAAATGGAGAGGGCTTACAGAGATGAGCCAATTCAAACAACCTCCAGTTTAAAACCTTAGGCCTAATATTTGTTTGTACCATGTGGGACTGTTGGCAAAAATAGAATTCTTTCTTTTTTTTGTCACTGACCAGAGTACCTCATTTGCATGACAAAAGAGCTTAGTCATGGCTTTTATTTTGTAATCACTATTGATGTCCTGGTTTTGGTTTGATATAAATGAGTGGTGAACATCCAAACTAACATGAGGTTTTACAGCATTATATTGTTTTTCACTGTTTCCTTTAGTTTGGCAAGGAGGGTTGTACGTGTGTGTGCATTTGACAAGATGTTGAAAACATTAATGATGATTACTTATGAAACCACTATGATTCAAAGAATGATTTAAGGAGAACATTAGTACCTCTGAAGACAGTGAACAGATCAAATGAAATACAGTAGGTGACATAACTCTACAGGAGTAAAAACACTATAAGGGAAGTACTTTCCCACTAAACCAATACAGTCTTTGAGGAAAACGTAGATATACAACAAAATGTCAAAAACTTACAATAAGTGCGTTTTCATGCCGTTTAAATCCATTTTTGATCAAATCCTAAAATTAATGTAACTAATTTACCTTCTTGAAACATTAATTTGTAGTGTAACTAATTACATTTTCAAAAAGTACCAACGCTGCTCACCAGCACGATTCTTTCTTCGTGTGTGTTTTGCGTGTAATTGTACTTTACTATGAAATATCTCTATTAGGTTAATTCACACATATTTTCTATCTGTTGATTTTAAACTAATTCACTAAATGACATTATTATCGAAATATTACAATGAGTACCATTTGGTTAGATCTTGTGACGCAGGTTCTTGCTCCATCCCTAGTTCTTATATTACAGTCTTGGTGTGTTTTGGTTAACAAATGGTTTTGGTTAAGAGTTAGATCGGTCTGGTCAACTGCAGACATCACTTTGACTCTTAAGAATGCAAAGAGTAAAGCACAGCACCTTTTACATAATAAAAGTGGAAAGGTCTGGATATTTGCATTAGAACATGGTAAATATACACACATGCATTTGTGTTTGGCCACAATCAACTTCAAAATAGCCTTTTTCAAAGTCCCCAAGCACAGTCAGTGAGAGAGTTGCTATTGGTTATTTAAAGAAGCAAAAATGCAAATGTAATATTATTAGATTCATTCAAGATATGTATTGACACATTTACAAATTTACAAAAAAAGTGAAATTCTTCAGCTTTCATGTAACTGAAAGTCTCTTTGTCTAAACTCTGAAGTGCTCCTTCATCACATTCTTATTGACTATAAAACATTTTGACCCGCATCCTCTTAAAGCTCATGACACCCTTATAGACCAGATTGCAGCTACTGTGTAAAATAGTAAATTTGATATTTTTCTTCATGTTATATTGGCCTTTCACTTCTCCAGGTGAGACTCTAGCGTTATATAGAACTTTTTTAATTCAAAAGATATCGTCTCCAGTAATCACTCCTAAAGTAACTCCTAGACACTGTTACAGTCTTGTGATCTGAAAGCTTTTTAGCGATTTCTTGATATGACATTGACATTAATGATTTTTCTGCATATTTACATACATACATAGGCCTTTCTGACCTATTCTTATGACTTAGGCTCATCCCAAAGAAGTCACGTATATTTGTTTTAAGGCTTTATACTGTACTAATGAAACTTTTACTATTAGGGCTTTTGCTGACCAATGGGGAGTTTTGCTGGTCATGCGCTCCCCGGGAGTTTCTTCCTGTTCGTGGGACTGTGGTGGGTGATAAAGTCATCGCTTTGGCATCTGACTCGGAGGAACAAGAACACAGGATCAACTCGCCTCCCATCGAGAGCTTCCCAAAGACGACTGGAGATCATAGAGAACTCTGTCATAGTTTTCTTTTCTATTGTTGGTAAGACACTAGGACAATAACTGGTTCTGTGAAATGTTTTTCAGTGAATAAACTTGTGTGACAGAGGGCAGTTCAGTTTCAATCTAGAGCTATTCTACAACATTGTGTGACGAACAGGGACAATGAACTGGCAGACCAGGGTGTGCCGATAGTAATGTGTTACAATTACAGGTGGATCCCCTCCTTGTTACAGTCTTCTTCAGAGTACTGACGAGAAGAATGAGACTGATAGTTGAACCTCAGATTCAGGAGGAGCAGTATGATTACTTTTGTGAAACACAGGACCAGCTCTATGCTTTCCATCGGGGAGCATAGAGCTGATCCAGCTGTATGCTCATGTGAGTTTCCCCAACCAGCTCAAGTAGATCATTTGGATCTTAAGGTTAAAGCTACGTTAGGGTTCTTTGCTCTGATTTGTACAGTCTCTGTGTCTGTAGCTGTAGCTGTGTTCGCATTGGTGGCAGTAAGTCCGATCTGTTTCCAGTGAAAGTTGGACTGCTCCAGGGCTGCCCCTTGTCATCTGTTCTGCAGTCAGGGACTAGAAAGTGTCTGGTTTGGGTAGCTGAGAGTGAAGCTCCTAGGATGAAAAGCAACTTCTCCAAATACAAGGCCATCGTTCTTGACTGGAAAAAGGTGCTCTGCTTTCTCCAGGTGGGTGGACAATCCTTGTCTCAATTGGAGGACACAGGATGGTTGGAGCATGAGATTGACAGGTGGATCGCTGCAGTGTCAGCAGTGAGAAGGTCACTGTTTGGACCGTTGTGGTGACAAAGGAGTTCTCAATTTTGCAATCAAACCTCACGTAATGAACTTTGGATGATCGAAAGGACAAAATTGAACATAAGCGGCCAAAATGATTGCCCGTGGTAAGGTGGCTAAGCGCCTATTTAGAGATAGGGTAAGGAGCTCAGCCACATGAGAGGAACTCGGAGTAGAGCTGCTGCTCCTCCTCACTAAGCGAAGCTAGCTAAGGCATCTTGATGCCTTTTCTAGATGCCTTTTCTTGGACCCAAAGGTGGACACACTTGAGGAACTCTGTTTGTTTACTGGCCTGGTAAAACCTCGGGATTTGGAGGTTTTGTGTGTGTAAAGAGAAGTCATGTAGTTTGTGCTTAGTCTGCTTCCTCTGTGACCTGAAAGTCAAACAGACAAACAAAAACAGATGGCTGAAACTGGTGCTCACACATTTTCTCAGTGATGTTGAAGGATGGGTCAAATGCAGGAGGTACAGTAAAATTTCCTTTTGTTTTCTTACAGGTATTTTAGCCGAGCAGTTTGCAGCCAATGGGCCAAAGCTGCAGTTGTATGATGTCTCAGAAAACCACTGGAAGGACATGGCAAACTGGCAGCACTCCACAATGTACATGTTTTTTGGTTTGGCGGGAGCTGTGTCTCTAATCGTCCACACCACTGCAGCCGCACCTCTCCCTTTGGACAGACTCATGCTTTGTCTGGCTTTCTTTAACGAAGGTACATGCAAAATAAACACAGACATGAGATACATAATACCGTCTGAGCATATTCACAATAACTTCTGTTGTCAAATCAAATTATGCTGCAGTTTAAGGCCCTGTACCTGATTTTGTGCCTGTACATATTATCAAAGTATCTATAAGGTGAAAACTAATTTGCTTTGTTTTGCCTATGTCGAATCAGATTTGATCAGTGTGATTTTTAGAATAACTACACAATAATTAAGCCAAATCAGTTCATCTTAAAAACCTGTAAAATATTTAGTCAATTTTCCAGTCATGGAAAACACGTTGAAAACGAGAAAAACAGCCAAATGTCATGGCAAATAAAATGTCCTGGAATCATAAAATAATGCAGAAACTATATTTTACTACCGTTTCTAATAAAAAGCGAGCAGTATAGATGATGTCATACGCAAAGTTTGTTTGTAACTTATAGGCCTATAATAACTGTTACTTTTCTTCATTGAAACCAAGAACTGGTGTATTACTACCTTAACTAAAATCTTATTTTTCATTTCTTGATCATTCAATATGTTGTCCACTTGGTTAGACTGCTAAAAATCATCAGAATGCAAGAAATATCATCATTTGTGGTCAAATTTTCCTGAGGGAGAACTCCCAGACCCCCCACCTTTTATGGCTATGAATCTTTCTGTCTATGTTACTGGGTGTGTTAGGTCGTTGTTCGACATTGGGCTGCCTAGACTTCCAAACAATCTAAAAATGCTAATGTAGATGTCGTATCACCTAAATCTTTTGGGATGTTCTGAAATGTCATGGAAATATTTTGGATATGAACTCTGTAACACCTTAATAAAGACTAATTAATCATGAACAAGTTATTAATCAATAGATGAAAACGTTATTAATGCTTGTAATGACTTATTTACTCGAACCCGGCTTACGTACCATGTGACAAATATTACTACACAATATTTTAATATTTAATCATAAGCAAGCAACATATGTTACATGAATTTACAGTATTTTTGTTTGTCAGTACACACCAAATAATTAAATGTTTCATATACCATTGAGAAGTTGTTAAGGGTAGAAGAATACATTATGGAGAACTTTTGAGTGCAATAAATGATGATTATTTCCCGTTATTATTTGTTTATTTTCAATTGTTTCCTGCAGGATTTCTGTTCCTTTACCATTTACACGGCAGAGCGTTGCTGGACATCGCAGTACATCAGCTTTTGCTTTACGCTGTTTTCGGACAAGCCCTGATTGCTTTTCTGGAGGTTTTTTATCGAGGAAATGTCATTCTTGAACTGCTGCGATCTGCTCTCACCATGGTACAGGGAAGCTGGTTCTGGCAGGTAAACTAAGAACACAATGATGAGCAATATAAACACAGACTGTAATTGAAACGCTCTTTTTGCATGTACGTCTGTCTCTCCTCCTGAATTCTGGTCATTGATGCAAGACTGCTGACCAAAAAACACAGGAGATGCAAGCAAAAACACCCTTTTTAAAGCACGCTGATTCGGACAAAAGAAAACAGACTGAGGCCTTGTCCACATGAAGCCAAAACGATGATAATTTTAAAATGAATTGTATAAACATGGAGCTGTCTTTGGATTTGTGAGCGTCTACTCTACATGAATCAGTAAATCAACCTGAAGCTGGTGTAATGCCTGTAACTGACCAGACAGTGGCGCTGTGATACTGGCACAGAAAGTCACAAAAGTAGAGGAAGACTTGACACTGAACATGTGCAGAAAAGTGGCTGAATGTAAACAGAAAGTTAGCGGGGGATTCTTTTAAACTTTGCAACATTCTGAATGAACAACCTGGATCTAAAACCTACAGAAGAGACACAGAAAGTGGATTTATGCTTCAAATTCTTTGGAATATTTTGACAAAACAGATTTAAAAGAGATTGTAGTAGAATTATTTAATTCTTACATGTCTTCTGTGGTTTATGGTAAAATGAGATGCAGATTTACACAGTGAACAAGGTCAGTACATTCTGCAGATGAGACGTGACTCTGGTGCAGTGATGTCATCAGGGAAAAGTTGTGGATACAGTGTAACTGCGGAGATGCTAAACTTTGATCTTTTCACTCTGGACCTGGTTTCAGAAGTATTCGTTTTCCTCCTGCTTCATATGGATGATGTGTGGTTTAGGTTAAATGATTGTTCTGAAACGCCTGAGCTTGACTTCGTGTGGACAAGGCCTGAGAAAATCAGATGGAAAAGAACAGATAGAAACATGAAATAATGTTCCACTAAACGCAGATTCAATGCTGTGACAACACGTCACATTTCTAGTGATGAAAACTTTATTTGTTGCTCTGATAGACTTAGCAAACAAAGCTAGAGCATTAGCATAAGAGTTAGCATCATGTTTCCTGTTTGTTGAGACAAAATTCACTCTAAATAATTGTAAATTCTGTGCATAAAGCATCCTACATAATCCAAAACATGTTTGAAATGCAGAATAGTCACATAGACTTTGCACAAAAAGTGAAATAAGTTCATAAAGATGACAATAAACTGGAAATAGTTTAATAGTAGTTTACAAACATGAACCACACAGACTGCCAGGAAGAAAAAGTATGATTTAGATTGTATTTATTATGAAAACGTGTTATGTGTGAATGACGTCAGCTGCTCATGTAGCACCCTCAGGAGCCTGTAGTAAAAACACTCATTACTTAACAACTTAACAAGGCTTAAGGCTGCTATCAATTTCTTTTCAATGAATCTATTAAATAAGCTGACAGTAGTGGAAGCTTTAAATTAAATTTTGCTTAATTTATAGTTTAATAAAAGCACATAATATTAATTTTGGTGTTTATCACACTAACATAAGAGAATTAGCACAATAGCTTCACATTAGTCAGAGCACATGTTATCAAGACCACATAGTTGAAATCGTTGGTAACAGTAAACGTATAATCCAAATTTATTCTCACGTATAATTATGGATACTTTTTAATCATTTAAAAAGTTGGATAGGGAAACAGATGTCCAGTAATAATTGGTCACTAATGTTTAACTTGATTTGGTTTTCAAGGTTCAAGGTTCAAGGTTTCTTTATTCGTCTCCCTTGAGAGGAATGTTTCTTGGACCAAATGGGCCGCTGCACACACACATCACCACAGAAAACACAAAAAACAAGATGCAACACATCCCTCCGTACATTCTAACATCATTTTGATTCTACAGTTCCCTGAATATGAAGTACTGAGCTCAGGGAGGAGCTACAGGGTACCAGGGTGTTGTAATAACAGATACAAGCATTCTTTTGTACCGGTTTTAGTAAAACTGTTAAACACATTGTTATTTACTGATACATTTAATTAGCTTATTGGCTTATTTTCATTAGATACCATCGTTCCTTGCAATGGCAGTCGCAACGAATTTAGTGACGTGGGTGCAAGAAGCTCTAACAAACTACAAAAAGCAAAAATCACTGCAATCAGATAGAAATAACTCTACAAATGCTGCATGACTTCACTGCATCAACCAGGCTTCAGTACAGCAGTCTACACGCTGAATGTTGAAATGACCACCAAACTAACAAAAAATATTGGCATTAGTCACACTATTCACTTGCTGGATGCAGCCAACACTAACTAAAAAGGAACTTCAAGCATAACCACATAAACAGCACAGCAGGGAACCATGTACACTAAAAACCAAAATACTGCACAAGATTTCAACACTATTTTGGTGTTGGTAAAAGGAATAAAACTACTGTATGTGCGCGTTATGAACACCTCAGACACAGTCAGCAATGACTAGTTCTGACTTTCCAATTGCACTGTACTTCGACTCATTACTTTAAAAAGTTGATCTTGTATTACTAGTTACAATCTCTGTATCTCAAGTTACTTGCATAACTGAATTAACTGCATTGATATTCCAATGAAAATAACATTCATAACATCTAATGGTAGTAATATGTAATATATTATATTTTTATAGTTACTTGCCCAACACTGATCTATAAACAATAAAACATTGAAGGCATGCCAGCACTTCAAACTGACCAAACATTTACCACAAAAGCAAATGTCCTGACACCTCACAGACAAACAGTCAGTTCCTCTTGAACTTGTTTAACTGTAAACAGGTTTGACCCACTGACTCCAAACCCAACACTAAAAGTGATCTATGGAACAGAAGCTCTTTTGCTACATAACTGAGTTCTTCAGTTTAGATTTAGAGCTGGTGTTAAAGGTGTTGTTCCTAGTTTCCCTGAATGTGAGGTGTTTGTTTTGTGACAGATTGGGTTCGTCCTGTATCCTCCCTCGGGGCCGAAGTGGGACCTAACAGACCACAGCTCTGTGATGTTTGTGGTCATGTGCTTCTCCTGGCACCTCATGTTTGCACTGGTCTTTACTGGACTCATCTACGGCGCCATCTGCAGGTCAGAGTCAGCATCACTCCATTTTCCTCTGCACAGGTACAGGTAGTAGATAAAAGGGAATCATTTAGTGCCATCTAGTGGGCATTAAGCTGAATTCAACTTACAGTACTGGAATATTATATTAACATTCAGTTTACACAGCCTTTTTCCCCTCACACGTCTGACTAAAATCGGTAAAAATTCAAACTAAAACTGTTCCTGAACCGTTTGGGCTGAGGTCTTTTTAAAGCTGTATCCCTGTAGTTTTTGCTTCTGATGTCCAACAGGCTCTCATCAGAAGTGAGAACTTTCTCAAAGCAAAAGAAAAACAAAATCTTAAAATCTGCCTACATTTTTTATGGTAAATATAAGGATTGGTAAAGCTGGTGTTACAGCTGAGACATAAATGACCTAGATTTGGCATATTTTGGGTTTTGACAATTCCTCTGTAAAAGCTGAAGGTGATTGAGGTAAAAATGAGTTTTAGGGACCCAAAATTACTCAACAAAATGTAGGCGGCGCCAATGCAAAAGTCCTGTTAAAATGTTTACATTTTTGGAGACTTTTTTTTATTTGGAGGTTTACAGTAGAAATCTGAGTCTGGATCATAGAGGCTCATTTTGCTCTAAATAAAAGGGATACAATGGGATTTTTATCTTTAACCCTTACTGGTTCTTCATAGTATGTGTTTTTAAGACACTGAACAAAATAAAATATTTGAAGAAAAAGTGAGAGGGCCCTTCGAAGGGCCGCGGAATGTAAAGGGGTTAAAGTGGGTAAATAATAGAAAAATCAACAAATATCGAAATTGAACCATGCCAAATTATAAATTATTTGGTTGTTTAAAAATGTTACTTTGATTACTTTCTGCATTAATTTAGTCAGATTACAAATCTATATATAGGTAATGTCCATTCAATCATTACTTTAAAGAAATTATTACAAAATGTAATTGAAAATAAAGAATGAGAACAAAAAAGTCATGCAACTTTGGCAAAAAAAGTGGATTTTCTTCCTACTGTTAATGGGAATCTGAGCTGTTATGCCAAGAAAGGGATCAGAATACAATTATGTCTCTATCATGTCATTACCGGTACATTGCTTTTTTGTTTTTGTTTTTAGTGTTGTTCGAGCCAGACTAAAGAGAACGCCGCCTATGGAGATGGGACTTCTATCCAAACCCAGGGAAAGAGACCAGGAATCAGAGGATGAAGTTTTCTGAAATGGTTTTGTTTACTGTATGTTTAACAATATCTTTGGGCAGTGGTACAAAGACAGACTAAATATGTCTTCCTCTGACGTTTTTCTTTTTGTTTGACATTTTAGAAGGATTTCAAATATGTATTTATTATTGAAGAGTGCATTTTCAGTTGTTCTAGCGCCGCGTTTCTTTGTGTGTAACACAGGGTGACCAGATTTGCAACACTACCTTACATCTTTATGCATTTAGACAATTTGTGGCTCAATTCACTCCTTATACAATCTGATAGACATCTGTCAGAGTACGTAAATGAGCCTATTCTTTGCATTAATGGTCATTTTTCAAGCACTCTTTATTCTTTATTTTGACTATACCATTGTCATTTTAGTGCAAACTGCTGTTGGATGGTCCCAGTGGTAAATATTTAGCTTTAGTTTTACAGCTGAAGTTGCCATTTATGAAAACATGGACAAAGGAGGATGTTTTGACGGAATCCCTCCACCTTTGTCATTAAAAGCAACAATAAACAACTGAGACAATATCTTGGAATTTTAAACAATTATTAGACAATCTGAAAAAGTAATTGTAACTTATTGTTTTTGCCCTACAGCATAGTTGCTAGTTCTACCGTCATAGAATTATCTCAATGTCATATTTACTGTACAAAATAGAGCTTGGAAGCGACGTCAAAAAACAAAGGTTACCGTGGAAATATTGGCAAATTCGCCATGTTGTTGCTGGTTTGCTAACATTTCTAAATTAGCCAAACAAAAGTCACAAAACAGCCATGGAACAACCCAATAAACTGATGGGTCACTGTTGTAAATTTGTAGTGTCAGAATATGCTTTAATCAATGCTATTTTTGGTATATTGTGGCCATACCAGACTGTCAAAGCCTGATCCTGTCAGATCTCAGAAGTTAAAGGAGACCTATTGTGTCAATTTCACTTTTCTAAGTTTTTAACCTTGTTATAACGGCCTTCCACCGCCATTACTTTACTCAAAGTTATATTTGAATTGATTCATGCATGTTTGAGTAATCTTGTTTTGTTCTTCAGCTGCAGCTCAAGTGCTCAGAAATCCCTATTCTCACCTACCACCTAGCCCCTCCCACTTGTCTGTATTTACTTGTTATAATTCAAAAGATTAAGACTCAAAGTGAAGTATATATGGTTCAATACTGTCCCAAAGCCACTGTCCAACAATAATAATTTGTTATTTAAATCTGTTGCTTTTTACAGTTACATTTTAAAATGAGAGGCGGGGCTTATCAGTTCTGCAGTTTTGAACAGGAAGTCAGAAGAGCAGTTCCTATTTTTAAGTTGTTTTAGATCAATTTGTGTTTTACCACGAACAAAATGTAAATTACTGATCTTCACATGTTCTAGTTTCTTACTAAATATATATATATAAAAAAAACACAATAGGACCCCTTTAAGCATGTTGGCCCTGTGCAATACTTGGATGGGAGACCACGTCTGACTGAAGCTGATGTGAATGGTTGATGGTGGTCAGTGGGGGCGCTTCTGTTAGTGTCTTGAAAAGTGCTACATAAAATCAAATGCATTATTTACCTAATTAAAATCTCTACTGATTTATTTAACTTTAGGCCAACTGAAAATTCTACTGATGTGTGATGTCATGTTCCCAAGCTCTATGCAGTTATAAACATCTTTAAAATAGCCAAACTTGGTCAGAACAAGCAAAAATGCTTAGCTAAACCTTAAATATAACCACCATCACTACGTTTTGTCCGAAAATGTCATATGCATTTTATTGGTTAGGTAGGCCAGTTCCGGCAACAGTACAATCACAAACAATCACAGTACTATTCTGTGGCTATCATCACCATAAAAAATGTCCAACTGAGTGATAAGCGTTTTAACATTCTACAGCAGGGGTCCCCAACCACCGGTCCGGGCCCAAAACCAGTCCGCGGGTCATCTGCTACCGGTCCTCAGAGGATTCTATTATATTTATTTTATTGCTATTTTATAGTTTATCACTACAATCTTGTGTTTTACTATGACAATGTAGTGCTACTGAATCCAATAAACAGCAAATTCAAGCAATAAGTGAGCAAAAAACATACTCAATAACTGTTTTTTTGGATTTTATATCGTTGTTATCGGTGCTACCCAACCCCTGAAAAAGAAATTTGTGACTGTACCGGTCCTTACAAGAAAAAAGGTTGGGGACCACTGTTCTACAGTGTTCTAAAGTTTGTGTCATCATTTGGACGTATCTTTTATGAAACTGAAATAAATCAGTGTGCTTAGTAACATCTGCTGAAACGCAGATCTGAGAAAAAGGGACGTCTGGTCACCCTGGTGCAATAAACTGAACAGTGAATGACAGGATCTGACCAGGGTCACTGCTTCTGACAAGTTTGCAAAGACGGATGAAGATTTTGTCAAATACAGAGAACTAACTTGCTTTAAATAAATATTCATTCATTACACTTTGTGTTCATTAGAACTTTTATACATCAAAAACACAGCCTTCTGTTTCTGATCATTGTTGTACTTCAAATACAGGTAAAGTCATTTGAGTTAGTGTGACTGGGAACATTAAAGTCCATGTGGCAGATTATTAATTTTTTCATTTTGACTTAGTTTGGTGTGATAACTTTTGGTAAATATTTATCATTGTTTTACAGCAGTTAAGTTGCAATTTATCTAGAAATTCACAACTATAAGTAGAAAAAATACAGGAAATAATTTAAGTTCTAAAACAGAACCCTCCACTGTCGTCAAAAAGCCCAAAATACAAAGACAATTTACACAGGTTCTTGGAGTTTAAACAATTATTAACACAATTAACATGTCATAACAAGTTATAATAATTTGTCACAGTCACTCCTGTGTGTTATATGTTGATTTGGATCCAGATTTACAATAAGGTTGCTAGGTAACAGTAGTGGAATCCCCTCCACACTTCATATTAACTGGACTAAAGACAATAACTTTAATAATGAAGTAAAACAGCCAAATTGGTGAAAACAAGATAAATGTTTAGTAAACTCTTAATCATATCATGTTTACTTGATATACATGTATATATGTTTCACTAAAAATGTAGTCTAACCTGTCATACGCACTTTAATGAGATTCGTAGTCGACTTTTTAAACTTTCCCCTTTCTGTACATAGGTGGAAGTGTGAATCAAACATTTAATTGCCAACTAGTAAGCAATAGATTCTTTTTTCTCATGAACAGGTCAAACTGTTATTACTTCCTCATCCATTTCCCATTAGAGAACTGTGGAGCTGAGGACAAGGAAATAGGACATGAAGCAGGAGTGGAACCTGTGACCTTCTTGCCAGTCGGTAGAAGTGCAAACCACTCTCCAGCTTTTTTTTTTGTTTAAAATCATAAAATAGAATGTGATAAACTAGTAGCAGCAGTGATACTTGAAGTTTGATAACCATGCCTCATCACAGTAGTAGATATAATAATATCACACAAGAATCAGGAAAAAACAACAACAATACAACTAACTTTACTGTCATAAAACTTTATTTCATCATATTTATATAAACTGTGGCTAGCATAATACTGGCAATGTTCTTGTTAATTAAAATGAATCTCAAAACCTATACACACACTTTATCTGAAAACAATTCAAACCTTTTCTCTCATAACTTAAAAGTAAAGTTAATACAAACTTTTAAATAAACAAATGACAGGCCACGTTAAAGTAGAAAAGACAGAAGGGCGCTCTAGCTGCTTGTTGTCACCGTCAGTGCAGAGTGAGGAGGACATGTTTAGGAGAACTTGGCGGCCTGTGGAGGAGGTCCCAGGAATCCCCCGGCCTGTTTCGTGGCGGCTCTGGACGGGGCAAGACCCAGCATTTTCTGGATGTTCTGGAACAACAAAAGTCACAATAAAAAACAATAAAACCTTGATATATTGTTACAGATGAGTGCTTTTTTGTTTTACATCGACTGTGACTTGGGTTAAAAGTGTAAATGAAACCAAAAAAGGTTGTGTTGGAAAAATCCACGAGAACAGATGAATAAAAAGCTTTTACTTGTATTTTTTCCTTCAATATTTCAAAGCTGAACCTTTTCATATCTGATGAATATTTATTTACAGCTAAATCTTTTGTTCAACTTAAAAAGGTAAAAAAAAAATTAAAATAGATGAAAAAATGTTGTTAATTAATTAAATTATATGTAAATATGTTTATTCTTCTTTTATAGTAATTGTAATAAAGACGGCACAATAATGATCAATGATTGTGTCCACATAATGTAATGACACACAAACCACAGACCAGTGCAGTGTTTGAAAGCTGAATATTTAGATTTACAAACCAGAGAAAAAACACACGGGTGGAGCGCATTATTAGAACCACAAATGTAGAACTATGTTAGTTGAGCTATTCATTTTATGTTCTGACATTATTTTCAATAGTTTTCAATTGAATTAATATAGGTTTTCAAAATGGAAAAGTAAAGTGGTGCCTAACAGGGGTTAAACAATAAACTCACGTTGAAAATAACTTCCATCAACTTGAAAACTACACCGTGACTGAACATTTTACAGAACACAAATAACGACCAACACTAACAGAATCTACATGAGAGGAGCTGTTTTTCATAACCTTCAGCTCATTACCTGTCGGATGGACATGGTGCAGAGGATGTAAAGGAAGATGAAGGAGCAGTCAGTGTAGTCTTCTCCCAGCAGGTTTCTGTGAGACAGGCCCTGGATGTAGGACAGCGGTACAAAAGGCAGCTTGGCCACCACTCTCCCGTCAAAACTGCGCAACAAACAGCAACGAGAACCAGCTTTAATGCAACAAATATTAATACTGTATCGCCAAAGAAGGTTTTACAAGGTCGCAAACAAGCTAGGTAAGCTCTGTACAGTTGTTGTGACTACAAGAACAGAAAACAAGAGTTTCAAAGGCAAAAAATTTGTCCAAAAAGCTAAGAAGAAACTTTTAAAGTACATAGAATAGATTACAAAAGCGTTAGAATGAGCTTACATAGAGTTGAACATTCCCATCAGAGCTGTAAAGCAGAAGCCAATGGCAAACATGGACTTCATGCGCACCTGCAAGAAGCACATAGCAAACGTTAACGCTAAATTAGGACGTAATGTTTGTGAAGAATTTGAATAAAACTTTTCAAACTTACCATAGACAAGTCTCGGTTGTTATTCTTAAGCTTCTCCTCTTGTCTCTCTGATAAAAGAACAAGAATTAGTAATGAGCTTGTGCATGAACATTAGTATTTTAGTGTCAGTAAAGAATCAGTGTAGTTTTTGTTCTTACCAATCTTCTTCTTCTGTTGACGTCCAGCAGATTCTGTGATGGTTTCCTTTTTCTTCTCCACTAAAAAGAATATATTAAAGTCAATTTTCAGTAACAACTGTTATATCGGTGGTGTGCTTATTGTTCATTACACACTTACGTTTTTTGCTTTGTTTTTCCACCTCTGCCTTTAGCCGTTTGTACTTCTCGGTCCGATAAACGAGAACCCAGGTAATGCCTTCAAAAAACGCATAAGTTGCAAGTCAATAAGATTATTAACTTGTAGAATTTGAATGTTATTTTTTTATTTATTACAATCTGCTCAAGGTAACCCACACTAGGCAGCATGATATTGGAAATGATTACTCTGTTTGCTGGAATACTACAATATTTTAATAATACCTGCAACTGACATTTTTTCACTAATGGATTAGTTGAGCAACTATTTTTATTTTTTTTATTATCAAACTGGCTGACATTTATTTCAATATTTGATCTGTTGACTTGTTGCAGGCTGCAGCAAAAATTTTAATTGACTTTTGAATTTGGTGCAATAATTTAATTTTTTAAAAAGAGCAATCCTTAGTTTATACTGTGCAAAACACCAGGACAAATAAATAATCATTGTTAAATAATAAAAAGATAAAACAATAAATGATTTGTTGTGTAGATATGCCATGTTGCTCAAAACGGAAATATGCAAATCAAATTATTCTAACCAATCAGTTATAATGTTGACTAGAATGTGTGTGTTGTTCTTTCTTTGTCATAGATAGCAGCAACAATAATAAACCCTTAACAGTTGCTCTTTTCCTAACCTACCCACTGTCTGATCATTCATAGGAAACACGGATTACAGAAAAGCAGTGTTAAAGCATTTCACTTACCTTCGGCTAACAGCGCCGTACAAACCGAGATAAATACAATAAGAATGGTGTCTGCAAACATAGTGCTCATGGTGACGGTTTAACACAACAAAATCGACAGACAAAAACGTAGATTTAGAGTTATTTAGGGAGCAGATCCATGGAGCAGCCCCGAGCTAAAGCTAGGTCAGCGTAAGAAAGGTCACGCACACAAGTATTTCCGGTTCGCTAAATAACCTACATTTTATTACTTTATTTGTAAGTTGTAAGAAAATGTATATTAGCGTTTTAATATCCTGCTTAGTATATTAGTTGTATTTATAATTATTGTGTAAGTGTTTTTATGCATTTATTCCAAAAGGCAAATAGAACAACAGAGTAATATTCACCATGGCAATCTCTAGTTCCGGTAGCCATGTTCTGACTGTAAATTTATCCACGAATGTATTCTTCCTCAGCTGCAATATGTTTTTATTTTCTTTCTTTCTTTTTTTATTTTTTTGTATTAGTAATTAGTAAAATTGTACTTTTAATTCTTAGGGCTGCAGCAGTTAATTAACTATATAAATTACACAGACTCTAACAAGAAGAGTCTCAATGTACAATGGAAAATAAATACATAAGAATATGTATAAATAACATTGAAGCTGACTGCTAAAAGCCTTAGTGATTGTTTTCACATGTGTACAGACTTACACAGACATGAATATTTACAGTGTACACAATATATACTTTATTAACCCTCGTCACTATGTTATCTTCATATTACATGTACAAAATAAACAGTTTCACTAATGTTATAAACAAAAGGGTCAAACAAACATAGCTCCAATGGGGTTCTCTACACCTAGGGTGGTGCGTCAGCAAGAATTTTTGGATTTATTTTTATTCAGTTATTTTGATAGATATATTAACAATCACATTGGAGGAATGAGATGTATTGTTTCAAGTGTCATAGCATAAGTGCTCATTTTCAACACTGTCCACAGGAAGCTTTTAGGGCAAATCAATACACAGATTAACCATTAACAATAAATTTGCAGCATTAATTATTTACATTTAATTCAGCTTTATCGTGAGCAGCTCTCTTTGAGTTTCAGCAGCACTTTTAGACGTCTGTTAAAGCAGGTGTTTGGATCTGCTTTGAGATTTGTGGGGAGAAAGCTAGAGTCTAATCTTTACACCTGTGGAGAGCGTGGGTGAAGTCAGAGAAAAATGTCCTCACAGAAACATTTGCCATGACAATATAATTCATGATGATATAATTGATGGAAGAAAATTGCATATTTTGCCCTAAATTAAAATGACAACTTATCACAAACTTCGATAGGACATTCATTATTTTATTTAATAGAGCCATGGCCCATCCAGAAAGACACGCTGTCCCGCTGGTTGGCAGGGAAAACTTCTTTGATTAAAACAACAAAAGGAGACGAGAGCAGCTGTTTCGATCAGGAATGAACAACAAACGTCTGGCTCCTGAAGCTTGAGACGGTGTTTTTCTCAATGTTTTTTTTAATCACCCGAATGTAATGTGTGGGTCGTAGGGTCTAATTTCATTCACAAATGTTGAATTTGCAGCATAACTTTTGTTTTCACACAATGATAAACTCTTGTAGTTAGCTGACAACAGCGCTGGCTGGTATTGTTGCTACAGCTTGTGTTAATGAACAGCGGCTCTTTCTGCATTCCGGGTGTGTGCGCGCATCTCCTGTTTTGATAAACAAATAATCCAACTATATTGCCCTAAAAAACTGACAACGTACAGTAAGACATTCTGTTCTGATTATTTTGTTCTATAATCCTAATTTTTTTTTTACCTTCACAAGATGGCCGCCACATGTGCATCAGAATCCGGAAAATATCTAGTTTTTATTAGTCATCAAGGATTTGATTTATGATTTAAATTTTCCTCTTGTGGACTTATAGATCATATGGACAGTGAATAACGTGCAAGTAATGAACTTAAACAAGAAAAAGTATGAAAAAAAAAAATAAAGAAAGAAGAGCAAAACACATTTTGATTACAATAACCCTTCCTTCATCCAGCTCGGTTGTTTTACTGCATGAATCAAGAAGCAAACTACAGTCAGAAAACATTAGCCCTCTTTTCCCCCCAAAGATAGAACATCCATCACTGAAAAAAAATAAAAATAAAAAAATCTCCTCGCCATGGTTTCCTGGCGCCTGCATCATCCCTTTCATCTCCTCCGGATGGGCGGAGCGTGGTCAGACCCAGACACAGCGCACAGAGCCGCGGCGGAGACAGAGCAGACACACCGGGCCGTGCGTGTGCAGCATGGCCGGAGACAGCGACACGACGCCGGTGGTGGAAACGACACAGCCCGGGGTGCCCTTCCTCATCGCGGTGTCCGGGGGCACGGCCAGCGGGAAGGTCGGTACAGCGTGTCTTCATCTGGTTTTCCCTTCTCGTGGTTACAAAAACAGATCCTCGTGGGAGCCTTTTGTGAGGAGATGTTTACGTTGTGATCGATCCAGATTGAATATATAGGCCAAATCTAGTTTTTCCTCATTGACATCCTGCTTAATATTGTTTTCTTTATTGTTATGGCTGTGATTTTATTGTTTGTTAAAAGCGCAGTGTCAAACCAGGTCAAGTGTACCAGAACAGAAAAAAAAGGGTCAGATGTAAATATAGGTTAATGTATTCATCAAATTCAAATACATATGTGTTAATGTCTGTTTCCTAGTCTGAGACATATGGATTCAAATGTTTAGTGAGAAAATGTTAATGAAGACGTTATGTTAATTACTGCCAGCTGTACAGAAAGGATTGAATTTGCAACTCATTTTTTAAGCTTAATAATTTATACATATCCTGTTTAGAATGAGATATGAACACATTCTTTTGTGTGTTTTTTTTCTAAATCTTCTTCAGACTGATTGTGCAGTTTTGTGCGTGTGGAGCTACACTTCAAGGGATATCTTTTTCTCTGGAATTAAAACTGATTTGGAGAAAACTGAAAACTTAAATGAATACATTCTGAGCCCCAAGTTTAATTGAGCTTTTCACTACTTTCACATAGAAGCCGGCACATATTGGCACATATTGAGTTGCTAACAGTAACAAGCATATGCTAAAAACAATAACAAGCACACTTACTGAGTTTTAGGGAAATGCTTTATTGCTGGGTTTCACTCACGTGACCTCAGGACGTGTGAACTCCAGATTGGGGGCAAGGAGTGACTTGCTCCCATTCAAAACACAGTGAACGACAAAGAGACTTCAAAGCCTTAAATAGACTAGAGCAAACACGATATCAGAAAAAATGACTGTACATATCGAATATGACCCTGCAGCTTGAAAAAGACGGACTTTTCATACAATCTGAAGGATTTAAATCAGGTAATTACCTGCGATGAGGCAGACGTCCTTCTACACTGAGCCAAATGAAGCCTTCAAATAACTAGTTTACGATTCTTTTGTTTCTGATCGGGTCAAACACTTAAGATCCAAGGAAGCTCTAAATGACAGTCGTCTCGTTTTTGCTTGGGTGAGTAGCAGCTTAATACGAACGCAGAAAAACTGTCTCTCGAACTGTCTAACCCCTAGACAAGTTAGCACAACCATAGAGCCACAGAATTAGGGCTGTTGAATGAACAGTGAGTGAAACACATAGACAGTACATATATATATAAGGAGCCCTATTTTTGTTTATTAATCTGGACTATGCCTTCATAAAAGAGTGATATGTTGTTGTGAGGAACTATTTTGTGGCGTAGTAATACCGCTGTGATAAGGTCACATACAGTTAAATGGCTGGCAGATCGTATGAACTCTAACTAAACATAAACTGTGGATCTGAAGCACTGGCCCTCTTCTGTTGAGTCTTCTTACTTTCACGACTTTCCCACTTCAGTAACACTCCACAACAACAGTAAAATACTGTTAAACATACGTATTACACGCTCTATGGTGAAACGCAGTTCTAAAACGGCTTATTATTAACTATTTAAAAAATCTCACAACGCTTCTAAACTCAAAAAAGTCTTTTAACGAGGCTCTTACCTCCTAAATGTGGTCGGTGGGTTTGTACCAGCTGACACTCTCAGAATTATTCTTAACTTTAATTTATTTCGGGCTAATGCTAACGTCTATGGGAAAATACTTCCTGCCCCCAATTGCATTTCGCGCTTTCGGGGACGTCATCTGAAACCCAGCAATACTATGGGGCTAACATGTGGTCGATTAAAACATGTTTTATGTTTATTGTTTTTACAGACTGCAAAGTGAAATTAGAGCGGACAGTGTCATAACTCACATCAGCGCATTCTTTTACTTTAAGCAGGGCCCGACCGATATGGCTTTTTGGGAACCGATACCGATTCCGATATAGAGTGTGCTGGTGTGCCGATAACCGATATGACAGCCGATATTAAAGACACTGAGAGCGGACCACTCAAGGACAGCCAATCAGAGCGCTGCATTTAGCCATCAGTGGCCTGATTTTGTCAGAAAGTGTTGCGTTTGCAATTTATGTTGGGGTAGAAAAGACAAAGTTTTGGAAGACAGAAAAGTCTGACTTAAGACCTAAGATTTAGACGTAGCTCTGACATGGCAAACTTATTTTTACTCAAATAGATATTCTGACATCATATCTGTGTTAGTGGAAGACAGATTTAAAAGTGACACTGTGGAACTTTCAGGAGGTCAAAAATAATTCCATTAAAACAGAAAGTTTAAGTCATACTTTAGAGCATTATGGTGATAGATGAGCTTCAGGACAAAAAACACTTATTTTGAATATGCTTCCTAGTTTGACAGAAAGACAAGAAAACAAAGAAAACGTGCTACTATAGGTTTTGTTCCTTTTTTTTGTACTTGAAATATCTAAAAAAATGACTGATTTAAAATCTGGTCATTTCAGTATGTGTTTACGTTACGTGGTAGAATTTCCAGGTGTATTCTCTTGTGCAAACACATTAAAAAACACACACAGCAGTAGTATTTGTCTGACTTCAGTGCTGTGCAGGTTGTGAAGCAGCTGGGTGGCTCTGTCAGACGTCAGTGTGGGCTGTGGTTGGAGGCAGTTGTTGGTTCTATTCTACTTCCTTTTGTTTGGTATTTTTTCTTCTACATGAGTAACTGCTTATCGGACCACCTGTTCAACTACTGCAAACATCCAAAACATTTAGAATTTACCCTGGAACATTTAGTCCCACTGCTCTGAAACTACAAATACGGTTTTAGGGCTTGATTTACTTAAAGTGACACTTTCGTGTCTTTTAACTGATGACACCCCCCCCCCCCCCCCCCCCCCCCCCCCCCGTGTAACCTTTCTGAGAGCTAAAAGTCAAATCAAAACCCAACCCCCCCCCCCCCCCAAAGTCAAATGCATAATCCTATTAAAATACAAAGTTAAAACAGTTTGGGGCATACTTCACAATATACATAATTTTCATTCAAACCTGTGAAATATTGCTAAAGAACAAGCAGGAGGCTGCTCCTCTAGGATACAAAAGAATCGATTTTGGGAGGATGCAAGCCCCCCAAAAGTAAAGACACACATTTTTATAATGTTTTAAGTCAAAAAACATTAAGTAAAATAATGTTTTTGTTCAAGTTTATTTTTTGTCGTAAAAGTTACATGGTGGACCTTTAAAGAGATAAGGCCTATTATTGAACACACAATGCTCATTAGCCTATCAAGGAAAAAAAAGTACCTCCAAAGGACACAACTTCTTTATCTTTTATTCTAGATTTAATGCTATACTAGGGACTGTATTGAATGAATGAATTTTAATTATTGTATCTTGCATATGTCCAGCCTTTCATTGACTTAGATTAGAAGACGCAGTAAATCAGTGTTGTGTTTCCCAACCTTTTTTGAGTCACAGCACACCTTTTTGGTTGGAATTTTTTGGCGGCACACATACTCAAACATGACCAAATCAAACTGCTTTAGAAACAATATGTATTTTGTAAGTATTGCCTTTTAAACTTAAAGGAGCACTATAATCTAACGTTTCTGCTAGCTTGGAATGACCTCTTACTGTCAATCTAAAGAGAAGCAAATTCAGCGGTACAGGTCAGGTCTAGCAGAAGAGGGCGATTTTTTTTTTTTTCTCATATTGATCGATCTCGATTTTCGACTCGATTTTGCTTAACCTTTTCAAAACAAAAATGAAAAATGCCATTCATGAACATGAACAAAACAAAGACTTTTTTTTAAAACTACATATCAATATTTTGTCATGCCCAACCACATTTTATTGAAAACGATTGGTTTTCGATCTTTGTCGATCAAATATGATGATTTGGTTCGATTCGATCTCTCAATTTATTTGATTAATAGCCCAACCCTAACGCAGAAGCAGTTTTTAACTTTTTTTTTTTGAGAAACAATATGATCTATAATTGACCAAACACATGTTAAACATGTTTATTATTTTATTTTGGAACATGGTCACAGTAGTGACAGAACCTTTGTTGGAAATGTTGAATATAGAATATAATAAAGCAAGCAATAACTAGCCTGCTAATTGTAGCTTGAGCCCACATGCATGTACACTAGTTTTAGACTTTTTTGTAGACCATAAATGTCTACATTGCAGTGAAGACAAGACCTCAGACAAACAATAAATTAGGCACATAAATATAACAGTTAAGCACAATCTTAGAAACATATATTTCTTGAGCTAGCATAGCACAAAAAAGACATATTCATACAACGTCATATTGTGAATTAATAAATATGTATTTACATTTTGATTGTCAGTTCATTTCTCATAAAAAGTGAGCTTCCACTGGTGTTATAATACGAAAATACACACGTCTGATACAGGCTCATATGATTAGCTTTAGGTCTATTGGGTCAGTTTAAAATGTTTACCGTTCTGTCTGTGAAGTGTCTAAAGTCAAACCGCTGATCCTTTGCCTTCCCTTTTTATTTTACTACATGATACAAAACACTAAATGTAGTTTTTAGACGTGTATCGAAGTTTATCATCGATAACCTCCCATTCATTTCAATGAATTTTGGTGGCACGGGAAGTGACGTATATAAGTCATTCAGTGTCTTTGTGCATTGTGTTGTGGCGCAGTCGTCCGTCTGCAGTAAGATCATGGAGCTTCTGGGGCAGAATGAGATCGACCATCACCAGAGGCAGGTGGCCATCCTCAGCCAGGACAGTTTCTACAGAGTCCTGACTCCAGAGCAGAAGACCAAGGCCCTGAAGGGACAGTTCAACTTCGACCACCCCGGTAAGAATGCACACTCTTCACTAATAATAATAATAATAATACTCTTTAAACCGACACAGAAGGAGTCAAACTTCCTTGAATCTTGGGTTACATAATATTAGACCACATCCAGAAGAAAGTGGATTTTTTTGGCGCAATGCTAAATGTTAACAATAAATGAACCTTAATATAAAGCAGACAATTTATAAAAATCCATTAAATGCCATGTTGATTGTTTTTGTAAAAAGCTGGTTTTAAAGCTATTTTAATATCAATTCATTTTAATATAGCATTAGCTCAATTTTTACTTCGTAGTGAAGGTCTAATGTGCCAGAAATGATTATGTGTTTCTTTGGTCAATGCTGATTTTAACATTTTTTGGGTGATTTTCAAGGTCGATTTCTGAGGAAGATTAAGTGAGATGAGATAGTATAAAAAAGATAAAACATGTTTACATGTCACAACTCATCCTAACAACTGCCTGATCAAATTACAAACGATGGCTGATATGGTGGATATGGAACAAAATCTAAATATTGGTCTATGTCTAATTATCTGATTGTTTAGGGGCGCTAATTCTCCATAGGGAATGAATAAACTGGATCGCAGGGATTTTCAGACTGGAACGAGCTTAGCCACAAGATGAAAAGGGCCTATAGCAAAAATAATAGTAGAACAGTGTTTCCCAGCCTTTTTGGAAGTAAAGCACACGTTTGTGCTTTAAATTGTTCTGCGGAACACCACTATTAAAATAAATCAAGCTATTTTGGAACACAGACTTATTTCTTTTGTAAAAAAGTTAAAGTTGAAATCTATGATAAATGTAGCACTTTGTGAAAAATTAGACCTCAGAGTACTCTCTGACTCAAATAATAAAGAATTTAAGTTCTAATCAGGAGCAGAATGCAGCGTTCTGATTGGCTGAGCTTGAGATGTCCTTTCCAGTTTCACTTCAAAAAAAAAAAAAGAGGGTTTTACGTCAAAATTGCAACCACATATTGATATTAATATGTGTTGGAAAACCTAAATTGTGTTTGCAGTGTGAAAATCACCTATTCCACCTTTAAACATATTATCTATCTAAATGGAGAGAAGCCTGTGACAGAACAAAGCCCAGTGGTACAGGTCAGATCTATGGAGCGGCAACTTTGTTCACAATAAAAACGGCATTATTTCCTAATCACTTGGAAATAAAATAACCCACAAACAAATACATGTTAAATGTCTTATATTGTAACATTACAGTCAATGTAATGAGATCTTCATGGTGTAGGATTTTTTATTGGTTGAACACCTCTGGATTAGAGCAGGAGAAAAGTGCTTGTAATGATGAGGACAGTTTGTTAGATGAATAGTAGCCACAGTATTCAAGTATGGCACTTGGAAAAAAATATTACCCTGCTCTACATTCTGTTTGTGCACGACTGACTCTTTTGTCTTTTCAGATGCGTTTGACAATGAACTCATCGTTTCCACGCTGTGCGACATCAAAGCGGGAAAAAACTGTCCACATCCCGGTTTACGACTTTGTGAGCCACGCCAGGTAAATGTCCTGATCGGTGTTTACTTTTCCATTCTTTCCTTTATCCTTTAACAAATCTCACGTAAAGCTCTATCCACACCATCAGATTTAACAGTAGTCTTTTTCTTTTAATGCATTTACGGCGATAAATCCGTCTATCCAAACTTAACAGACATTTTTACAAACATGGACGAATCTCACAGGACTAGAAACACAGATGATGTCTGTAATTATTACAATTTACATGAGGTCTTGAGGTAAATACACTATTATGTTGCACGAATAGGACATAAGTCTGAAGTTTGCTCCAAATGTTCTAAGTCAAAAGTCCACAAAGTTCAAATCAAGGTCAAACCTTAGAGCTTGTTATGAATGAGAGAAACGTGTAATAGTGTTTTTTCTATATGTTTTGGCACTGGAAGTACATCCGACTGAGCACTTAAAGGAGAATTAGTTTTACATTGATCTAAAACGGCTTGGTAAATGGTCCATTGACTCCCGGTCTTCTCATAGTGTTGTTTCAGCTGACTGTTCGAGGGAATTCTCACATAACAAAGATCGAGTTATCTTTACATGTTTATATGTTTTATGTGAAACTTCACGCACCTGTAAGTCGTAATTTGGACTTCATGCGACTTGATAAAATGACTTTGTCTCAACGCAAAGGCCAGACAATATTAAAGGAGCACTGTGTAAGAAAAAGTAATGTCCACTTTCGAACACCAGGGGGAGTATTTCCAGTGCATTTTGCCTAACTACCATGCTGACATCTAGCGTCAATATTCACATCCGGCCCGTAATAAAACATTTCAAATACGTATAAATGTATCACATTGATGTGGATTGGTTAACAGTGCTCTCTTAAGTATTCATGTTGTAAAGAATAAATATGATTTAAATGTTTGTGGACTATATGTGATATTAAAATTCCTCTCAATCTTACACATACAGCCCCTTTAAGTGCATATGACAGATTTGACAACATTTGTAGTAAAACAAAGTAAACATGATTCTGATTAAGATTTGACTGAACATTTAGCTGTTTTTACCCATTTAGGTTGTTTTGTGAAGTTTATTATTATCTTTTGTCCAGGCATATGTAGAGGTGAATCAGCAAATGTTACCTAGCAACCACATTGTAAATCTGGGCCAAAATCAACCTAAAATAACACAGGAGTGACAATATGACAAATGATTCTAACTCATAACACTTTAATTGTGTTAAATGATTGTTTAAACTCCAGGAAACGGAGTCAGTTGTGTGTAAATTGTCTTTGATGACACATGTGGAGGGATTCTGTTGTAGACCTTAAATTGCTTCCTGTAATTTTGCACTTTTAGTTGTTAATTACTTCATAAATTGCCACTTAACTGTAAAACTATAATAAATATTTACCACAAAGACAATCACACCAAACTAAGTCAAAATTAGAAAAATGTTATAATCTGTCATATGGGTTTTAAGTCAATTCAAAACAAATTTGTAAAGTACAAAATGTATTATTTATATATGAATATAGTTGAGGTTTCTTTATGTAGAAAATGAAATGACCATAATTTACATTTCAGAAAAAAACGCATTATTTGAGTTTACAAAATATATATGTTACAGGCAAAGTTGATAATCCAGGCATTCTATAGAATGCCTGGTGCTTTTAGGCAAAGTAGGAAATAAATGTTATTATCTACTTTACTTTCTATGAATGCCTGACAACTTTTAGGCAAAGCAGATAATCTCTGACAAAGCATCATTTACTGGAATACTAAACAAAAACACATACCTTTTTAATTAAATACCATCCACACTAAGGGCCAACTTGGCCATCCAGTAAGACTAATTTTGCCTGCAAAGGAGTGCTGATGTTTGAGTGTCTATTTGATTACACATGTTTCTTACAAAGAAGGCCATGTAAAGTCTATTTTCCTGAAAGACTAATAAAAGATAATTTTTTTATGAATTTGTTTTAATTGAGCCAAAACAGCAGGTTTTGCTCTTGTTATATAATAAGTTTGTTTATCTAAGGTTGGACACCTCTGCAAAGCCTTATTTTGTTGCTGTAGTGGTTGTTGTGTTTGTTGTTTTTGTCAGTTGTAGACATGGTTTTGGTTCTCTTTTTTTTTTCTTCTCTTTTCTTTAAAAGAATAATTGGCAAACCTTCATATAAAGACCACACCTGTTTGTTAAAGCCTGATCCCGTCAGATCTCAGAAGCTAAGCAAGTTAGGGCCTGGTTAGTACTTAGATGGGAGACTGCTGGAACACCAGGTGCGACAGGGGGACGACAGAAGTGGATTGTCGTTGTGTTCTTGGGCAAGACAGTTAACTCACATTGCCTCAGTGTCTGTTACACTTGGTGAATGGATACTAGATTGTAAAGCACTTTGAGTGCCTGGAAAGGTAGAAAAGTGCTTTATAAATAGACCATTTACAATTTATATAAAGTTGCTAAAACATTTAGACATTTTTTTTTTTTTTTTCTTAGAAAACAACTGAATTATGGACATTAGCTACCACAAACAAACTACCAACCATAACCAGACCTTACAACCACCCACAACCACCCTCACCAGAACAAACAACCAACCAACCACTTCCTACGCCACCAAGCACAACCTTCAACCACAACCAACCACCAATTACAACCAAGCACCAACCATATTGAGTTTATCGTAGTAAAAACGGCTTTGAAATAATTGGATTAAAATTACAAATGAAAAAAATAAAAATAAATAAAAATCTCGCTATAGAAAGGTGACATTTTCATCAATTTTAATTTTCACACTCCACTCATTGGTGTCTTAACAAAATTTGTATTAGAAATTGAAATTTTTTTAACATATCAAAATCTTGTTTACTTGCTTTTTTTTTGCACAACCAACCAATCAACCACAACAAGACTTTACAGAGGTGCAAAACATTTCCTCAGATGGACAAATAAATACATAGTAATAAGTGTCAAGAGCGGAATACTTTTTTTAACTTAAATAAATACATAAAGTTTGTTTGCACTGAGATTTATTATAAATAATCTTTTAATGGGGTTTTAGGGAAATGGACTTGATATAGGAAAAAATTAAGCAAAATGTAAAATGTATTAAAATAAATACTTAACATCAGCACGCCACTGGAGGGCCAAGTTTAATTGTATTTAATTAAAAAGGTATGTGTTTTTGTTTTGTATTCCAGTAAATGATGCTTTGTCATAGATGATCTGCTTTGCATTGGCATTGTACAGTATGCCTAGGCAAAGTAGATAATAACACATCTATTTCCTACTTTGCTGAAAACACCAGGCATTCATTCTATAGAATGCCTGTAACATTATTTATATATATATATTTATATTGTTTGTTCGACACACAAAATAATCACAACTAAATTTGTGAGTATTCTCAAAATAATAAACAACATAAACATAATCTAAAATTTGTTATATTGCAATTGTAATATAGTCATAATTGTAATAATCTGTCTCTACGAAAATCGTGATATGAATTTTTTGTCATATCGTAGTTTAAACTTGTAAACCTATGAAGAGCAGTGTTTGTATCACGGGTGTGTGTTGCAGGAAGCAGGAGGCGGTGACCGTTTACCCGGCTGACGTGGTTCTGTTCGAGGGGATCCTCACGTTTTACTCTCAGGAGATCAGGGACCTGTTTCAGATGAAGCTGTTTGTGGACACAGACGCAGACACGCGGCTCTCCAGAAGAGGTACGCGGCGGTGGTGGTGATGATGATGATGATGATGACTACTGTGTGACATAAAAAGCACCAGATTCACTCAGGTTTTTCAACGATCGATCAATAGGAGTAGAAGTGTTTCTTAAAAGAGTCTCATCCTGCTGAATTTGCCCAAATGATCCAAAGTTATGCTTTTTAGGCTTACAAAAAAAAAAATCAATAAAAAAAAAATCATTATATATATTTTATTTTAAACTTCTTGTCCACAAGTTTTGCTTACTTAATCTAATGCATGTGGAGCCTCCGAATTGTTCACCACGATGTGTTATAAGCTCTATCCACAGCTTTGAGCTAGACGTGTCGCTGCTATGCTAATGGCAGTTAGCCACAATGCTAATAACAACCTTCAGACAGACTTAGTGGATTTTAATGAACAAACAGAACATATATTTTTACCTGAATAGATACATTAACAAGATATCTGTGCTACGGGAAAATTGTCTTTTATTGTGAAAAAAACAAACAAACAAAAAACTTGACTTAAATCTTTTTTTTGTTGAAACAGGTCACATTATTGTGACTTTTTAGAGGTTTCCTACAGCTGGAGTGGCTTCTGGTGCTCCATAATCCTTTGATGTGAAGCCCATTTTACAATCTTCTTTTCTGCCCACTATGTAACTTTTTAGCTGTAAAACAGGCTTTGAAAGTACACCACGTTTTGGCCAAAAAATACACTTGAAGAAAAGCCTTGTGCTTTTACTTCCATGTTTTAGTTAAAAACATGATGTGTGAAAATGTGTGTCTTTACTTTGAGCAGGCGTGTGTCTTTTTAAACTGACATACTGGTATAATAATGACGAGTGTTTTATAGAATGGTTTTATTTTTCTATTTCAATTGGATGAAAAGTTACATAATGTCACTTTAAAATATCACAGTTACACAGAACTCAATGGTAGATATTTTAAGATCTGATTAGAATGTGGAAAATATAACTGTGATTAAGACTTTTAAATAGTTTCAAAGCTGCAAGTATTTGAATGTTAACTTAATTAAACTAAATTGTAATACTTCATACATCCAGCATGTCATGTGTTGTTATTCTAAGACTTATTAACTTGATGTGTAGTGACAGGTGTGTGTTTGTTCCAGAAAACTAGTCACAAGTACATCTTTACAAGTTGACCTTTTGTTTGTTTGTAGTTCTACGTGACATCAGCGAACGCGGCCGAGACTTGGAGAGCGTTTTAGCTCAGTACATTACATTTGTGAAGCCTGCGTTTGAGGAGTTCTGCCTCCCCGTGAGTACAACATGTCCTACTGTTCATGATGACATCAACAATTACACCTCATTTATGCAACCTCTGTCACACATTCCAAACTACATTAAGTATGTGTGTCAAGACCACATATGAGGATGTGCAAACAACTTATTTGGCATTGGCTTGAAACAGTTCCGACCTTTTTTCTTAAAACAGCTGACAAAAGGAGACCTTTTGTATAAAATACACCCTCTAAGTTTAACCATGTGGCCACAACATTCTCTAATCATTAGTTCATCCAAAGTTGTTTCTGGATTGATTCATTCATGTTTGATTAATCTTGTGTAAAATATGTAGGGTTTAAAATGGCTACAGATAGTAAAAAACATAGTCATTTAATATCTGTATTAAAATTACATTTTATAATGAAGAGGCGGGACTTATTAGTTTAAGCCCTTTTAGATTTTTTTTTTTATTGAACAAAATGTCAAATATTGGTCTGCTAATGCCATTGTTTCTTCCAAAATATAAAGAAAAATCACAAAAGGTGTCTTTTAAAAACCAAACCGAACCCAGTTCTGGCAAAACACTTCTCTCTGTGTCTGATTGACTCTATTCATAAGTGAAAACAAGCTCTGCACAGACGAAAAACTGTTTAATTTCCACCTAAATCAATAAGAAAAGCTTGTTAGTATTTAGCATTGCGTAAAAAATACACACTTTTATAAACACAGGCAAAGTATTTCCCTCATATGTGAAGGTCTGAACTTCCTGGCAGTGATTATCTAGTTGAAATACGCTTCGTGAAGCTCTCCGCTTCGTGAAGCTCTCTGCTTGTGATTTTTAAATATTCATTCATTTGAGTGCACCTTGGCAAATGTTCCATAAGGAATAGATGAAACAAGAAGGAACTATCCGCAGGTATTGGACAAACCGAACTAGCCTAGCAGCAGTGTGAAAACAGCTCGTTGGCTTAATTTTATATAAAATACTTGCTAACTTATCGGACCCCTCGTTGAGACTGGTCCTACATTCACTACAACTCACTGTTCACTGTCATTTACCCAGTATTTATTCCTTTTAGACTAACAGTGAAAACCCCATAGAAATGTACTGAACAGGAGTCATTTTACATTCAAACAAATCCAAGTGACATTCTGTGCACACAGTCAATCCATTATGATTACTCTAATGACTTTTTGCAGCTCTAGCTTACACTCCTCATACTGTGTCATTATTAAAGTGAATGTCCCTGAAAACATCGCTCACGGCTGTTTTGTTTTTGTAGACAAAGAAATATGCAGATGTGATCATACCGAGAGGAGCGGATAACCTCGGTAAGTGACGCACTGTTTCCTGGAAAAACTTCCGACGTTCTCCATAACAAAGATGATCTATAAACACGTCTTTAGATACGACACGGTGAAGGCCGCAGCTGCTCGTGTGGCCAAGGTTGAACCACTCTGCTCAGTTTGTTCTAATGACTAACAACACTTTATTATATGATCATCTTAACCTTTTGTGACTGAGTAGAACAAGTCTGGCTTAATATTTACATTGACGTATTTGCTGCTCTAGTGTTATCTTAGGAGGAATACGCCATGTACAACACTTCTACAACCCTCACACTTCAAACTACAGCAATGTATTACAACTAATGCTGTTTCAGACAGAGAAAAATATCAGTAACCGCTATGGCATTTGCTGTTTTTATTGTTTTTTATTTATTTATTTTTATCACCATGTTATGGATTTATCAAACAAATATTTGTCACATTAGTCACAAAAGTGCAACAATCTCCCATTAAAAACAATTTTAATGTTTATAAAGCTCTTTGAATTGCTTCATGTACAAATTCTGATACAGTGTATATTTAAACTTGTCTTGCCTATAAGAAAGTAGCATTACTCATTTAATTATAATATATTTTTCAAAACAACAGTCAGGATATTACTTTAAATTCGATATATTGCCTAGCTCTAAACATAACTTATTTTAAAAAATGTTTTTAATTAAGGTCCATATACACAAAACTAACTCCTGTGAGCTTTTGATTCTTTATTAAAAACATCCTCAAAAATCCTGCGTCTCTGCTTGCAAAACTTAAAACAGCCATTTTAGCCTAAATTGAACAAATTTATTTTCCTAGAAACCCTGTTGCTCTTTTAAATTTTAGTGGGGTGATGACAGGTTAATTAACCAATCAGGACGCACTTTGTCTCTGTATGAAAACCACGATCGCTCACGACGGAAAAATACATGGAAAAATATGGGGAAAACATAATGGATTTCTGAAAAAACAATATACAAAGCAAAAACAAACAATCGAACAAAAAAAAACAACAATTTGATGTGAAATGTTACATTTTGTCTAAATGACAGGCGACCAATCAACTGCTTTGTTTCCTCTGCTTGGATCCCAGGCAACTAATTTATACCACAATACTATTGATTAGGATTGAGTTACTTTTTGTGTGGTCAGTTTTTACTTTGTTCAGAGAGCACTACCAAATGTGTCTTATATTTTCTGTTACAACAAGGAATAAATCAGCTTAAACAGAGCTAAAACATGTTGCTGCGAAATTGGGCAATTCCAAATCTGAAATGATTGAAATGCTTCTAGTGAAGGTGTGAGGAGTTTAAAAACACAGTGGAGCACTTCCTGTGTTACTGACACACCGTGTGGAACAGCATGGTTTCAGATTGACTAAAGAACATATGTGCAGTCAGAGTTGGTCGAGGGCCACATTTTAAAATACAGGACTCACTGTTCGATTCTATCAGGGTTTGTACAGTCATGGAAAATCTGGAAAAATCATGGAAAATCTGGAAAAAAACATGGAAAAGTCATAGAAAATCATAAAAGACCATCTGTACGAACCCTGTTCTATATAAATAAGCGTTTTAGGCTATGTAAAGCCTAATGTAACACATATTCTAGTATGTTCACATCCATTGTTTTACATTTTATATCAAACACAAACAAGTGATTAAATACATAAAAGTAGATAACCAGGGTCCAACTGTTCTGCACAGGAAAATGTTTTCCATTGCATTTTTGTAGTTTTAGAGTCACATTTTAACAATATATTTGATTGGTGGGCCAGTCAAATGATAACCAGAAATCATCTTGGGGCCACATGAAATCAACTGGAGGGCTGCATTAGGCCCCCGGGCCGCCAGTTCCAGTTGTCTTTTTGATAAGGAAACCAGATTACTGTATTAAGATAAGATATCCTTTATTTGTCCCACAATGGGGAAATTCCAGTGTTGCAATGCAGGGAAATAGAAGCATGCAATCAAACAAGATAGTTTTAAAAAAGACTTAAAATGTTTATAAAGTTAAGTTATAATAGTTTAAAAACTCTTATTTACAATAAGTGTCTGTTATAGAGCGTTGCAAACACCGTCGGTGTTCCGGATTATTAATATCTATTATCTGTAATAAAACTATGGATCTAATCTTTGTTACATACAGATTTTTTTATTCAAGTCAAAAGTGGTCATAAACTTGGTTGTGAATAATCGCTAAATCGTGATAATCAAGTCATGACGTTCTACTGTTATTTTGTAGAGCAGGGTATTAAACAAAAAGAAAACACACTTACCAAAACAGTGCCGAGTGATTTAACACAGAATATACTTTGTCTGTGCAGTGGCCATAAACCTGATCGTGCAGCACATCCAGGACATCCTGAATGGAGGTCTGACCAAACGAACCAACGGATGGATCAACGGCTACGGGACGAAGACGCAGCAGAGCATGGAGTCGAGCAGCAGGCCTCACTGAGCTGCACAGCCTGACACGCAGAGACTTTGACACGTGAGAAAGATGAAGGAAGCTGCAGACCCGGAGGCCCCAGTCACAAGCTGCAGTTTCACGCTGCGATGTCACGAGTCACTCAAAACAGCACCAGTGTTGTGTGAGTGGATGAGAGATAGCTCAAGTAAGACTAAGTTAAGTTCTCACATGAATTATATTAAAGAGATTGAGATAATTAAAGAGATTGAGGTATTTTTCTAAATAATTATGCAACAACTAATCCATTATTCATATAAACTAATTTAATATGACAGATTATTACCACATTTTTCTCATTTTGACTTAGTCCTTGTGGTAAATATTTCTCATATGTAGTTTTGCAGCAGTTAAGTAGCACTTTTATGAAGAAATTGACAATATGAAAATTACATGAATTAATTTGAGTTGTACAACAGAATCTCCACGTGTGTCGTCAGAAAGCGCCAAAATAGACATCTTACCACACTGAACAGTCTTTAACAAGTTACAAGTTATTATCATTGGTCAAATTATAACTGTTGTGTCATTTATGTGGATTTTTGCTCGTTTTCACAATGTGGTTTCTAGGTAATAGTAGCAGAATTACCTCTACGTAGGCCATATTTGTTAACAAAAGACATTACAAACCTAATCAATATAGCCAGACTGGAAGACAGGCAAAACGTTTAGTAAAATCTTAAATATGATCATGTTCATGGCTTTATTTAAATTTCAAAAACATGCCATGAGCTGAGAAAGAATGATCAGTATGACGTAAACTTTTATAGATTTAGTGTATTTGATGTAAACATTTAGCTTGCCTGTAAATCTAAACCAAGATGATTCTGATTATTATTTAAAGTGGCCCCCTGATAAAAGCTATGCAACAATTACAACTACAGGTCCTGCTGACAAGAGGAGCCACATAGGCTTGAATGGGTAATAATAATAAGAAATTTATAAAACCTAAAATGCACAAGAATGGAGCAAATTGCTTACAATTTTTGTCCAAAATGTTCTTAAAAAGACAGTATGTGTAATGTAATATAATGCAGCATATTTATTTTGTATTTTTGTATTATGTTACAGTATAAATTCAGTCATACAGTAAAGGTGTTATATTAGCTTTTAGCCCATATTTGAAGATAACACAGAGGGCCTATATTTTAAAATGTGGCCCTCAACAACTCTGACTCTGATCAAGTTGGCCCCAGCTCCATTTGAGTTTGACACGTCTGACCTGGATGTACTCAAGTGAAGTGCAATGCAGATGCAACAACACACTTTTGATTCAGATCATTATTCAAGTGTATGACTTGCGTCTGGTAAGAAAGTTGAAATTAGCTTTAAGCTCGTAGCTGACAGTTTGATCAGAAAAATGGCATCCGCCTAATAATCAGAGTAAACAGAAATCATTTCCCAAACGGATCAGGATTCGCTTACCTGGCGAGTTTGATTTAATTGGGTTATTGTATCTATTCACAAGGGGCCTATGTTTTTCTTTAAAAGTGTATTGTGAATGTGAACCTTTCCAGTTTAGAGAAAGAAACAACCTTCGAAACAACAACTAATCAAAAGAATAATCACTCCACTATAAATAAACTTGTTAGCTGCAGGCCTTAAAAACAAATATGCAAACTAATTTCAGAGTAATAAACCTGGGCATTAACTTAAAAATCGTCTGGAGGATTTTCAAAATATATTTTTTGTCAATCTTGGTCAGAAACAATGACCGGTATATAGATTTGCAGCTGCCTTATAAACTGTGTGCATGGTGAGGCCAGTAAACGTTGTCCAATAGAAAATGAGGTACCTCCTTATTTATTTGCCTGTCAATCTGTCATCATTTCAAAAACGGCGAACTAGATGGCTAGATTGGTCTCCCTGGAAAACCTTATTCAACCTTGTTTAATACAGCAGATGGCGCCATCTCATACAAAGAGAAAAAGAATCTCAGCGTGAAACTGCAGTGAGTGACAGGATGTGCCTCTGGGCAGATGATTTATGCTTAGACAGAATGAGTGACAAAAGGTGTGTTCATATTTACAGATTATATATAAATATGTGTTACAAGGGATGTAACGATAACAAAACAACATCGTGTAAGTGGCATTAAAACCGCTGGCCGTCACAGTCTAGTGAATTTGAGGGTCTTTTGCTTAAAGCATTGTTAAAAAAATGAACACAAAGGACATGAAGATGAAACTATTATTATTACATAGCACTTTTATAGTCGAACTTTTGTATTTTTTTGTCCCTATTATTACCCATTTTAAAACAGCTTTGCTCAAAGTATATTTTGGCACAAGAACTGATGTTGATATAGATACTTGGGACATTGTCTCATTCTGAGCTTAATTTATTCAAAAAACAAATGTGTATTGTGTATTTATTATTATTTATTTTTAAATATATGTTTTTCTTTTTTGCACATTTTCAATCTAATCATTTTTACTCTACAGAACCTTGATCGTGCGTTTTGCCTTTAGTTGGTTGTACTGTAAGATTCTTTTGGCTGACCCAGCGCATCTCTAATGTTTGAAACTGTATTTACTAGGGCTGTAGACATTTAGTCGTTTAGTCGATTAATCGATCGATGGAGTCTTGGTCGACCAAAATGTTATTAGTCGACTAATTCTTTTATTTAGATTATAAGGATTTGTGTTCAACAGTAACAGAAACATTGGTCTGATCTGACTTTTTTATATAAACACACTGTTTCCTCTTCATTTTCTGCATAAACTAGAGTTTTGCATCAACTACAGAATATTATTAATCTTTTTGAGCAAGATTTCTTGCGTCTTTACTAAAGTTTCCAACCGATTTTGATACAAATGAATAAACTTGATTCTTATACCACAATGACAATTAGAATGTCCTTTCAAGAAAGTCAGATTTTTATACAGTGGGCTGACATTTTCAACACAAAATGCTGTGATTATATATAGATTATTTTAAAACTTTTCAGAAAATGCAATTTTTTTTTTTCAGAAAATATCAGATTTTGTTCCAATGTTTGTCCTGTTTATGTTCGGTTAGGGTTAGGGTTAGGGTTAGGGTTAGGGTTAGGGTTTAGGGTTAGGGTTAGTTCAAACGGTATTTGTTCAAATGAGAATCTAATTTGGACACCAGTTTTAGCATTGAATTGCCAGCTTTTGACAACTCTACTTTTAGCTTCAGAGCCTTTGCCACGCCCCTTTTTAGTCGATTTTTTAGTTTAGTTTAGTTAGTTCTTTTTGGTCAACTACAGCCCAGTATTTACATAAAGTTAAGTTGTTACATACACAATAAATACCAGTTAAATCAGAACTAAGTAACATTTCGACCTTGTTAAATGTCTTACGTATGTATTTTCAGGGCATCATTCTGAAATCTCCCACTGTCTCCAGTAGAAAATACGCAGCCCCTCGCCTCCTTCCAAACACATTCCCGACCCGAATACCTGTCCTGAGAAACCCCGGCTCTTTGATTTGTTTAATTCAGCAGTGTAAAATGTGCTTAGTTGTGTTTTTGCTGTCTCATTTCCATCATAACGTTACGCAAAAATGAGAAAACAAATATATCGTGTGAAGTTTGGATTCAGTCGGCGAGTTTAATTACATAAGAGAGCTGTAGGGGGAGCACTAGCGCTGAAGTTGCTTAGTTCTGCTTTAAATAACACTATAACAGCTAACTCTAGTCTAGTATTAGTCAGTATAGGCCATCAGCAGATACTTAAAGTCAAAGTAAAGGCATCGGAGCTGAAAACGCTGGATCGGTTCAAGTGGCTCTAAGTAACAAAACAAATCAATGAACTGACAAAATAATGACCTCGAACTAATTATCAAAATAATCTTGTTTGCAGCCAAGATAAAACCTTTTACCTACATCAATAAAAACTGTCCTAATTCCAATGCTTTTTTAAACTTGTATTCAATATCTGAAAAAAAAACCTATGAAGCAAATAGAAATGTTTAAGATAAAAATACTAATGTGTCGCTCTAATTTAAAGTCAAATCAGCCGTTCTGGAATGAATCAGACTCTTTGTAAACTTACAAATAAAAAAAAATCTCCATTTTACTAGGACTTTTGTATTGGCTCTGTCTAAATTTATTATATAAGTATTTTAGTTCTCTAAAACTATGTGATTCAGTTCTCAGCTGTAAATAACCTTACACTTACAAAAACAATGTAGGCATCTGATCAGAGCCTCTTAGACAACAGAAGCTTAAACTACAGTGTTGCAGCTTAAAAAGTCTCCAGAAACAGAATTTAAATTTTTTATCAGAGGTGGCAAGTCACTTAAGTATATTTACTCAAATACTTAAAGTTGGGGTAGTTGTATTTTTTTTTAGTTGTAATAAGTAAACTTTTCTTCCACCAAAAAGTCAATGATAAATGCAGCACTTTGAAAAAAATAAACCACAGAGTACTCTAATCTATAGTATTTTAGTTCTTATCAGGAGCAGAATGCAGCGTTCTGATTGGCTGAGCTTGGGTGGTTTCATTTTAAATAAGAAAAAACATGGGTTTTAAGTGAAAATTGCAACCAAAACTTAATACATATTATTAACATGTGTTGAAGGATTTCTGAGAGAAGGTTGTCAGATTTAAAACCTAAATTGTGTTTGCAGTGTGAAAACCACCTATCCCACCTTTAAGTAGTTTTTAAATAATCTGCTGACTTTTTACTTTAACTTCTTACATTTTCCAAGAAGTATAAAACAGGTTCGTTACTTTATGAGCCCATAATCAGTTTTTATATTCTTTTTAAAACTTGTGCCGTGAAAATGGCCAAAATGTTATAATATCTAACAATTCTATATTTATCACATAATTAGTATAAATTAGTGTAAAGCCCATCTCACAGTCTAACCCTTAACAAACCAACTTGTGCACTGCAAAAAATGCATCTCTAGACTGGTTAACACGTCTTAAAACCTAGATTTAAATCTGTATTTTTGGTATTTGTTTATGGTTATTAATAAGGTTTTACTTAATGGACCTAGATTATAGTTTTGAGGTGATTCTGCCTTGTTTTTCAATACGTTTGTTCTTATACAAAATAAGATATCGTACACATATTCACCCGGGGCAAATTTGATTCAAACTCAAATCTGAACTTTCTTAATTTAGCATTTGATTTGAATCTGGCCAAAACAACTCAAATCAAGATGAATATTCTGAATTGTAGTCGCTTTAACGAGACTAGATAATAATAATAATAATGGCAGTGTGGTTGTACTTTTTACTTTATTAAGTAGATCTACACAGGTGAACTTTTACTAAGGGAGTTTCAGCATGACTTTGACTTTTACAGAGTCGTTTTTTACTCCAGTAACTGTACTTTTACTTGAGCAGTGAACTTCAGTACTTTTGCCATCCCTGCAGACGTTGAGGGGAATGACAAGGGTTTTTGTTCTAAACTCAAGCAAAGACATTTCAACAGTACAGATACTTTTACAGTCCTTTCTACATTATTGTTTGTACTTTTAACTTACTTCTGTCACTTCTGGATTTGGATATCGTTACATCCCTGGTGTAGAGTAGATTTGTCAAACACTATACTTTGTATTGTCTGTGCAAACTCCGCCTCAGCACTGCAAAGCCCCAGTGCGTGAAAACTACTTGAAGCTTCAATATTCAATAATCCAGCAGCTCTTTCTCTCTCAGCCTTACTCAGGTTCCCTCTGTGAACCGAACTCAATGCAACAGCTCTGCGCAGCAAAGAGCAGCCAAAACAGGTTTTCTATTATTGTTCTGTTGGTTTTGTACTGTGTCAAAGCTTAAGTTATTGAACAGTGAAACAACCAATCTCACCTCAAATGATCCGTCTGACACTGTCGCCAAAGAATCCTGCAGCTAGTTTGTGTTGAAAAACCACAACAGTATTTACTTTGGTGTAGGATGGGACAATAATCGGTAAACCGTGGTAATGACTTTAAATCTGTGTGTGCCTGTCCTGTTTAAAGACTAATTCAGTGTATGGCAGGCCTCAGTCTTGGGCTTTTTCTCCCATTGTACAGCTGCAACAGTTTTTTTTTTTTCTTTGATGTTCGATGTTCCAATCTGAGCTCTACAGGTTGTGTTCCCGTAAACTGCAGCCCGGGGGCCAGATGCGGCCCTTTGCCTGTTTTAATCAGACCCCCGGCATGCTTCTGAGAATAACAGAGTGCCAAATGTATGTCTTAAAACCTTATGCTGTGTTCAGACCGGACAGCTTTGGAGCGTTCAGTGTGTCCAGTTTACATGTTCAGTTAACCCTTGTGTCCCGTTAGAAAAAAGTTCCTAATCTCCTGTTAGCGCCCTTTTACTCCACTTTTTTTGATGGCTGTAAAATTAAAGTAAAATATATTTTTTTCAAACTTTTTTTGCTCAAATCTGTTAATCCACTTCTGTTCTGACTAAAAATACCAAATTTGAAAAAAATCCTCAAGGTGTTAATATTTTTACAGACTTCTAAAAAAGTTGATTTTCAGAGGAGGTGAAAATGTGACACAAAATGGCCCATTTTTCATATAAAATGAAAATATAATCTGGATTTTTTGGACCTTTTATTCCAGCCTTGGGCATGTTAAAAATGAGTCCTGACTTTGACTTTGATGTATTTGTAGTTTTTGTGCAGAAGCAGTTAACAGTATTTTCTTCCTCTTGTTCTGCTAGCGCCATTTTTTCCCCCATTGACTTCCATTATAAACACTTTTTTTTACTGCTCTGAAAATCCACTATAAAAGTGTGATTTTCCAAACTTTTATGTTTGTTCCTTTTCAGAAGAAGTGAAATAAGTCATTTTTAGACTTGGTGATGAATTGTGTGTATTTCCCATTGAAACAGGCCTGTGAAGAGTAAGACACAGTTTCCCCATTCAAACCTATGGACATAGGACAGCATGGACCTCCATGTATGGATTAGACATGTTTGTGTTTAGGAGACTCCAGGTGGCGAGGCCTCACCTGGGGCGGGGTGGAGGTGTGTGGGGGGCACCGGGGGGTGTTGGGGAGTATGTGTGTGAAGTTTGGTGTTTGTGCATATAATGGTGTATAGAATAGAGCTGTTCAAAGACAGCTTATCCTATTGTAATAAGGGCACTACATTCAAATATGCATATTGTTCAAAATTCACGCACATACTCCCCAACACACCCCAGTGCCCCCCCACACACCTCCACCCCACCCCAGGTGAGGCCACGCCCCCAGGAGCCTCCTAAACACAAACATGTCCTGTCTCCTGGTGGCTCCATAGGTTTACATGGGGAAACTGTGTCTTACTCTTCACAGGCCTGTTTCAATGGGAAATACACACATTTCATCACCAAGTCTAAAAATGACTTATTTCACTTCCTCTGAAAAGGAACAAACATAAAAGTTTGTAAAATCACACTTTATAGTGGATTTTCAGAGCAGTAAAAAAAAGTGTTTATAATGGAAGTCAATGGGGGAAAAAATGGCGCTAACAGAACAAGAGGAAGAAAATACTGTTAACTGCTTCTGCACAAAAACTACAAATACATCAAAGTCAAAGTCAGGACTCATTTTTAACATCTCCAAGGCTGTAATAAAAGGTCCAAAAAAATCCAGATTATATTTTCATTTTAGATGAAAAATGGGCCATTTTGTGTCACATTTTCACCTCCTCTGAAAATCAACTTTTTTATAAGTCTGTAAAAATATTAAAACACTGAGGATTTTTTTCAAATTTGGTACTTTTAGTCAGAACAGAAGTGGATTAACAGATTTGAGCAAAAAAAGTTTGAAAAATAATCATTTTACTATAATTTCACAGCCGTCAAAAACAAGTGGAGTAAAAGGGCTCTAACAGAACATAAGGACAGCTCATGTGTAAATGACAAGATTATGGGTTTAGCAAAACTGCAAGTTAATTTTTTGAAAATATGACTCGATCGAAGGTTTGTAACAAGAAATCATTGAAATATCTCCATAACTGTACCAATGGTGGACACTTTAAAAATGAAAAGTGCAAAAAAATGGAGTAAAACTCCCCAACGGGACACAAGGGTTAAAGTTGGGGTAGCTCACTTTTTTAGTTGTAAATAAGTAAACTTTGTGTTTTCCACCAAAAAGCATATGATAAATAAAACACTTTGTGAAGAAAATAGCCCCCAGAGTACTCTCTGAATCAAAAAATAAAGAATTTCTGCTCTAATCAGGAGCAGAATGCAGCGTTCTGATTGGTTGAACTGGGTGGTCCTCTTCAGTATCACTTTAAATAAGAAAAAAAGAGGGTTTTATGTCATAATTGTAACCAAAACCTAATACATATTGATATTGATGTGTTGAAGGTTTTATGAGAGAAAGTTGTCAGATTTAAAACCTAAATTGTGTTTGCGATGTGAAAATCACCTACCTCACCTTTAACGTAAACCCACGTCTTGAGGCATCCAGCAAAGTTTTGGCACGAATTGGCATCTAGTGTCTGCTGACGCCGCGTCTTGCAAAGTACCGATGCCACATCAGGCGTCTACACCAGAGCTGGACACTGCTAAACTTTTATTGTCTGAACGCCCGCGTCCACCAATCAGACTACTCTCCTGTGACGTAGTGACATGATGTTCTCCTCTCACATCAAGTGGAAAGAATGGTCTTTTAATAACTATTTTTAACGAAATGTTAAAATGTTTTGGGGCTTTTTTCAAAGGCTTGGTCACTCGTTCCTCTGAAAATCTAATGACACAGCAAAACAAACCATACAGGACATGGTGAGCTGACATGGGTCTACTAAAAATGCTCTTTGTCGTGTTTAAGCCACTGCTGTATGACGTGACACTGGAGGAGTAGAGGCAGCATAAAGACATTGCCTGGAGGAGAAGAAAGTAGTATTATTGGGGAAACTGTTTTATAAAAGCAGCAAGCCTGTGTTTTACTCTCCTTCTTTAGCAAAAAAAAAGCAGGAACACAGAAGTGCCTCAAACGCTTGTTGGGGCGTCAGCTTCAAAAATATTCTGCGTCAAAATTTGCTTCAACAGCTGAAATTCAACGTTGTCCGGTCTGAATGCAGCATTAGAATAAAAAAAATGTCCATAATAATCTTTTTGAATAACTTTTCTTCTTGTGTGGTTTAAGTTATTTATAAACTGTCTAATATGGACGACATACTGAGAAAAATTCCAAGTTCTAAACGGTACATTTCTGCGGTTTACCTTTATGTCGTGCTACTCTTGGTCAGTTTCAGAGCGTCCCATTCCTACTTTGAACCTTCTTTTCTGTTTCATGTTACATTTGTATAGAATGTTCTCAGGTATTGTTTGTTCAAACTGTATTTACTAAAATTCTGTTGAACACTGTCTCTCGCTAAAGCTGAGGGCTGTTTGTTGTCTTTCAAGAATAAAATAACAGTTACATGAATGCATTTCTAAGCAATGTGATCATTGATTCTATAAAAACTTCTGCTGATCTTTATGAAAAGTGTTGACAAATAAAATGTCCACTCTCTTTGGTCTGTCTCATTTGTAACTACATTCAGAATAACACTTGTACTGGTTCTACTAGGACCGTTTAGAGCAGTTAAATTGCCTTAAACATCTTACAGATATTGTCTCAAATGGAAAAGTACGACAGTCACAGTTAGGGCTGTGCAAGATGTGACTATCACGATATTAAGTCAGTCCAACAAAAATGTGTTCAAACATGCCTTATTATTTCAGGTTTATACAGGAAAATAAAATCCTAGTTCATAAACGCCTGCAATTAATAGTAGAAGTCTTCAAAGTTTCATCTGGACAGTGTTTCTGAAGATCAAGACGTTTCGACTCTCATCCGAAAGTCATTTTCAATCTGATTGTAAATGACTGAAAATGACTTTCGGATGAGAGTCGAAACGTCTTGATCTTCGGAAACACTGTCCAGATGAAACTTTGAAGACTTCTACTATGGATCACTCCTGGATGAATGAGGGACTACACCGTCTGCCTGCAATTAATGATTTTGTTCTTTATTTTGATCATTTTAAAATATGACGAGCGTTTTCTAACTAAAACATCAACTCTTACAAAGTCATTTACAGTAACTTATTCTGGATTCCCATTAGTTGCAAGTAAGTAACTAAATAAGACATGTTTGAACATATTACTGACACAAACTTGTTTTTACTGCTGCAATAATTTTCAAAATGTCAGTAACCTTTTTGTTTGGTTTTGTTTTTAATAAATTAGTTGTTTTTTTCAACTAAACAATGTACTCAATATTACATTTTTAAGTTGCAATTAAGGGCTGCAACAAGTAAGTTAATCAATTAATCGCAACAAATCGATTATTGAAATAATCGTCAACTAATTTAGTAATCGAATAATCGTTAACTAACCCTATACAAGTTCCATATCACCCCAGGAGCTACAGATTAAAAACTTCTTTGCTTTCATCAATTGCTATGATAAAAATGTCAAAATAAAGGAATAGACTTGATTCTTGATACTAAATATGAAGCCACATAAATTAAAAATGCTTTTTTCACATCAACTTTCTATACAATAGACTGTCAGCACAAAATACAAATACATTTTTTTTTTACATTTTTTATTTAAACTAGTTTGATACAGCTCAGAATTTTTCTAAAACTTTGTCCAGTTAATGTTAATTTTTAAGTATCAAAGCTTGTTCAAATGAGGATTCAGTTAATATATGAATTTCTATACATTTGACCCTAAAATCTACGATGTCCTGAAGTGGTGTTACCTCAGCTCAAATTTGTCAACAATCTTGTGTTCAAGTCACTTTGCATTCTGAACAACTAATCGATTAACTGAAAGAATCGGCCAACTAATCAATTACCAAAATAGTTTTTCAATTGTTGCAGCCTTGTTGCAATTTATGAAGAAATTGACAAATAAAAATAGAAAATTACAGGAAGTACTTTAAGTTCTAAACCAGAATCTCTCTACATGTGTCATCAGAAAGAACCAAAATGCAAAGACAATTTACACACAACAGTTTTCTAAGAATTTAAGCAAGCATTTAGCACAATTAAAATATTAAGAGTTATAATCATTTTCCACATTGTCACTCCTGTGTTATTTAGGATTTTAGCTCAGATTTACAATGATTTACTAAATTAATAAACTACAGAAATGTGCATTTTTTCAAGTCTATTTTCGGTCAAAAAGTTACACAAATTAAAGTTTAAACTAACTTTTATTTATAAATTAGTAACTTTTATGTTTTCGACTGTGTACTGTCTGAACTGAACTGCTCTGATTGGCTGTGCTTGGGTGGTCCTTTTCAGTTTCACTTTGTTGTTTGCCAAAAGTATTTTTTGAGCCACACCTGACACCAATAATAAAACATATCGATATTAACCAAGTTTCAAAAGATTTATAAGAGGAAGTTGTCAGATTTAGAACTTACATCGATGTTAAAATCAGCTACCCCAACTTTAATTATGAATGTCCACTTTAAAGACCGAACAAACAGCATTCCTACTCCCTGACGGCTGAATTCTGTCCAAACAGGCCTCTGTACAGTTCGCTCTTCGCTTCGTCTGTCATGGCGCCGTGATCCGTCGGGGCCATGAAGTTCACCAGCTTACTGTGAACGTGAAAGCGCACTTTACGCCCCTTGCTGGCCTTCGTGTCCACCTTCTTCTTAATCTTGCTCCTCAGTTTCTGTATGGCCAGCCACTGCTTCCCCATGGCCACCTGGTCGTTGGGGTCGGCCGCGCTGGTCCTGCGTTCGATGAGCTCGCGCAGCAGCTGGTGGTAAAAATCGTCGTCGTCGAAAATGTCCTGGTCTAGATCTTTGAGGTGCGAGTTCGTTTTGAGCTGCTTTTCCGTCTCTCCTTCTTCAGCTTTTTCAGAGATGGACGCGTTTTCTTTCTTCCCCATGATTTTGTATTCGGACCGACGGGTTTGCGTACGTTTTATCAGTCTTTCTTTATCGTGAGGACTTGTTCGATTTGCGTGAGCACGTTTCTCTCGAACGCGCCAAACGCTTTGCTGGTTTTACCCGTGGTCAGCCTGGTTTTGTCGTGCCACTTTTGGAGAGTTGCGTTCCGGTAAGGCGCGAATGACGAAAAACGCTTGGCCATGACGGCTGGGTATTCCGACATATCTAGTTTGCGTTTTTGCGACTTTATCCTCCCGTCAGCGCTCTCTCCTTCGTCGCTCTCAATCTCCTCGTCGCTTTGCTCTGCCAAAACGATCGTTCTCGTGTCCGCGTTTTGCCCGAGCAGTTCGTCGTGTAGCTCCAGCAGAGATCTCTGGAGTGCTTTTAAGGCTTTGTGGGAATTCTTCAGCGCTCCGGCGAAGTCCGCGCTTTTCCTGAATCGGGAAAGGTGGCCGGTTGGGGGAGCTGATTGGCCGAGACGAGAGCTTTCTGGAACTTGATGCGTCCTTCGAGGAGCTGGTCCCACAGAGCCAGTTGGTTCTTCACGGCCTGGCCTTTCTCCACCTCGTCGTTGATTTTGTCTTGGGAGAATGTCTGCACGCCGGAGTCTTGTTCCATGTCGTCCTCCTCGGAGCTTATCTCTTCTTCACTGTCACCGCTTTCGGCCTCATCCTTGTAAAAGAAATGAATGATTAAACTAAAGCCACTATCTCTGATTCTATGATATAGAAAAACTTAAAATACTGTTTTGCCCCAACACAAACACATTGTCAAAGCATCTATTCCAGTGAATCTATGCAATTGGACACATAGACAAACTTTATTGATTAGAGGGAAATTCAGATTTTGAGCTTCTTTTAAGGCTTCAAACACAGCTTTAAACATTCGAAAAAAAAATATTTAAATTAAATTCAAAAATAGTTTAAGAGGTTCTAATAAGCAAAATTCACTTTTAGAGTTTTAACTATTTAAGTGTTCTTATTATTAGTTTACTCACATTGTATTTGATTGATTCAAGCATATTTGAGTATTTTCCATCCTTGTTTAACTTATTATATGTATGTTTTAATAAATTATCCAATTTCATTAACTGAAAATTAATGGATATAAACATAATGTTTCAACTTGATCAAATTCAGTGCCATAACTACAGCTTTTTTTTTTTTTTTTTACAGCCACATTTTATAAACATGTTTTCTCCATTTTAACACAAGCACCACTTAGCCAGAGAAAAATATCCCCAAAATAGTTTTGGACCTAATATTTTCTACTTGTACATCACTTTTGGAAAGGTTATGCACAAGTAGAACTGTCTATAACTTTTCAGGTTTCTAATGTGCAAACCCTGTAGAATAAATACATAGAAAAAACACACCTCTCCTTAATAAAATCTATATAAAAGTTTGGTTAAATACAAATACAATACAGTCAATAGAATTATGGTCTGTTCATCACTAGACATGTGCTCGATCCTGTGCGCTGTTTAAACACTGAACAAGGATTAGGAGGTTTAGAATTCATAAGGTATGTGAGTGTTTTATGTTCATATTTTGTATTATGGTTTTAAGGGAGTAACTTTAAACCAGTTGTACTGTTGGTAGTCCTAATCCCTTACCTCCTCATCTTCCTCGTCGTCGTCATCCTCTTCCTCACTCACACCTAAGTCGTCCATGCCTTCAGTCAGTTTACGAAAGTCCACTCCTTTTGGAAAAGTTACTTCAGAGTTGTTTAAATCATCACCGTCGTCGTTTAGATCGTTCTCTTCGTCTGTTTCTTGAAGCTCGTCTTCTGGCTCCTCTTCATCATCGTCTTTAACATCATCATCTTCGTCATCTTCATCATTGTCTTGGAAAGAGAAAATAAGACTTGTTGTTCAAAGCATTTTGCATAAATGTTACAATCAAATCACCAGAGAAATAATGTGTACAGCCCAAGTGGTGCATTCAAGCAATGGGTTTCAAAAGTCACTTGATAAAACAATTCTTTACATTCAATGTAGGACTAACAAAAGTTGATTGATTAATCAGCTACTCAATTATTTGAATAATAGTCAACAAATTTAGCAATGGATTTTTAGTAATCAAAGCAGGATTTACATATAAAAATGTGTTGTTGTAAAATAAAATATGTGTTTGTTGTAAAAGGTATTCTCATGCAGCATCTCTTTAGCTTACTACTGGACACATTTTGTGAAAAATCAACTGATTCATAGATTACCAAAATAAGAGTTAGTTGCTGGCAGTCTAATTTAAAGACAGAAAATATTTAACCACATAAAAGCAGAAAATGCTGCTTATGGGGTGCATATTTTTTATTTGATAAAACATATATATAAATGTGATTTTCATGGCAAAGAAAATTTGAAATCTAAATTCTTTATTTTAGAAAATACTATCAACCAAACAACGGTAGAAGAAACACAATTATGTTAAATTATTAAGAATATTATTGAGAATGTCAATGTTCCAACAAAGCTGTGCAAACATTTTAAGACCTACAACAGCAAATTAAAAACTTAAGGTTTTAATTTAAACCTTTTCTTAAAGACTTTGTTCACATTTCAGAATGGTCAAAAGGTGAGCAAGAGACTTTTCCTTTCCTACTGATCACTTTATACTTTGTCATAAAATATCTAAACGGACATTTGACACATTTTCATTCTGACAACACACAGCCTTACCATCTTCACCATCACCTGCATCTTCTTCTTCCTCATCTTCATCCTCCTCTTCCTCAGAGCCCTCCATCTCTCTCATCAGCTCTCTCCTGGACACCGCTTTGCCCACATATCTTCTGTCCGTGTCTGTGAGCAGAGAGGCGGCTTGTTTTCTCAGGGCGCTCGGTCCCACTCTCCTGACTCCATCCTCCCTTCTTCATCGTCATCTTCATCAAACTTGTCTATCACTCGGGCTTTAGTTTCCTCGTCGCCATCGTCTTCTGGGTCGATAAATTTCGGCTGCGGGTTCAATAAATCCTCCAGTTGTTGAGAAAACGAGCCGGACATGTGAAAAGTTGACCAAATCCACACGTGTGTGGTTCCGACGCTGTTTGCGCATGCGCAGAAGGAGCCAGCAGCAGAGCGTGATGACGTGATGTAAAGAGCGACAAACTACATGCTAATCCCACAAATTTGACTGTCAGGGAGACGCAAAAATTGTGACAGACACAGAAGTTTAAAGATATGTAATTTTTTTTGTTAGGGTCTGTCTTGCACATATTAACCATGGAAAATATTATTGTTATATTTATAAATGTTAATCTTCTTGGAAACATGCAGGAAACACCGTTTGGTCCAGTTAAAGTTAAGCTTAGCGGAGTCAAGTTGACTCTTCTCGCCGTAAGACAGCATTTGATAAATAGGTTGTTATTAACTGCATGCAAAAATTAGTTTATTTTCATACTTGGTAATTTCACATTAACCTTAATCGTGTACCTATATTGTTTTGTTGATTAGCATGTTGACACCAACAAAAAAGTCTAATGAATAAACATTTTTTAGCAATAAAAAAGGACAGCCACGGTGTACAATGTGTTTTAGTAGATTTTTTAATGACGCTAACAAAGATGGTCAAAATGTATTTATTTATTTTATTTTATTATTATTTTTTTTATATATACAATTAGACAATCCTGAGATCTGTTTTTTAAAAATGTTGATGTAAAACACAAGAAACTTGAAATTTATTAATACAGTTAATACAATGTAGTTTTCTTCTGACAAAACAACAACAACTAAAACAACAACAAAGCCATGATTTGAATATGATTTAGTCTGACACGTTTAGGGTGATTGCACAAAAATAACACGCTGAAACAGAAAATCCTGCAAGACAAAACACGGGCAAAAAGTATTTTCTGCGACTTCAATCTTGGACGCATGCGCACTCCGCTGTCGACCATCGCACCGTCGCCGCTGCTAGCCCAGTTTTGTCCCGTGTGTTCGTAAAAAGATCACTAGGTTTACAGTAAAAATGTCCACCAGTGACTTTTATCTGCGCTATTACGTGGGGCACAAGGGCAAATTCGGACACGAGTTTTTGGAGTTTGAGTTCAGACCAGACGGTAAGCTTGTTTTGGCGGTAGTTTGTGAATGTTAGCGCCGCTGCGTGCTTTGCATGAGCTAAGTTAGCTAGTTTAGCTAGGCCTCAGTCATTCACCAAATAGTCCTTCTTAACAATTCATTTCTCCCCAAATGCTTTAAATCATACAGTGTACAACCTTATCTCTTGTAATACTGCAAAGACTGTTGCCTGTGGTGAATGTATATGCACTACACTAGTGATTTAGACATTAGCTAGTTTAAAGCAGAGTAGTTTTTAAAGATGAATTAAATTAGCTGAAAATAATCCCCTTTAAAAGTATCACAAAATATTAACAAAATATGTTTAAAAGTTGGTGCATATTAAATGAATAGGAAGAGTAAAAAAGTTATTATAAAAAGAAAACTTGCCCTAAAAAGGAGGAAATGTGACCTGTTTTCCCATCTTGAGATCACACTTTGCACTTCAGTTGCTTTTCACACATGAATGTTAAATGTTCAATGTTACTAAAAGTTTGATCTAAGTTTTATTTTCTTCTTGAGTCTCACTGGATGTACCTTGGTGATGAATGTTTAGAACTGTTTTAATCGCTTCACAATGTTTATTTTTCAGGAAAACTGCGATATGCAAACAACAGTAACTACAAAAACGACGTCATGATCAGGAAAGAGGTATGTACAGATTATGTTTACATTCTTGAATGTGATGAAGGCCAGATGGTGGGCACCTGCCAGATTTTCGAATAATGGCAATGTAATTTGTCTATCTAAAAGGCATTTTCGCACATTTTCCATCAGGTGTTGATTTTGATTATGTAGACTCATTTACTTTTTCTAAGACAAATGCATTCATACTTGATTACTTAAGCTGCCTGTATTAAATATTATGACTCTGTAGAATGTTGTGATGTCATACAAATGCAAACTTTTGTATTTTCAAGAAGTTGACTAGAGTTTGTCACAAAAAAGCTTGTGTATTAGTAGTAATTAAGTGCATTACTTTAATTGATTGTTTGTGTTATTGCAGGCGTATGTTCACAAAAGTGTGATGGAGGAGCTGAAGAGAATAATCGACGACAGTGAAATCACTAAAGAAGACGACGCACTGTGGCCGCCTCCAGACAGAGTTGGCAGACAGGTTTGTACAATGTGTTAGTTCTATATATGAATACAACATACATGTGATTCTGTCATATGCAGGGGATACTATTTTTATCAAACAAGCCAAGTCTGGCTATGTAGAATATTTCAAAAACATAACTTTGCACTGATATGATGAACACAGAGCAGAAGAACATTTACCAGGACTTATTTTTTCTTTTAATTGTTTGCTTTTCCAAATTATTAGTCTGTGCAGTCCTGGAAAAGATGTTCAGATGCATCAATATATTCGTGAGATATAAAATGGGGAAACATTTGTGAATCATAAAAAAAAGCGCCATATACAAGAAGTACCATACAGTATATGTTGGATGCGCAACAGAAGCTGGCATGAACCAGTTTGTGCTTCCACAACTGTTGTGCTCTTACTCCTGTTTTTGTTGTAGATCTGTAATACACTGAGTGTTTTTGTTTTTAGGAACTTGAGATTGTAATCGGAGATGAGCACATTTCATTCACCACCTCAAAGATTGGTTCCCTTATTGATGTCAATCAGTCCAAGTGAGTAGTGGGTTTTCTTTAGCATGGAGCTGTACATTTCAATGTTGTATTAGGGGAAAAAAACACATGATTTTTGTCTGTTTCAGGGACCCTGAAGGTCTGCGTGTGTTCTATTACCTGGTGCAGGATCTTAAATGTCTGGTTTTCAGTCTCATCGGACTTCACTTCAAGATCAAGCCAATCTAAGTCTTTTATTTCGTCTTCTTTTACTTGCTTTAGCTATTTTCCCATTTTCAGTTTGTACATTTGCCTTTGGTGGAATTGTTTTTTTATTTTAAATAAAATGTTGGAAAACATGCCTGTTTGTAAAGAAAGCAGTAGTCTTGAATCTTTATTCACACAACGATGAATCACACAGAATCAGTAATGTAGAAAACTAAATGATTTTAAAGTAGACATATTATGCTTTTTCACATTCTGTTTGTTATAATCCACAATATCTAAAATGGCTGCTTAGTCTTTGATCCACATTAATTTGGTGTAAGCCAGTTTAAAGCAAGAGAGTTATTTCTGTTGGAGAATTTGAACATGTCACAAGGTCAAAAGGTGGACAAAAGCCAGTTATACTTGGCCATAAGACATATTTTCATACATTCTCAGTCTGGTGACTAGACTCTGTAACATCTTAGAACTGCCCACCATCTGTATAAAATGTTTGGCCTGTCACGTGATGAATCAATCCAAATATTTCCTCATCATTAGTTGTATATAGGACTAATGATGAAGAAACAATCCAAAAACAAGATTAAAATTCCACTAAAGTTGATTTTTGCACATTATGTCTCCTCTAAATTACATTACAATGGCCACAATGCTTTTGATAAAATGCAGTAGAGTCAGATAAGGCACTTTTTTAGACTATTAAAGACGCTGGACCCAAATTTTACAATCTCAGAAACAAAAAAAATAAATATTTAAACCCTTTACTGCCATCACATGCTTTGATTCACTTCTTCACCATCATGAGTTAAGAAATAAAGTTACAAGCTTTCAGAAGCCAGTGTGATTGTGTCATGTCAGTATCCTAACGAAGGCTAGCTCAGGCTAAAACACTAACAAGAGCACTTTCTGGATTTCAGAGATAAAATACTCTGACACTGAACTAATATAACACATACAGATACCTTGACAATGACATTATACATGAATTTGTAATGGTGCAAAACTAATAGCTTTTTTTATTGTGTTCAAAGACTTTAATGCTCAATTGTAAATGCAACTAACAAATTATTACAGTAGCCTACAGAAACCTAATCTTCACAGACAATGTTCTATCCATTCAGTTTAATTAAATATCTTATAGTACTTTTAATTTGAGTTAGCTTAGTGGCTTCCCTTCCAGAACTGTGAAAATGTCCTCTAAAGACTTGTGGACACACTGGAGGAACTCGTGCACATTCCGGGCAGGGTATGTGGAAACGTTACAGCCGATCCAGTCGTCGTGAACTCCATATCCAACTCCAAATCCATCCGGGACGACAGGAGCGAAGCCCCCCAGGCTCACGGCGGGGCTGGTGAGAGTGCTGGTGGACAGGATGTTGTGGTTGATGGAGCTGTAGGCTGGATCCGTGTAGAGGCCGTGCAGAGCCGAACCCTTTGTGTTGGCCAAGTAGCGCATGGCGAAGAGGTGGCGGTCGAAGCCTTGGCCTGGTGGAAGAACACACAAACATAATTTTCCTCAATGTTTTATAGAGTTGTCACAATGCTGAAAACATTTGATTGAAGATTCAACATTGAAGATTTTAAAATGCTCTTCTTTATGTCACGGTCTGAGGCAATAAACATTTTCAACAAAATAATTATTAAAACAATAAGGTCTAATTTAAGTTTTAAAAAATACAAAATTAGGTTTGAACCCTGACAAGATAAAGAAATTTTGGCCTGCCATAGAAAAAAGTTTGGGAACCTAGAGATCCTTCTAAAACTGGACAAATTTGGACCCTTTGATTAAAGTGAAGTGTTACAAATTAAGCTTTAATTTGGTCTTAGTTTAGATTAGCATACTTTTAACAAACCTGACATCTTATGAAATGTAATGAAACCCTCTTGGGTTAATAAAGTAAGCTCCAGCTTTGTGCTAAGAGTTGGAATAAATCAAACAATTGAACTACCGGTACTATTAAAATTTAAATGCAAGGTAAATTAAGCCAAAAGTCCTGGACCCAGGCTATAATCATAATATTTAGTTTCTGTAGTCTGTTTTAGTATCAATTTGTGTCTGATTTTCAAAACATTTAACTAGGGCGGGGTCTGCAACCTGCAGTTCAAGACTCTTTAAAGACAACAGTTTGATGAGAATGAGGAACTAGAGGTTCCCAAAGTTGGGGTTGGGACCTCTGTGGGTCGATTTTAATCTTTTTTTTTTTTACTGCAAGCATCATGAATTTTTGTCATACAAAGCAATAAACTACTAAAAATAAATGAACTTCAACATGATTTTAAGGCCTGAGGTGCAACACAAAATATTCAAAAATTTCCGAAACCTTTCTAAAAAAAAGCAAAAAAAAAAAGCAGGTCATAAATGTAATCTCTAGTGGTTGGAAATTAGAAATAAATTTCCAGCTTTTCCATGACAGTACAAACGCTGATATAAACTAAACTTGTTTTTGGGTAATATTAACAATTCACACTATCATAATTAACAGTAAACAACCCAATTACTCAGCCTTCTTGTATTTTTGCAACAGCGAGTATTTGATCTTACTTTCGAATGATTGACTACATTTTGAAATCAAAATGTTATAATCTCTAGACAATTCCATAAACCAACACCTCTGACAAAGACACGTTTCCTTTGTTTTTGTTCTAAACTTGATTTCAGTTCTTTTTAATTCATGACAACTTTCTCGTTTTGCAAATTGTAGAGAAACAAGTAAAAAAGTTGATGCACTTCAAAACCATAAACCACAAAACTGTCTGAAACACTCACCCATAGCTGCCTCCTTGGTGAGCTGTCCGTGGTACTTGGAGCACTCATTCAGCATGGCCTTCAGCTCCTCCACGCTGTGTTTACCCGGTTCGTTAACAAAAGCATGAGAACAGCGTTTGGTGTGAACCGTGGCTGGTCTGATGGTCTCCGTACGTCCATGTTTAAAAGCTGCCGTGCTACAAGACTCATACGTGGCCACTGTTTGTCCATACTGCCTCAAAAAACCCATCTGAAACGCCAACTGAGCAATGGCGTCCGGACTCAGCTTACTCTTCTTCAGCTGCTCTTTCCCGCCCTTTTTGAACTCCATTGCATCGATGGTTAGCTTCGAAACAGCTGCGTCGAAGTTCTCTTAGCTTTTTGGATGCCATTTTTCAGCTCGGCGTCCAGGTTGAATTGCAATCTTTGAACAGCAGAAGCGGAATCCACGGCGGCAGGAGAAGAGCTGGGATTCACGAGGGGTTTTCCGTTGTATCTTTGAAGACTTCATTTTGGAATCTCAGCACTGCTACGCCATCTCCCCACGAATGCTCGAAGTTGATTGCGGCGTTCCCGTCTTTGGCCACGATGATGCTAAAGGATTTGTCGTACCAGCGGTTGAGGCCGTCTCCGTGAAGCATATTGTGCGAGGTGTGAATGTGGTCCTTCATGGCTTCGTCGTCCAGGCAAAGGCAAAACAAGGCGCTGTCTATGGTTTGCAAAAGTCCTTTGTTGCCGTTGGCGATTAGCTTCTCCCTAAGACCCGCCCACACGTCCCTGTTCTCGCTCGTCAGTACGCCAATGGGACTGGTAGGTGCTGGAGTTTCGTCCGACAAAATGTAGTTCAAGTGCGAATGAATCTCGGACGGTTTTACCAAATTCCCGTCGCGATCTATGATGTCAAACGCGTACAAGTTGCCTTTGCGCATCACCAACAGATGCTTTCCTTTCTCGTCCGTGAACAGCTCGTCTCGTCCTTGCTTGGGCAGTCTGGTAGAGTTGAAAAGGCGAAAGTATTGGGACATGTCCAGCGGGTAGGCGTTGACCATGTATGCGCCGTACCAGGACACGAGGAGGGAACCCAGCGGATGAGCTTTTTGAATCTATCCGTGTCGCTTTTGGCTGGGTTTAGGTGGAAGACTTCGGGTTCCAGGATTCCGGCCCGGAGTGTTTTCATGAAGCGGACAGCGGAGCAGACCATATTGGTGGCACGAATGAGCTGGTCGTTGTACTCTGGTTTGGGGTCCGGGTTGAAAGACATGAAGGGGTTAAAGTTGAGCACCACAGAGTCTCGAGCAGAGAGGTACATGTCAAACCAGGGAGCTGCAAGATAATAGTATCAGTCAGTACAAATGTGGTTTAATTCAGTTGGGTTTAGGGTAATGTAACAGGGTTCCACATTTAGTTTGAAATCATTTCTTATGACTTTTTGAGAAATGCTTAATAATATTATAATGGCCTCTACAAATACACAATCTCTTTTTTACTGTGGACCTTTGACGCTTCCTAATATTGAGGACGTGGATTCCTACCTAGTCCCCACCTCCCTTTCCTGGATTAGCCGTCCTCGTCCTGCTTAATGAATCGCTTCCCTCCACTGACTTAAATTTCTAATTGTATTGGATACGCGTCAGTCCACATCTACAACTGTCCAACCATAGAATGGTTTTCTCCTTCACTGTGGATCTACTCAGGGTTCCTTTTTCCCGCCAGATTTTTGAAACGTTTTCCTTACCGAGAAGGAGTTTCTGAGGACAGAAGATGCTTGGACAATTATTCTTTTGCCTGTTTGTTGTTGGACAATCTGCTGTTGAATTATGTATGTATTAAGACGGTTTTCTGATTTTCAAACGCTTCTGTTGGTATTGACCAATGACCATTTCATTGTTTGATTTTCTGACTATTTGTTTCCTAGATTAGATTGTGAAGTCCTTTGAGATAACTTGTTTTGATTTTGGCTATTACACAATATTTAACTGACTGAATGTGTGTTTCTAATAACTTAGTCATGTGCATTTAACTGTGTATTTAGATTGGATTAGAAGATAAAAAAAAAAAAATAAACCATTGTTTATGAGAAAATGACAGCTTTAAGATAGACCTGGGCAAATTGCTAACCGGGTCATGACTCATAAGATGATGCCTTTCCTATTCACATACATTCATGTATTATGGCCCTGACCTGTAAAAGAATAAAAATAATGCCTATCTGCTTTAAGATGACGTAATTTACATTTTAAAAAGTAATACTTTTACAAGAATAAACATTAAAGTTGGGATAACTAACTTTTTTTATATAAATAAGTAACTTTCTGTTTTCTGCCAAAGTATATGGTGAATGCAGCGCTTTGTGAAAAAATTAGACAACTGAGTACTGTCTGAATTGAAAATAAAGAATTTTAGTTCTAATCAGGAGCTGAATGCCGCGCTGTGATTGGCTAAGCTTGAGTAGTCCTCTCCTGTTTCACTTTACTGTTTGTAAGAAGTGTTTTGTAAGCCATAATTGCAACCAAAAATGAATACATTTTGAAATTAACCATGTGTCGAAGGATTTAGGTAAGGCATTTGTTAGACTTAAAACCTAAATTGTGTTTGCAGTTTGAAAATCAGCTCCACCTTAAATATAAGAAAAGTTTTGTTTTTCTGAAATTATAGTCCAGGTCATAAAAGTTTTATACTTTGTTGTTTTGTTGCAGCAGCATGGCAACAAAACCGGTCACAATCGACTGCAAACATCCTGAAAATAACAGTCCCATTTAAATCATTAGATGAACAGAAAGGCGTGGTCTGTACCGAGATGTAGCTGGTGTGCTTATTATTTTTGTCCTTTACGACCAGTTCTTCATGCAGCTGCTTTCCCACTCCATTTTTGAAATCTTCAGCAATTTTCTCTGTGTTTCTGCCAAAAAAAAATGACATATCTTTGTTTTTGATTATGGATTTTTGGTTTTAGGACAGTGTAATTTCAAATGTAACAATACAATTCAAACTTACCTGAACTGGTCATCGTCTAGAAGAGGCCTCTGAGCAGCTAAATACCTTCTAATGGTGTCCTCTAGTTTGGGCACTGGCAGCCTACAAACAACAAAGTCAATTCAGCAAAATTAGTATAATTTATTTTATAACCAACAAGGGAATCGTGTCCAAATAACTGATTTATGACCTGGCATATTCAGTACATTATGACAAAGCAGTTTTATAGGTACGGTAATAAACAAAGACTTGGACAAACACTTGAACAGATGGGACCAACACAAGGGACGTAGCATTATATTATTATGCTGGTTAAATGCAGGCTGCCTTAAATAATTTTAATACGTGTTAAAAACATCACTGCAAACTACAGTAATAACTAAACTGAACATTTAAGTTTGATATTTGTGTGGTGAATGACAAAAATCTACTAAAATAACGAAAACCAACTAAAAAGGACACTTAATTGGGGCATTTTAGTATTTTTTTTTACAAGTCTGCAACAGCTGCACTGTAAAATTATGACCTTTGGAATATAAAAGCAGTTACTATATATAAAACATGTCAAATGTTATGAGATGCTCTGGATCAATATTAGCCAGAACATTAGTCCGATTGCCATATCAGATCAGTGTATCCCTGTGTATTGCTCGGAATGTAATTTTTGTGGGTGTGTGGGTGTATGTGTGTAATTACAATTAAATACAGAGTGTACAATGATGAAAGAACACTGTTGAAACATTGTAGAAAACTCATAAATTTAATCTACTTTTCTTTTTAACCATATTACAGCTAGAGATGTCACAATTTAGAATTTTAGTGTTACGATTATTGCGAGACAAAATATGACGATTTAGCAATTATTCACGATTATGACATAATTTCATTCTTATTGTCAACTGTCACTTTTTCACATGTTTGTGACCAGTTTTATTAAATCAAATTTTTGTCAACTTTAGTTTTAATTAGATTGAATTGAAAAACGTAATATTGCCTCTAAAATTTTAAAATGCGTACAAAGTGAAAAAAATTGCTTCTTTAATTTTTTTTTTTTTTTTTTTACCTCATGTAAAACTTTTCACTAAAAAGAGGTAGATTTGCAGTCAATGGACATATTTCTATTTCTAAGCCGTTTTAGAACAAAATGTGAATTATTGAGCTGCATATGCCATAGTTTCTTCTTTTATATACACACAGAAAAATCACAATAGGTCTTCTTTAACATTTAGTGATTGACCCAGTCTAACCCTAACTTACGTCCTCTAGTGGTCACGTTAACACCTGCCGTGCACTTTCACCTACTAAAGCCAAAGCCAGAAGAACCTTGTCATACATTACTGTAACATTGCAAATAAGAGCCAACTTCGTAACATCCATGTTACAAAGAATACATATTGCTAAGTCATGTTTACCTGGGCAGACTCTTCTGGTAGTGCATGGACGGGACGACACTCCGGTGCAGATATTCTGAATGTTCACTGTATTTCCTTCCATTGACAGTTAATGCTCTTACTTGCATCAAACTAGCACATTTGTCTAAACAGTTAATGTTTTTCAATGACAGCAGTTTAGCCATGTTCGAAGTTACTCTAATCAACCAATTTACCATACAATAAAAGGCATTAAGCGTGGTAATCCAAACAGGACGAACAGGAATTGAAGCTGCGTCCAAAAGGTAAATATGCTAGCCACTGATTAGCCACGAAGCTAACTAGCTAGCTTCTGTAGACGATCTAGTTTTTGCAGTTCGTGGCAAATGTTAATAGCAGCTGTTGTTAAAATGTGGCTGGAATAAAAACTGCGCGTTATATTTGGTAGAATATTCCTGTGGTGTTTCAGAATTTATCACGGAATTTATCAATGAAGTGCATCCAGGAAGTAGAGCCGGGTAATGTCACGTGACTGTAAATGCTTTCTGGGAGTTGAAGTGCTATTTTATTAAAGGAGACACGGAGCAAAATAAAATTATATTATTATATTATTATTATATAAATTTGAGACAGCAGTGTGTCCTCAGCATTTGTTTATCCAGAGTCGTATTGGGTTGATTTATGACCCCTTGTCAGACAAAGAAAAACAAACAAACAAAAAATTTGAAGCTGAGGTGGGTCAAATATACTTCAGCTTTTTAGCGAAATTACTTCTCAGTTTTCTTGTCTGAAAATTTGCCAAAGTAGGAAACTGGACTATAAGTACTTTTTAAAATCATGAACCAAACTAACTGTATTTAGAAAAAAACAGAAAACCCCATAAAAGCCACCAGCAGAGGGCAATGTATCCTTTTGTTTGAATCATGGTCTGTAACATATTCACGCTTCACACTCAAACTGGACCAGTATTTATTTTCATTTCTATAGAAAAGGCTACATTTCTCATATTAAAACATTGTTTTTGTTATGAATGTTTTCCATGAATGCGTCAAAGAAAGATAAACTTGCAGCTTGCCTCTCCACAGACCTGACAGCTGCAGCCACCTGTTGCTGATGTGCATGTTTTTTGTTGTGCCTGGTGTACTGGTTAAAACTAAGAAATGAGAAAAGCAACATTATGAACATTGTGTACAGCTACATTAATCTTGTATCCATGCAGTTTCTTGTTCAATTCTGTACAAGAAAGAGTGAATGGGTCTAGTCACAAGTAATCACCAGAAAGTAGAACGTTATTAATGGGAAAAAGGCCTCTTGCATTCTTAAACATGAACCTATTGCGGGGCTCTTCAACATAAGGCCCAGGGGCCAAATCAGACCCCTCAACCAATTAAATCAGGCCCATGATCCACCTTCTAAACATTAGAAAATATATGTGTTTTTATTTATCTTTGTGTCTGTAGCTAGTTCTAGTTTAGTATTGGGATGTTTTTCATTTTATTTTCCCACAAAAATCCAATAATGTATTATTTAGTTAAAACAGATAATGTTAGTAATATTTGTGTGGTGATGCACCGATCCAGCGTTTTCAGTTCTGATACCAATTTGGATACTTTAGTTTTCAACCAATATCAGAGTAGGGACTAAAAATGTGCTTTTTGAAAGTTCAAAAGTCAGTTAACTTACAGAATGTTACATTTGTCATTTAGTGTTATGTAAGTGTTCCATATTGTCCAAATAACTTAATGGAGACCTATTACACTTGTGTATTTACGAATAAACTATATGTAGATCAGTTTCTCACATTTTGTTTTTGTAAAAAACATAATTTGTGTAAAACAGCTTAGAAACTAAAAGATGTCCATTTACTGCAGACCTGCTAACCCCCACTACCACTGCTAACAGAGGCTTTATTATCATTCATGTTGATGTTTTTTGTTTGTCAAGGACTACGGATGGAAATTAGCATGTTGCTAAATCTGGTGCAGCCATCTTTTTAATGTAACTGCACACTGTCCTTTAAATACATAAAATAAAATAAATAAGTAAATTAAAAAAATGAAATGTGAATATTTTGAATAATCACAGTTAAATACATACAAGTGGGCGGGGTTAGGTGGTATGTGAGGACAGGGCAAGAGCTGCAGGACAATACAAGATTACTCAAACATGCATAATCAATCTGAATACAACTTTAAGTAGACTAATGAAGAGAGAAGTTATAATAGGGTAAAATAGATATTATACAAAAGGTCTCCTTGAACAACTTCATTTTTCAAACATTATAAGACGCTCTGAGTCAACAAAGTCTAAGTCAAAATGACAATTACGACTCAACTGATATTATGGGATCGATAACTGATCAGCACCAACAGGCGATTCCAGTATTGCATCAGTGCTTGTGTGAACCCAAATAAAAACGGTGGTTTGTCATGCACCGCCAATCCAGAAGTCACTGTCTGCTAATAAATCTGGCCCTCGGGAAAATAAAGTTGAATAACCGTGACCTATAACAAGCTCTATTGAGATGGACACATTTTATGTCATATATCCATATACTGGATATCACAACATAAGAATACAGGTGCAGGACAACTAAAATATATGTCTTGTTATAATACAAAAACATGAGTGATTAAGCATATCACCTTTTAGATATTTCTTGGCTCTTGCCCACTATTATCCCATTCTACAACGTGAATGCAACCTATTAAACCAAGTGCATTGTGTTTTTGCTTACCTTATACTCGTGGCTGCAGTGTGGGAGGTGTGTGAGAGTGATGCGCTCGGACGTGACTGTGTGTGCTCCCATACTGTCAGCGCCCAGGGGCCTTACTCCGCCACACAGCTGTTGGATACTGTCTGCTCTTCTTGGATACTGTCTGCTTGCCTTTTACTGTCTACAGCTCCTGTCTGCTCCTGTCTGCTCCTGTCTGCTCCTGTCTGCTCCTGTCTGCTCCTGTCTGCTCCTGTCTGCTTCTGTCTGCTTCTGTCTGCTTCTGTCTGCTCCTGTCTGTCCTGTCTGCTCTCCTGTCTGCTCCTGTCTGCTTCTGCCTGGTCCTGTCTGCTCCTGCTGCTCCTGTCTGCTCCTGTCTGCTCCTGTCTGCTCCTGTCTGCTCCTGTCTGCTCCTGTCTGCTCCTGTCTGCTCCTGTCTGCTTCTGTCTGCTTCTGTCTGCTTCTGTCTGCTCCTGTCTGCTCCTGTCTGCTCCTGTCTGCTCCTGTCTGCTCCTGTCTGCTTCTGTCTGCTTCTGTCTGCTCTGTCTGCTCCTGTCTGCTTCTGTCTGCTCCTGTCTGCTCCTGTCTGCTCCTGTCTGCTCCTGTCTGCTCCTGTCTGCTCCTGTCTGCTTCTGTCTGCTCCTGTCTGCTCCTGTCTGCTCCTGTCTGCACCTGTCTGCTTCTGTCTGCTTCTGTCTGCTCCTGTCTGCTCCTGTCTGCTCCTGTCTGCTCCTGCCTGCTCCTGCCTGCTCCTGTCTGCTCCTGTCTGCTTCTGTCTGCTTCTGTCTGCTCCTGTCTGCTCCTGTCTGCTCCTGTCTGCTTCTGTCTGCTTCTGTCTGCTCCTGTCTGCTCCTGTCTGCACCTGTCTGCAGTCCCAGAAGCTCTCTAATTCCGAGTTAGCTCATATGGCACTAACGTGTCAGGCTTATACTTTGGTGCTAGTCCATGGAGAGACTTAAACACAAGCAGAGCAGTTTTAAAGTCTATTCTCTGAGCCACAGGAAGCCAGTGTAAAGACCTACGTACAGGACTAATGCTCCTCCTGTCCACATGCCTGTCTGACCTACATCGACCTTCTGCTGCAGGTCGCTCATCTCTCGTCCCACTCTCCCTCCAGGTCCTCTCTTTCTCCCATCTCTCTACTTTTCCCCTCTCTCTGTCTCGCTTTCCATTTTCCACTCTTTTTCTTTTCCCTCTTTTTCTTCCCTCTCTTCCTCACTCTCTCTTTCTCTCCCTTCTATCTTCCTCTCTTCTCTCTCCTTTTCTCTATTCTTTGCTCTTCTCTCTCCCCTCTCCCTCACTCTTCTCTCTTTTTTTCCTCTCTCTTCTCTTTTTCTTTCTTTCCTCCTCACATCTTTCTCTCTCCCGCTCGCTCTCTCTTCCTCTTTTTCTTCTTTCTCTCCCTCACACACTTTCTCACTTTCTCTCCTTGTTCTCTCTCTCCTCTTTCTCTCTCCCCTCTCTACTCCTCACTGTCATTTTCTTTTCTCTTCCCCTCTCCCTATTTTCTTGCTTCCCTTTCTTCTCTCTCCTCCCCTTTCTCTCTCCTCTCTCCCTTTCCTCTCCTTCTCTTATCACTTTCCTTTTTTTCCCCCTCACTCCTCTTTTTCTCCCCCTCTCTCTCCCTTTCCTCCCCTCTTTCTTTTTCCTCTTTCTCCCCTCTCCTCCTCACTGTCCTTTTCTCCTCTCTTTCTCTCTCTCCACCCTCTCTTCTCTTTCTCTCTCTCACTCCCCCTTTCTATCCCCTCTCTCTCTTTCTCCTCTTTCTCTCTCACACACCCTCTCTCTTTTCTCTCTTTCTTGTCTCTTTCTCTCTTCTCTCATGCACTTTCTTCCCTTGTTTCTCCTCTTTCTCTCCCTCACGCTCTCTCTTTTCTCTCCCTTTCTTGTCTCTCTCTCTCCTCTCTCTCTCTCACTTTCTTTCCTCTTTCTCTCTCCTCTTTCTCTCTCTCATCGCTCCCTTTCCCCTCTCTTCATTCCTCTTTCTCCCCTCTCTCCTCCTCACAGTTCTTTTCTCCTCTCTTCTTCTCTCCCTATCTTCTCTCTCCTCTTTCTTCTCTCTCTCCCCCTTCTCTCCCCTCTCTCCCTTTCCTCTCTCTTCTTTCCTCTTTCTCCCCTCTCTCCTTCCCGCTGTCATTTTCTCCTCTTTCTCTCTCGATATCTCTTCTATTCTTTTCTCTCTCTCCCCTTTTCTTCTCCCCTCCCCTACTCACTTCCTTTCTCCTTCCTCTTTCTCTCTCCCCCATTCTCCCTTTCTTCTCCTCTTTCTTCTCTCCTCCCTTCCCCCTTCTCTTTCTTTAAATAACTCTGCAGCCAATAACTTTTCCCATTAGAAAGTGTTGCAGACTTCTCTTATTGTCCCTGTGGGTATTTGAGCTCAGCGCTGGGAGACTTTGCTTCACTTGTGACTTGGAAAAGCTTCACTTTGGCACATTTGTCTGTTGTTTTGGTCTCTTTTGCCTCCCACAGACTCTTTGTGAATTCTTCTGATCACAACTTGCACAAAAGCACTTGGATCAGATTTCACACCAGCGACATCGGTTTTGAAATCCAGCGTGACGTATCTGAAGCTCAGTATTTTGTTGTGAATGTGAAAGCAGGACGTGGGTGTTTGAATGTGGAGGCTACTGTTTTAAATATAGTTGTTTTTGTGTGACAGGTCAGTGAGACTTTGGTGTCAGAAGATGTTTGCTGCATGGGAAACCTGACCTGAGCCCCAATGTGTAGCAGAAAGAGGCTAAAGAGAGGGACAAGCAAGGTGGATAGTTACACGTGTACATGTAGACTCTTTGTTAAAGGGGATCTATTATATCAAATCCACTTTTTAATCTTGTTATAATGGGCTTGTTTTATCATTAATGTCCTTAAAGTTATATTTGAATTGATTCATGCATGTTGGAGTAATCTTGTATTGTTCTTCAGGAGCTCAAGTGCTCAGAAATCCCTGTTCTCACCTACCACCTATCCCCTCCCAGTTTAGTTGATATTTTTCAAAAGATGAAAACTCAAAGTGAAGTATATATGATTCAAAACTGTCCCAGAACCACTTTCCAACAATAAAAAATTGTTATTTAAAATCTGTTGCTTTTCACAGTTACATTTTAAAATGAAGAGGCGGGGCTTATCAGTTTCTGCAGTTTTGAACAGGAAGTCAGTAGAGCTGTTTCTATTTTTAGTTGTTTTAGATCAACTTTGTGTTTTACAATGAACAAAAGGTAAATTACTGATCTGCACATGTTCTAGTTTCGTACTAATATAAAAAAACACAATAGGTTTCCTTTAGCATAAACATAACATAAGTGTTTTTGACCAAACTTGGTACTTAGCTAAATGCATGTCTTTCTAGTTACGATGTATTTGTGACACTAATGTGTAACTTTACTGTGAGCAGGTTTTTAAGGTCACAAAATGAACTGTGTTTGGCCAAGATGAGGGCCTCCTCTTGTATGTTTCTTGAGAAACGCTGCTCCTATACCTTTATTTTTGGACATTATAGCATAATACTTCACCAAAACGAATAATCCAAGGCACCAACACAGTCTCACTAGAGGGCGTACTTTTACCACGACACAAAAACAGCGTAATTTGAGCAGCTGTTTTAGTACTTATGTTACGCCGTGCATTTAGCACGATATGAAAAGAGTAAAAATGACATGAGATTTCACAAAGTTAAAATAGGACGAGTTTTGGTTGAAGCCAGGTGGGGACGTTTTCTTCAGGTGAAACGGGTAAGTTCAGGCATAAAGTTACTAAAATGTGTAAGATTAGGTCTGGGGCTTGGGGCAGGTTAAGATTAGAATCAGGATTTCATGAATATTCATAAAAAAGAACACGTCTTAACAACCACCATTGAAATGAATGGGACTGTGATGTGTACTATAATTACACAAAACAGCTGTGAACTCGTGCTAATCACTTAATTTACATGTTGTGTAATGTCATGGTAAATGTACGCTTTCTTGTGAGATCGGGCTCAAGACACATGTCAAACATAAGGCCGGGGGCCAGATGCGGCCCTCCACCATTTCCTTTGGCTCTCAAGGTCTTATAAGGTTTACTCCAATTGTACATTTGTGCCACGAGTAAAGTGTCTACACCTAGATTACACCTAGATTACTAAAAGTGTCCTAAAGAAAACATTTATCTAAAACTTAAAGAGTAAGTCATTTTTCAGACTAATGCAGATGAATATTCAGTAATTGTCCCTTCAAATAAATATACAAAAATCAAATACAGCTATTTTTTGTATACAAAGATTAGTAAGGTTAATTCTACCAACAATTGGCCCTTCGAGGACAATGAAGATGCCAATGTGGCCCTTTATCAAAATGAGTTTGACACCAATGTTCTCAGGAATGATTTTATCTTTCTATTTGGATTGGATTGTGCAGTTGACTTCTCCCCTCCAGAACGTTTAAAAGGACACATGATACTGTATGTTACTTGTTAAGGCTCTTTTGGTGACCATCCATCACATTCTAGTTCATAATATGTTGCATTTTATTTTCATGAGTTGAAAAAAAAAAAGTAAATTAAAAAAAAAAAGCAAAATGTAGCCACCTGTTAGTCATCAGAAGCTAAAGCTAAAGGGATACAGCTTTTAAGTCCTAAAGCTTTTCTTTCCGAGCTGTCATCCTTTACTACGACAGCCCAGCCTCCTCCACAGATCAGTTCAGTTGAAGATCAGCTGTTCACCTTGTTAGCGCTCTCTCTGCTGCTTTCACTGACACTCCACTCGTCCTGTTTGTAACCCTCACATTGTGCACTTGAAAGCAGCACACGCGTCCGGCCTTTTGCTCTTTTCACTCCCGAACACACAGGAGCTGTAGTGTGTGATACTACCAGAGCGTCCTCCATGTAATTACACTTGATCATGTTTGCATAATGTCTGTCAGACTATAGCAGCAGCGCTCCCGGGAATCTCCCACTAATCCACAACACGTCCCCCGACATTCCCAGGCACGCTTCCAGCAGAGGACAAGTGTGATATCTGCACCGAGGAGATAAGTGCAGTGTGGGCTCGTGTTGTGTGAGCCTGTTAGAGTCAGTGAGGTGAGTCTGTAGGACCGGAGGCTGCACTCTCAACAACCGCACTCACTCACACAACTCAAATGTCACTTTATGTTAGTGTAGTGTGAGTTTTGATTTATCGCCACACAATGGATTTTATTTATTTTCAAATGGTGAGACTTTAGCCTTAGCAGACAAACACATCTTGTTAGAAACACATTTTGGATATTTGGTGATATACAGTATTCTTCTCATTTGTAAAGTATTTAACAACCACCAACATTTTTCATTTTAGACTGATTACAAACAAGTGCGAGGTTGTGTTCACTTCGGTCTGGTCTCTGGTTGCACACGATGCGCCCTTCATGGTCCAATAAAACAGCACAGGGTTCTGGTCTGGGACTGTGCCAAAGCGGTTTTGTTCCTTGTGCCCATGCACGCTGTTCATTGCTATAAAGCTGGCAGGCTTTATAACATCCATCAGTTTATCTCATGAGTCTCTGCTCTGTCGTGGGACATTCACACTGTCCCATGTTCACTCTCACATCTGATTATCTTTTATATTAATCCAATAGGCTTTATGTATTGTACATTTTAGACAAAGTTGTTAAAGCCTGTCATGTGAATAGAATTCTATTATTATACTTTTTTCCAAACTGAAGCTGCTGCTACAGTTCACTTTTGCCTGTGATCTTAATGCACTGCTCACTTGTCACAGGCATGAGCACATCTCGGGTTCACTGAATGAAATGGTGCCTCACATCTGAAGCCACACCTTCTACACTGACAGCATATAGCACTTGGAGAGAGCCACTAGTGGCCAACAGAGGAATAACTAAGACAAGTGTCAGTGCTGGGGGGAAAGCAGGGACCTCAGTGTTTTTGTCATTAAAATTAAGATAATTCAATGACATCCAAGCCCTGATTTCATCAATGTACTGAAGTAGCTGCTTTGTACAAGGACCATTTTCAGCACTAAATACATTTGGCTGTTATCAGCACAGAAATGGAAGCTAATGTCTTGTTTTCTTACTTCAAATTGACCCAAGTGGGAGGAGATAAAGAGCAAAGAGGAGAGGGCCAAGAATAGACCCCTGGGGCTCTCCACACTTAAAGGCACACTGGAAGACTATATTTTCACTCAAAAACTCCTGTTTGTTTGGTAAGATTTAAACCAGTTAAGACCTTGTATTCCAACCCAGCTCTCCAGCGTGTTAGTAAATAAGGTGAATACTGTAACCTGGATAAAATTATATTTCAATTTTCCATGATCTAATTATACAATCTATAGAAAAACATACAACACTTCACATGTTGTAAAAATGACAAATTTGTTTATTTAAGCAACAAATGAACTGTTTATTTGGGTTAATGCATTGCCAGTACAAATCAGGAGACCATAAAACCTACAGCTTCTCTACCTTCTGCACAGAAAAACGCTTTCAACTGGAAGAGTAAAAATACATTTTTTTTTATCTTATTACCTTTTTACATAAATGTTGAATCTTAGAGGTTGAGAAAAAAGCTCCATGATTCTCATTAAAAAACAAGTTCACATTCAAAACACTGCAGTTACGTTATTTTATTAAACAAACAAAACACATGCAACAAAGAAAAGTGTTTTACAAATTCTCCATTTCGACGCCTCATTAGTTCAGTCTTATGTGAAAGTGAAGTGAACGTTGGTCTGGTTTGGAACAGCACTGCTCTGGGACAAAGTGTGGTGCCAAAGGGAGGATTTTAGAGATTATACAGATGCAGATAAACCTGATAAAACATTACAAACAAGTCAGTAAGAAAAGAGATACAAATTGTTTTCATGAAGCAGAAAATGGAATTAAGTCAACTGCTTTTAAAGAGTAAGGCTGACTTTAAAGGCAATGAACCAGATTTTTACCGTCTAAAAATGACGATTAATGTACATCAGTCGCATGTGTTCTTGACAAAAGTTGTCAGGATTCAATTATTCATCCATGAAATAAGAATAAATCAATATATTTATATAATGTAAGTTTGGAACAACATTTTCAGCAAAAGTGAAAGTAAAACTATTTACAAGATTAAAGAATATCGTAGGCTATAGGTGAAGTATGCAATTTTTTCAGATAAAGTTCTAACACAAATAAGATTAAAAATATCATACTTTTGTTCAATAACAGAACATTTTACTAAAAAAAAATAATAATAATAAAATGGCAATCTTATTGTGACCAAAGGTGCCACAAAAAACAAACAAAAAAAAAAAACTGGCAAAACCTGAAACGTTACACAGTGCTCCATGAAAGTTCAATGGACATGTTCATGAAATAATTTTGTTTTTTCATATTTTTCATTTAGATTGTGTGCTGCAGTGTGCCGCGACTCATAAAAGGTTGGTAAATGAGTACAACTTTCATTATGATTATTAATAATAATAATTCTTCACCACCATGAGTCTAGAAGCGCTTTTCACAACTTTCAGAACTCAGTGAACTTGAGCTGGCTCGGTAAAGCTAATGACAACTTGTACATGCTACAAACAATAATTAAAGCACTTCTTACGGTGTGAACTCTTGTTTTCTTTTAAGTAAGGTATTTTGGGACTATCTGAAGTATGTATGCTCTCTGACTTTTGAAACTCGCCTTGCAACTTTATCCAATCAGTTTATGCTCATCAGGTAGCTTGCTAAAGATTCGTATGTTGTTTGGGAGGGGACCCTTAGAGTCTGGGCTCTGCAACCGTCCATTTCTCACTGTCACTGGTGAACTCTACTGTCATTATTAACTTGATATAGAAATAGTTCAGACGTGCCTCTAAGCCGGTCCTTTTAAATGCACTGGTGTTTGATAGGTGTGCACAACGTCAGAGTTAATCAACCTTAACTACATTCCAATACTCAAAACAGTCACTGACAACCTCCTTCGTTGGACTAATCTACCTCTCACACTCATCGAGAGAATAAATTCTGTCAAAATGATGATTCTTCCAAAAATAAACTACCTCTTCAATATGATTCCATCCCACCCACCTACTTCCTGGTTTACATCATTAGATTCAATTGTTACAAAATTTTACTGGAAAAATAAAACACCACGCATTAAGCTGTATACTTTACAAAAACCTAAAACCCAAGGGGGATTGGCAGCTCCAAATTTTTATCAGTACCTTATTGCAAACCAAATACAATATATTCTTAAATGGCTTAATCCTATACCATCAGATAATACGTGGCTTGACATAGAGCAGTCACTATGCAACCCCATCTTAATCTCAGATCTACCTTACATGAACAAATCTCTAAAACACCAAGCCTGCTTTAAAACACTAACAATATCCTCAACTCTGACAGCCTGGTGGAAATTCTACAAATTAACTAATTCTAACCTAGCACCATCCAACCTCACCCCTATATGGAACAATCCAGACTTCACCAGCAATAAAAAGACTATATTTTTCAACACCTGGGCAGAAAAGGGAATTACACATTTGCACCATATTTTCTGCAACAACAAACTTATTTCATTTTCCACGCTGGTCCAGAAGTATGGCATTGGGAGCAAACAATTCTTGGAATACCTTCAAGTTAAATCATCTATCTATTCTGCACACAAAAACACTTCTATAAATCTGCAACTCCCCCCAATGGTGTTAGAAATAACCAAGCTAACTTCAAGAAAAAAAATGCTCTCCAAAATATACAAAATAATATTACAGTCAGATAAATCGATCTCAATTCCATCAACCAAATGGGAGCAAGATATATCACTTGCTCCCAGTGCCAACTTCTGGACTCAGATTTGTCAGAATATCTACTTCATGACTAACAATACAAACCTACAACTAATTCAATACAAGATCCTACATCGAACCCACTACACTGGCCACAGACTATTCAAAATGGGACTCGCATCAGATACATGCACTAACTGTAATCAGGACACTTCCGACACATACATTCATGCCTTTTGGCTTTGCACTCCTGTTAATCTTTTTTGGGAAAATATTATAGCCTCTCTATCTACAGTTATGGGCTGTCACATCCCTTGTCCCCTCCCTCTGCTTGCTCGGTGACTTGTCTCAAATTAGCATGCCCATGTCATCTACCAGAATACTACTCACTGCTCTAGCCATCGCCAAGAAAACTATCCTCATGAACTGGAATCTAAGACCAACATAAACATTACACATTGGAAAAATCTTCTCTCAGATCACATCTCAACAGAATGTCATCAAAGCACCAACAATCAAACAACAGTGGAATCTCTCTCTCCCTGGCGCCCCCTCATGTCCTTCTTACAAATAGTTGAAACATAGCACGGTTATTTTCCCTGCCTGCCTATTCATCACACTCTCTCTATCCTTTTTTTTTTTTTTTTTTTTTTCATTATTATTATTGTTGTTATTGTTATTATTATTATTATTATTATTATTATTATTGTTATTATTACTTTATATCTTATTGTTGTTATTATTAGTAGTAGTATACTAATATTTTTATTTTTTTATTTTTTGCTGTTATAATCATTAGTATCAATTTTTTTCTGTTTTGTTTTGTTCTGTTTATTATTATTTTTTTATGTATTTATTATTTTTTTTATTTTTCTTATTGATATTATTTTATTATTATTATACCATCATGATTATTTGTGTTATACAACAGTATTATTTTCATTACTATTCATATTTATTTATTTATGCATATATCTTTATCTATACTCTACACATAATATTACTATGATGTTGTTGTTTATTATTACTACTGTTATTATCATTAGTTAAGTGCTAACATTATTTGTTTATTTATCTCTCTTTTTTTATTATTACATTTGTTTCCTTTTGACTTTTTTTCACTTATTGCTTACTTTGCTATAAGCATTAATCAAGATTAACAAATTGACTTAAACGAAATGGGCAAATTCACTCCCACTATTCATGTCATTCTTGTTTTAATGCACCACACTGTTTTTAATGCACCCCATCAAGACAGGCACACAGACAATTCCACATTATGAATTTTTCACATTTCTGAACACTGCCACCTAAGATTAGGATTCTTGAGTTACATGAACAAATGGGAGTTGAACTAAATTGCAAATGGTTAAGTAAAAGAAATATAGAAATAGTAATAATATAAAAATAAATAAATAAATAAAGTAAATAAAGTGAAAAGAGAGAGGGGAAGAGAAATCAACATCCAAATGATGACGAATATGATCTTATAGTAGCGATTGTGGTAACAGTGACAATTCATAATTTTAAAAAATAATATATAATGTTATGGTATTTGACTAACCCTAAATTGTCTAATGTTGAAACTCCATGTACATACATGTCTTAACACCCCCATAACCCCCCCCCCCACCCCTCACAAACAGACACACACACACACACACACACCCCACACTCACAAATATTATATTCAACTGTACGATCGGTTCTTTTCCCTTTTATACCCTCCACCACTGTAATGTCTTTTCCTGCTTTATCACACTGTCTCTTAATGTCTGTATGCCTGCTGTATGTTGCAATAAATAAATAAAAAAAAAAAAAAAAAAAAAAAAAAAAAAAAAAAAAAAAAGATAGGTGTGCACAACGTGTGCACAACGTGTGCACAACCTGCATCCACGAAGTCACAAATAACGTTGTTGCGTCACTGAAAAGTTCTTGGTCTGAGGGGAAAGTACTTGGCCCAGAGCAAGTATGGACTTACAAGTCACACCTCGGGCTTTAGTCAGACTTGTGTCACTATTCTGATGACTTGAGACTTGATTTGATTAAATAGACTCAGACTTGAGACTTGACTTGGACTTGTTTCTCTTGACTTGGGACTTGACATAGAGTTGAGGCAAAAGATTGGCCTCATAATGGCCTCCTTGGTTCCTAGTCTTTCTTTTGTGGGAACATTGTTGAAGGAGGAGCTCCGCACACCCGAGGGGCGACAGGTGCGTAAGAACGTGTAGAACTTGTAGAAAAAAAAGGAAATCCCGCACACCGTCTCACTCTTTTTTGCAAAAAAGAGTGAGACGGTGTGCGGGATTTCCTTTTTTTTTTGTGGGAACATGAAAAAAGTTCAGTGGTTAAAAACGTTACAGGGACAAAAAAAGTTTCTACAGCGTGAAAACGTCTATAGCAAGGTCTTTGGTTAAACTGCTTGATGGCGCTGGGCCTTTCTATGTGTTTCTATGTTTACATGTTCTTCTTCTGTTCTTGCTTCTAAAAACATGTAAAACCAGTTCTTCACCCATGACTTTCCAGAAAAGAGATTCAAATAGTTCTGCTTTTTTAGTTTTGCCAGATAAATTTTGCCTTTACGCTAGTTGCTAATAGCTTTACCTAGAGGCGGCTCGTCATTAGGGCGATAGGTGCGACGCACCGCAACAAAAAGAGGAAATAATGAGCGAGGTGTGTTGTTAAAGTTGATCAAAACCTATTAAGACCTGATTAAAATGCCATTAAACATCATTGTCCAATCAGAGGAGCTAATTTTCGGCTGCCGGTGCATAGTCCCGCCTCTGTTGGTGCGGTCTCATCCTGACTTCAAGACGCACGTCCGCTGCTTCCATTGAATCTAATGTGAGAGCGTTTTTTTTCCCCAAGTTTCAGCTCTACAATGCAAACTAATGGGACTCGCGGGTACTCGCACCTACGCTGTGCGTCGTCACGGACGTCTGCGTGACGACGCAAGGCACGTTCACCTGTCAGTCAAACAGAGAGCGTGGCTAGTGCTAGTGATCCAACTCGGAATATTCGGCACCAAAACAAGCCATTTATAACAGCTACGACTCCCGAGACCAAATTTAAGCATCAGACACGTTACAACCAGAAGGTGGGAGATGTATAATCGTGTATTTTTTGTAAAGTTAGATTCAGAGTTGTATGTTTTCTGTTCTTGTTTTCAGTCATGCTCCATGTCCATGTTTACTGTGGCTCCAGGCTGGTTTTATTGTCTTAAATATGAACAAATAGACATGTTATTATAAATATAGCCTGCTTATGCATTTTACTGGTCTAGATCTTTATTGTATGGTTTTATTGACATAAGTTGGCCACATGACATTTGACCGTACGTGAATGCCACCTAGTGGTGTAAAATGAGATTATATTATATTGATTGATTAGACATATAATATAATTGTGGGCATATGGCTTTGACAGCTGGCAATGTATTGACCATAACACCCCCAAAGAAATGAGTCAGGAGCCGCCACTGGCTTTACCAATGCTTCTCAACTTTTGCTGGCTTCTGAAAGTTACAAAAAGCTCTTTTAAGCTCATGTTGGTGCATAATTATGAGTCTCAGAATGCAGTAGGTAAGTGAAATAAACATGTGGCTAAAGAATTCCGTTCAACAGTTCTTTACCAATATTTTAAAACAGTAAAAATCTGGTACATTCCCTCGTTCAATACAAAATAGTAGTTAAGATTGATGTTTGTTTAAAATGGCGTCTTAATTTAACTGTAGCAACAAAACTGAAATACCAAACCAAAAAAGGTGCGTAGCTACATACGGTTTATAGAAGAGCATTAGTTCATATATAATGTCAGTATAAAAACAAACTTGTAGGCAAAGCAAACAACATAATACAAAAACATACAACATTTCCAAACATGTGCATGAGGAGAGTTAGAAACTGCTTCTCTAAACAATGTTATCAATCCGATTTTGGTTCTGATAATGACATGCACATATTAAACTTCTATGAAAAGACGAGTGTAAAGCTGATCCCAAAATATAAGATAGAAATTCTGCCTTTTTGGTTTCGTAGTTGTAGTGTAAATGCTCATGAGGACTGTTGGAATAGAACAGAGCATCGCTGTCACTGTACAGGACACTCCAGGATTCTCAAAGTTCAGACGTGGGAAACAGATGGAATAAAAAAGAGTGAAGTTGACATTGTGATTTGAAGTATTGCTACACTAAAAAAATAAATGTCCCAAAAAAAAAAAACCTTAAAGTTGCACCGTGTAATAAAATATTAAATTAACTCAAGTAATTTCCTTTGAAGAGTGTATCCAGACCCGTCTGTATGATAATGAGAGAGACACCCACTCAGTGTAACCTTTGTGAAGTCATATTTCCTTTAAGTGAACTCTGTTAAGAGAAGGGCAGATACCATGACATGTGAGGACATTGTGAGGAACTTAATTTCGGTCTCCTCAGGCATATTGCTTTAAATAAGCTGGAAACAGCCTGGAGATGGTCACATGACCATTTTCTTAAAAGTGTGAGTGCATGCGAACCTAGTGGACTCACTGAGGTACAGTCCTCATAAGACAAATGTTCTTGAAGTGTATACTACCAGGTCCCCAACTGGCAGTGACCCCACATAGTCGCACTTAGTATTGCAGGATGATTATGTTTTAAATACTAATAATGATCATTTTTAACATAAGGTTAGGGTTAACCCAGCCCTATAAGTAAGTAAGCAGTAAGTAACCGTCTTCAGGTGTCTGAGAGAAAAGCACAGGTGGGGGAGGGAAGGGCTGCTGCCCTGTAATTGACGCCATCAGAGGAACAGAGAAACCTTATATGTGTGCTTTTCTGGAGCCTTAACTATTACCAAATGTGGCCTTTATGTTTTTATTGTTCACATTTTTACTGAAATACTGTATAACTGTATCACAAAAACTGCATCACGTTCTTTCTGTGAGGTTTGAGCATGACTTTTAGCGCTCCACATGCAGCTTTTCTACCTCAAAAAACACCCAATATAAGGTCTTCCTCACATCATTCACAGGAGTGGGCCCGACTGCACAATTGTAAGGGTGGATCCCTCAGTATCATACAGAGCCCAAGAGAACACACCACCTGGTTTGATGAAAAGTGACCACCGTCCGCTAGACACATGACCACAACTGACAGGCTTGTGGTTAGAGATGACAGTGGCAAAAAGCTACTGTGGCCCCACACCAACGTAGCACAATTATATTTATGATTTAATTTAATCCAGATACTCAAGTTATGTTTATTTCATTATTACACAATGCCCCTTTAAAAATGTTCATCCTCAGAAGGTTTAGGTAAAACGTTTACAGTGTAAGATGATTTTCTGATTTGGTTAGACCAGCTGTTTTTGGTTCAGTTAAACTGTTCAAATGTCCTTCACTTACACATTATAATTGGAGAAAACAAAAAACAAAAAAATTTTGAATCTGGCCTATCTGCCATATATGTCACAACCTTGTTTAACCCAGCTTAATCTGAGTAAAAGAAGTAAAAGTATATTTGTCCCACAAGAGAGAAATTCCACTGTTGCAGATGAAATGTCCCAGTTAGTGTCATTGTGCTTTTGGTCTGGATAAGCCAAACCCATGTGACATCCCTCAACAAATCGATTTTTACACTGGTGATGAAAAACAATCTTAAATAAGAAAATACATTTTTGAATTAAGTAGCATTTATGTTGACGTGAGGATATTCTGACTGTCTTAAAATAAGTTTGGCAATGAATCAAACAGTATGAGCATTTTTATACTTTTTTTTTTTTTTTTTTTTTTTTACAAAAAACACAAATACAAGCTTTTTTCACTTAAAATGCTGCTGCACATGGGATAGAATCTTGTTTTAGTCGCAAATCATATTTTATGACAGTAAAATAGATGTGAAATACAGCCTTATTTAACTGTAACATATTCTTATTTAACATATTTTTTCCAGTGTAAAAAGCAAATCTACTACTAACATGTATTTAACACTTTTTGTAAAGTTTGCAGCTCAAACTTTGAACTTAAAAACATGGAAATCCACCTTCACATTTAAACTTTGGCACTGATGTTTAAAATAAAAGGTAAACTCAAAGTGAAGGGTTTGATTAAACTGATCTGCTCTGGTGCAGGTACCTTTTAATTAAAAAAACTAAACNAAAAAAAAAAAAAAATTGCAAAAAAAAAAAAAAAAAAAGAAAAAAATCAAGTAAACAAAAATAAAACAAAACAAATAAGCAATGAAAAAAAAAAAAAAATAAGAATAAAAAAAAAAAACCGACCTAGAAAACGTAAAACTATTATAAGTAACTTCAATCAAAATAAAGTTAAAAATAAAAATTATAAAAAAATAAATAAAATACATAATAAAATTATAAAAAATAAAAAAATCTATTATACATGTCGACCAATAAAGATAATAAAGAATATATGTGTGAAAACTTCATCAGGCAAAAAGATACCTTTTTAGATGTTTTACATAAAAAAAAAAACTCAAAAAAAAAAAAAAAAAAAAAAAAAAAACAAAAAGACAAAACAGAAATAAAATAAAAATACAACAATAAAAAGTCTAACTTACAGAAAATGTTTACATTTTGTCCCCACTGGTAGTTCAACATCTTAAAATTATTAAACTTGAAAACAGAGCTGACATAGGAAGGCAACCCAAGATTCAAAAAGCAAAGATAACAAAAACACCGAGAATAACATCGTCACGCATTACAAAAACCAAAATAAAATAAAATAACAAACTTAACAAACGAAGAAATTTTATAGATACAATGGTAAAATTAAAGATTTTAAAATAACTTAACAAAAAAAAAGAAAGATAAATTAAAAAAAAAAATTAAAAAAAAAAATGTAGAAAAAAGCGATCATAAAAAAAAATTACAAAAAAACAAATTAAACGTTAAAAAACTTACAATAAATTGATCCCATAAACCACAATAATACTACAAACACTACAACAAACTACAAAAAGAGAAAAAACAAAAGAACAAACAATTCACGCGAAATAGAAAACGAAGAGGACGAAAAAAAGAACAAATAGCTACCACAACAAGCCACCATATCATACAAATAACATCAGTAAAGTTTCATTTTTTTTTATATTTTTTTTAATATAATTAAAACAAAATAAAAAAAAATAAAGTAAAAAGTAAAAAGTTTAATTATGAATAAGATTTTACAATTAAAAATAATATCTAGGTGCAAAGAAAAAAAAAAACAAGATTGAAAAGAATGCTTATTGAAGATATAAGAAAATTTGGAAAAAGAAACCAATCAAAGACGTCATTGATTTTTTTTTTAATTATAATTTTTTTTTAATTATATTATTAAAAATTTAAAATATAATAGACAAGACAAAAAAAAATAAAATGACAAAAATCCTGATAATATTAATATTTTTTAAATAAAAACAAACACAAAGCAATAAACGTAGTATGAAAAGAAGCTGTTAAAAAAAATCAAAGAAAAGTAAAGCAAAAGAAAAGGAAAATAAGAACTTAACAACAAAAAAACGGAAACAACAATAAACATAAAAAAAAAAAAGACAGATGGAAAAAGAAGGTGAAAAAAACGAAAATAATGATAGAAAACAAGAAAAGAGTAGAAAAGCATCAACATTCAATAAAAAAAAGACAAGTAATAGTAAATTCAAAGAATAAAAGACAAAACAAGAAATAAAAAGTCTAAATGAAAAAGCAAAATTATGAAGAATTTTTATAGTTAATTATTATATTTATAATATTAAAAATATAAAAAATTAATGTATGGTTTTATAATTAAAATATTTTAAAAAATTAATATATAAAATAAATTAAAAATAATACCCCACCCCCACACCAGTAACCACCACAACCACACCACAGCCCCCACGACAAACCCCCCTCGACCAACCCACCCAAAAAAACCTACCACCACATTAATTACTACAACACCGCACCCACATAAAAACCCCCCGCTAAAACCAGCAACAAGAAAATACCAAACATAAATGAAAAAAAAAAACAAAAAAAAAAAAAAAAATAAGACGAAGGAACAAAAAAAAGGAAAAAAAAAAAAGGAAAAAAAGAAAAAAAAAAAAAAAAAAAAACAAAAGAAAAAAAAAAAAAAAAAAAAAAAAAAAAAAAAAAAAAAAAATAAAAAAAAAAAAAAACAAAAAAAAAAAAAAAAAAAAAAAAAAAAAAAATACAAGAAACTTACCAGCTGATATACATTATGATACACTTTAGATTAGTTATGTAAAAAAAGATGTTCCATATATGTAAAAAATAAACCAAAAATAACTTAATGAGAAGACCTATACACTGTGTATGTAAGCGAATAAACTATATGTAGATCAGTTTCTCACATTTTGTTTTTGTAAAAAACATAATTTGTGTAAAACAGCTTAGAAACTAAAAGATGTCCATTTACTGCAGACCTGCTAACCCCCACTACCACTGCTAACAGAGGCTTTATTATCATTCATGTTGATGTTTTTTGTTTGTCAAGGACTACGGATGGAAATTAGCATGTGCTAAATCTGGTGCAGCCATCTTTTATGTAACTGCACACTGTCCTTTAAATACATAAAATAAAATAAATAAGTAAATTAAAAAAATGAAATGTGAATATTTGAATAATCACAGTTAAATACATACAAGTGGGCGGGGTTAGGTGGTATGTGAGGACAGGGCAAGAGCTGCAGGACAATACAAGATTACTCAAACATGCATAATCAATCTGAATACAACTTTAGTAGACTAATGAAGAGAGAAGTTATAATAGGGTAAATAGATATTATACAAAAGGTCTCCTTGAACAACTTCATTTTTCAAACATTATAAGACTCTGAGTCAACAAAGTCTAAGTCAAAATGACAATTACGACTCAACTGATATTATGGGATCGATAACTGACAATGCAAAATGTCTGACAGCACCAACAGGCGATTCCAGTATTGAATCAGTGCTTGTGTGAACCAAATAAAAACGTGGTTTGTCATGCACCCCAATCCAGAAGTCACTGTCTGCTAATAAATCTGGCCCTCGGGAAAATAAAGTTGAATAACCCTGACCTATAACAAGCTCTATTGAGATGGACACATTTTATGTCATATATCCATATACTGGATATCACAACATAAGAATACAGGTGCAGGACAACTAAAATATATGTCTTGTTATAATACAAAAACATGAGTGATTAAGCATATCACCTTTTAGATATTTCTTGGCTCTTGCCCACTATTATCCCATTCTACAACGTGAATGCAACCTATTAAACCAAGTGCATTGTGTTTTTGCTTACCTTATACTCGTGGCTGCAGTGTGGGAGGTGTGTGAGAGTGATGCGCTCGGACGTGACTGTGTGTGCTCCATATACTGTCAGCGCCCAGGGGCCTTACTCCGCACACAGCTGTTGGATACTGTCTGCTCTTCTTGGATACTGTCTGCTCTTGCTGTCTGCTTCCTGTCTGCTCCTGTCTGCTCCTGTCTGCTCCTGTCTGCTCCTGTCTGCTCCTGTCTGCTTCTGTCTGCTTCTGCTCTGCTGTTCTGCTCCTGTCTTCCTGTCTGCTCCTGTCTGCTGTCTGCTCCTGTCTGCTCTGTCTGCTCCTGTCTGCTCCTGCCTGCTCCTGTCTGCTCTCCTGTCCTGCTCCTGTCTGCTCTTCTGCTCCTGTCTGCTGCCTGCCTGCCCTGTCTGCTCCTGTCTGCTCCTTTGCTCCTGTTCTCTCCTGTCTGCTCCTGTCTGCTGTCTGCTCTGTCTGTTCTGTCTGCTCCTGTCTGCTCCTGTCTGCTCCTGTCTGCTCCTGTTGCTTTGCTCCTGTCTGCTCTGTCTGCTCTGTCTGCTCCTGGTCTGCTCTGTCTGCTCCTGTCTGCTGTCTGCTCCTGTCTGTCTGTCTTGCCTGCTCTGTCTGGCTCCTGCCTGCTCCTGTGTTCTGCTCCTGTCTGCACTGTCCTGTCCTGCAACCTGTCTGCAGTCCCAGAAGCTCTCTAATTCCGAGTTAGCTCATATGGCACTAACATGTCAGGCTTATACTTTGGTGCTAGTCCATGAGAGACTTAAACACAAGCAGAGCAGTTTAAAGTCTATTCTCTGAGCCACAGGAAGCCAGTGTAAAAGACCTACGTACAGGACTAATGCCTCCTCCTTTTCTTCTTTCTCTCCTCACACTCTCGTCTCACTTCTCTCCTTGTCTTCTCTTCTCTTCTCCTTTTCTCTCTTTCTCTCTCTTCTCTTTTCTCTCCTTGTTCTCTCTCACTCCTCTTTCTCTCTCTCCCTCTCTACTCCTCACTGTCATTTTCTTTTCTCTTCCCCTCTCCCTATTTTCTTGCTTCCCTTTCTTCTCTCCTCCCCCTTTCTCTCTCCTCTCTCCCTTTCCTCTCCTTCTCTTATCACTTTCCTTTTCCCCTCCCCCTCACTCCTTTTTTCTCCCCCTCTCTCTCCTTTCCTCCCTCTTCTTTTTCCTCTTTCTCCCTCTCCTCCTCACTGTCCTTTTCTCCTCTCTTTCTCTCTCTCCACCCTTCTCTTTCTTTCTCTCACTCCCCCTTTCTATCTCCTCTTCTCTCTTTCTCCTCTTTCTCTCTCTTCACACACCCTCTCTCTTTTCTCTCTTTCTTGTCTCTTTCTCTCTTCTCTCACTTTCTTCCCTTGTTTCTCCTCTTTCTCTCCCTCTCACGCTCTCTCTTTTTCTCCTGTCTTTCTCTCTCTCTCCTCTCTCTCGCTCACTTTCTCTCCTCTTTCTCTCTCTCCCTCTCTCTCTCATTGCTCCCTTTCCCCTCTCTTCATTCCTCTTTCTCCCTCTCTCCTCCTCACAGTTCTTTTCTCCTCTCTTCTTCTCTCCCTATCTTCTCTCTCCTCTTTCTTCTCTCTCTCCCCCTTCTCTCCCTCTCTCCCTTTCCTCTCTCTTCTTTCCTCTTTCTCCCCTCTCTCCTTCCCGCTGTCATTTTCTCCTCTTTCTCTCTCGATATCTCTTCTATTCTTTTCTCTCTCTCCCCTTTTCTTCTCCCCTCCCCTACTCACTTCCTTTCTCCTTCCTCTTTCTCTCTCCCCCATTCTCCCTTTCTTCTCCTCTTTCTTCTCTCCTCCCTTCCCCCTTCTCTTTCTTTAAATAACTCTGCAGCCAATAACTTTTCCCATTAGAAAGTGTTGCAGACTTCTCTTATTGTCCCTGTGGGTATTTGAGCTCAGCGCTGGGAGACTTTGCTTCACTTGTGACTTGGAAAAGCTTCACTTTGGCACATTTGTCTGTTGTTTTGGTCTCTTTTGCCTCCACAGACTCTTTGTGAATTCTTCTGATCACAACTTGCACAAAAGCACTTGGATCAGATTTCACACCAGCGACATCGGTTTTGAAATCCAGCGTGACGTATCTGAAGCTCAGTATTTTGTTGTGAATGTGAAAGCAGGACGTGGGTGTTTGAATGTGAGGCTACTGTTTTAAATATAGTTGTTTTTGTGTGACAGGTCAGTGAGACTTTGGTGTCAGAAGATGTTTGCTGCATGGGAAACCTGACCTGAGCCCCAATGTGTAGCAGAAAGAGGCTAAAGAGAGGGACAAGCAAGGTGGATTTACACGTGTACATGTAGACTCTTTGTTAAAGGGGATCTATTATATCAAATCCACTTTTTAATCTTGTTATAATGGGCTTGTTTATCATTAATTTCCTTAAAGTTATATTTGAATTTGATTCATGCATGTTTGGAGTAATCTTGTATTGCTTCAAGAGCTCAAAAAACTCAGAAATCCCGTTCTCAACCTACCACCTATCCCCTCCCACTTTATGTATTTACTGATATTAGCTGTTTATATTATTAAGTTGTTTAGATATTCAACTTTGTGCTTTTCACAAAACAAAAGCTAAATTACTGAATCTCACATGTTTATAGTTCTTACTATCAATATTAAAAAAACCCACATAGTCCCCTTTAAAGTTGTAATGAACGTGTTTTGCTGTTTCAAATGATGGCACATGTGTTTCCCCTCCCAGGGCCACGCCCTTGGGCCAAGGAGGTTACTTAATTTACTTAGGGTTTAGCTTGTATTAACAGAAAACACAACTAGGTTTCTTCATCATGTCCACAGTTTATATATTTTTTAGAATTCTTTGTTTAGTGTAAGTTTAAACAAGGCTGCTACAAACCTATGTAACTGTTTTTGACCAAGGACTGACAACAAAACATCCTCCATATCAACCTTTAACATAAACTTAACATACAGTAAGTGATTTTGAGTTAAAGTGCAACCTGTAACTTTTTGACCTAAATTTGTACTTAGCTAATTGCACGTCTTTCTAGTTTAGATGTACTTGTGACACTAATTCAGTAATGAAAATGTATAACTGTTATTGTGGAGCAGTTTTTAAGGTCACAAAATGAACTGTATTTGGCCAAGATGAGGGCCTCCTCTTGTATGTTTCCGTAGAAAACGCTGCTCCTATAGCTTCATATTTTTGACATTATGGCATAAAACATATTTATCCCCAATAGGAATGTTCTAAGGTACATTGTCAAATACTAGGCCTGGGGCCAGATGCGGCCCTCCACCATTTCCTTTGGGCTCTCAAGGTCTTAAAAGGTTTTACTTCAATTTTACATTTGTGCCACGATATAAAGGTCTACACCTAGATTACACCTAGATTACTAAAAGTGTTCTAAAGAAAACATTTATCTAAAACTTAAAAGAGTAAGTCATTTTTCAGACTCAATGCAGATGAATACATTCAAGTAATTTGTCCCTTCAAATAATACAAAATCAAAGTAACAGCTTATTTTGTGCTTGATACGCTCAAAGATTAAGAAAAAGTAAGGTAATAAATTCACACTAACATACAATATGGGCACCATGTCAGGAGAAGAGACAATGAAAGAGCCAAAGTGGCCACCTTTGGTTCAAAATGAGGTAACACCACAATGAGATTTAAATCGATTCAATATATTGTAATGAAATAGATGCAAAAGTGAACTTCTACCTAAACCAAGAGAACGAATTTAAAAAGGACATGCAATACTGTATGTATACTTATAAGTCTTTTGGTGACCATCAATTCACAATTCTAGTTTATCATATAATGTTGCCAATTTATTTTTATATTGAAAAAAGTAAATAAAAAAATAAAAAAACAAATGTAGCATCCTGGTTAGTCATCAGAACGTCTAAAGAAGCAAAAGAAATACAGCTATTAAAAGTGCTAAGCTTTCTTTGCCGAGCTAGTAAATCCTTTATACTGACGAGACAAGCCCAGCCTGGCCAAATGCCGACGAGAGAATACAGTTCAGTTATGAAGATCTGCATTTCACCTTGTTAGCGCTCTCTCTGCTGCTTTCACTGACAACATCGACCTAATATTTGTAATACCTCACAACATATGTAGTAACACTTATAGAAAGGCAGGCAAAGGGCGGCGCGTCGGGACCTGTTTTGCGCAATTACTAACTAATACGAAACCACAACAAAAAAGGAGCTGAAGAAATATTGATACTACCAGAGCGTTCCTCCATGTATTTTACACAAATTGAATCAGATGAGTGTGTAGCTAGTAATGAGTACAATGTCGAGAGGAGACGAAAAGAGAAAGTAAATAGGCAAGGGCAGCGCTGCGCGGGAAGAGAAAGTCGTCCCACTAATACACACCACAACACGATCCCCGAGGACATTCCCAGGCACGCTTCCAGCAAGTGGAGGGGACATAAGTGTGGAAATATCATGCACCGGAGATAAAAGATGCAAAGTGGGATCGTGTTGGATGAAGCCTAGGTTAGATGTCAGTGGAGTGAGAAGTCTCTGTCGGACCCTGTGATGGTGCTACTCTCAACATAACCGCAGCTCACTCACACAAACTCAATAGTCCACATCTATGTTAGTGTAGGGTGAGTTGATTTTCGCCATACACTCAAATGGATTTTACTTTATTTATCAAATGGGTAGAACCTTATTTAGACCATTTTGAGCAACATAATACACCAGTCTTGTTAGAAACACATTTTTGGGTTATTTGGTTGATAGACCAGTATTCTTGCTCATTTTGTTAAAGTTAGTTAACAACCACCTAACAGTTTTTTCATTTAGTACTGATCTCATGAAATCCCATTTTTTTAAAAGGAGCAAGCAAGGAAAGGGATGTGGACTTTCAGGAACCGAGTTGCGGTGGCTTTGTTTCTCTGTTGTTTTTCCTCTTCCTCAAGCAAATGTGGACATCGTTGTCAGAACGGTTCTATCGTGCTTCTTGACCGTATAAAGCTCCCAGGTACAAACAAGTGCCGATGTCTGTGCTCTCACTCTCCAGGTCTGGTATCTCTGTTGCACACGATGCGCCCTTCATGGTCCAATTAAAACAGCACAGGGTTCTGGTCTGGGACTGTGCCAAAGCGGTTTTGTTCCTTGTGCCCATGCACGCTGTTCATTGCTATAAAGCTGGCAGGCTTTATAACATCCATCAGTTTATCTCATGAGTCTCTGCTCTGTCGTGGGACATTCACACTGTCCATGTTCACTCTCACATTGATTATCTTTTATATTAAGCAATAGGCTTTATGTATTACATTTTAGACAAAGTTGTTAAAGCTGTCATGTGAATAGAATTCTATTATTATACTTTTTTCCAAACTGAAGCTGCTGCTACAGTTTCACTTTTGCCTGTGGATACTTTAATGCACTGCTCACTTGTCACATGGCATGAGCACATCTCGGGTTCACTGAAATGAAATGGTGCCTCACATCTGAAGCCACACCTTCTACACTGACAGCATATAGCACATATTATAGAGAGCCACTATGGCGCAAAACAGAGGAATAACTTAAGACCATGTCAGTGCTGGGGGGAAAGCAGGGACCTCAGTGTTTTGTCATTAAAATTAAGAATATTCAATGACATTCCAATCCCTGATTTCATCAATGTACTGAAGTAGCTGCTTTGTACAAGGACCATTTTCAGCACTAAATACATTTGGCTGTCATCAGCACAGAAATGGAAGCTAATGTCTTGTTTTCTTAGAATTGACCCAAGTGGGAAGAGTATAAGAGTAAAGAGGAGAGGGCCAAGAATAGACCCCTGGGGCTCTCCACACTTAAAGGCACACTGGAAGACTATATTTTCACTCAAAAACTCCTGTTTGTTTGGTAAGATTTAAACCAGTTAAGACCTTGTATTCCAACCCAGCTCTCCAAGCGTGTTAGTAAATAAGGTGAATACTGTAACCTGGATAAAAATTATATTTCAATTATTCCATGATCTAATTAATACAATCTATAGAAAAACATACAACACTTCACATGTTGTAAAAATGACAAAATGTTTTATTTAAGCAACAAATGAACTGTTTATTTGGGTTAATGCATTGCCAGTACAAATCAGGAGACCATAAAACCTACAGCTTCTCTACCCTTCTGCACAGAAAAACGCTTTCAACTGGAAGAGTAAAAAACATTTTTTTTTATCTTAATACCTTTTTACATAAATGTTGAATCTTAGAGGTTGAGAAAAAAGCTCCATGATTCTCATTAAAAACAAGTTCACATTCAAAACACTGCAGTTACGTTATTTTATTAAACAAACAAACACATGCAACAAAGAAAAGTGTTTTACAAATTCTCCATTTCGACGCCTCATTAGTTCAGTCTTATGTGAAAAGTGAAGTGAACGTTGGTCTGGTTTGGAACAGCACTGCTCTGGGACAAAGTGTGGTGCCAAAGGGAGGATTTTAGAGATTATACAGATGCAGATAAACCTGATAAAACATTACAAAAAAGTCAGTAAGAAAAGAGATACAAATTGTTTTCATGAAGCAGAAATGGAATTAAGTCAACTGCTTTTAAAGAGTAAGGCTGACTTTAAAGGCAATGAACCAGATTTTTACCGTCTAAAAATGACGATTAATGTTACATCAGTCGCATGTTTTTCTTGACAAAGTTGTCAGGATTCAATTATTCATCCATGAAATAAGAATAAATCAATATATTTATATAATGTAAGTTTGGAACACATTTTCAGCAAAAAGTAAAGTAAAAACATTTACAAGATTAAAGAATATTGTAGGCTATTGGTGAAGTATGCAATTTTTCAACTAAAGTTCTAACACAAATAAAGATTAAAAATATCATACTTTTGTTCAATACAGAACATTTTACTAAAAAAATAATAATAATAAAATGGCAATCTTATTGTGACCAAAGGTGTCACAAAAAACAAACAAAAAAAAAACGGGCAAACCGGAAACGTTACACAGTGCTCCATGAAAGTTCAATGGACATGTTCATGAAATAATTTTGTTTTTTCATTTTTTTTCATTTAGATTGTGTGCTGCAAAAAAATGTCAACTAAAAAGTGTGCCGCGACTCATAAAAGGTTGGTAAACGAGTACAATTTTCATTATGAGTCTCATAATCTTCACCACCATGAGTCTAGAAGCGCTTTTCACAACTTTCAGAACTCAGTGAACTTGAGCTGGCTCGGTAAAGCTAATGACAACTTGTACATGCTACAAACAATAATTAAAGCACTTCTTACGATGTGATTAGAAATTCTAATGTAATTAAAAAGAACTCTTGTTTTCTTTTAAGTAAGGTATTTTGGGACTATCTGAAGTATGTATGCTCTCTGACTTTTGAAACTCGCCTTGCAACTTTATCCAATCAGTTTATGCTCATCAGGTAGCTTACTAAAGATTCGTATGTTGTTTGGGAGGGGACCCTTAAAGTCTGGGCTCTGCAACCGTCCATTTCTCACTGTCACTGGTGAACTCTAATGTCATTATTAACTTAATATAGAAAAAGTTCAGACGTGCCTCCAAACCGGTCCTTTTAAATGCACTGGTGTTTGATAGGTGGTACAACGTGTGCACAACGTGTGCACAACGTGTGCACAACCTGCATCCACGAAGTAAAAAATAACGTTGTTGCGTCACTGAAAAGTTCTCGGTCTGAGGGGAAAGTACTTGCCCCAGAGCAAGTATGGACTTACAAGTCACACCTTGGGCTTTAGTCAGACTTGTGTCACTATTCTGATGACTTGAGACTTGATTTGATTAAATAGACTCAGACTTGGCACTTGACTTGGACTTGTTTCTCTTTGACTTGACATAGAGTTGAGGCAAAAGATTGGCCTCATAATGGCCTCCTTGGTTCCTAGTCTTTCTTTTGTGGGAACATGAAAAAAGTCCAGGGGTTAAAAACATTACAGGGACAAAAAAAGTTTCTACAGCGTGAAAACGTCTATAGCAAGGTCTTTGGTTAAACTGCTTGATTCTATGTGGTGTTTACATGTTCTTCTTCTGTTCTTGCTTCTAAAAACATGTAAAAACCGGTTCTTCACCCATGACTTTCCAGAAAAAGAGATTCAAATAGTTCTGCTTTTTTAGTTTGCCAGATAAATTTTGCCTTTACGCTAGTTGCTATTAGCTTTACCTAGAGGCGGCTCGTCATTAGGGCGATAGGTGCGACGCACCGCCAACAAAAAGAGGAAATATGAGCGAGGTGTGTTGTTAAAGTTGATCAAAAACCTATTAAGACCTGATTAAAATGCCATTAAACATCTTGTCCAATCAGAGGAGCTAATTTTCGGCTGCGGTACATAGTCCCGCCTCTTTGGTGCGATCTCATCCTGACTTCAAGACGCACGTCCGCTGCTTCCATTGAATCTAATATAGAACTTTTTTTTTTTAAGTTTCAGCCTCACAATGCAAAACTAATGGGACTCGCGGGTGCTCGCACCTACGCTGTGCGTCGTCACGGACGTCTGCGTGACGACGCAAGGCACGTTCACCTGTCAGTCAAACAGAGAGCGTGGCTAGTGCTAGTGATCCAACTCGGAATATTCGGCACCAAAACAAGCCATTTATAACAGCTACGACTCCCGAGACCAAATTTAAGCATCAGACACGTTACAACAAAAGGTGGGAGATGTATAATCGTGTATTTTTTGTAAAGTTAGATTCAGAGTTGTATATTTTCTGTTCTTATTTTCAACCATGCTCCATGTCCATGTTTACTGTGGCTCTCAGGCTGGTTTTATTGTCTTAAATATGAACAAATAGACATGTTATTATAAATATAAAGCCTGCTTATACATTTACTGGTCTAGATCTTTATTGTATGGTTTTATTGACATAAGTTGGCCACATGCATTTGATGTACACGTGAATGCCACCTAGTGGTGTAAAATGAATTATATTATATTGATTGATTAGACAATATAATATAATTGTGGGCATATGGCTTTGATAGCTGGCAATGTATTGACCATAACACCCCCAAAGAAATGAGTCAGGAGCCGCCACTGGCTTTACCAATGCTTCTCAACTTTTGCTTGCTTCTGAAAGTTACAAAAAGCTCTTTTAAGCTCATGTTGGTGCATAATTATGAGTCTCAGAATGCATTAAGTAAGTGAAATAAACATGTGGCTAAAGAATTCCGTTCAACAGTTCTATTCCAATATTTTAAAACAGTAAAATCTGGTACATTCCCTCGTTCAATACAAAATAGTAGTTAAGATTGATGTTTGTTTAAAATGGCGTCTTAATTTAACTGTAGCAACAAAACTGAAATACAAAACCAAAAAAGGTGCGTAGCTACATACGGTTTATAGAAGAGCATTAGTTCATATATAATGTCAGTATAAAACCAAACAACATAATACAAAAACGTAAAACCTTTCCAAACATGTGCCATAAGGAGAGTTAGAAACTGCTTCTATAAACAATGTTATCAATCCGACTTTTGGTTCTGATAATGACATGCACATATTAAACTTCTATGAAAAGACGAGTGTAAAGCTGATCCCAAAATATAAGATAGAAATTCTGCCTTTTTTGGTTTCGTAGTTGTAGTGTAAATGCTCATGAGGACTGTTGGAATAGAACAGAGCATCGCTGTCACTGTACAGGACACACCAGGATTCTCAAAGTTCAGACGTGGAAACAGATGGAATAAAAAAGAGTGAAGTTGACATTGTGATTTGAAGTAGTTGCTACACTAAAAAAATGAATGTCCAAAAAAAAAAACCCTTTAAAGTTGCACCGTGTAATAAAAATATAATATTAACTCAAGTAATTTCCTTTGAAGAGTGTATCCAGACCCGTCTGTATGATAATGAGAGAGACACCCACTCAGTGTAACCTTTGTGAAGTCATATTTCCTTTAAGTGAACTCTGTTAAGAGAAGGGCAGATGTGTGTGAGAGCAGATACCAATGACATGTGAGGACATTGTGAGGAACTCATTGTAGGTCTCCTCAGTCATATTGCTTTAAATAAGCTGGAAACAGCCTGGAGATGGTCACATGACCATTTTCTTAAAAGTGTGAGTGCATGCGAACCTAGTGGACTCACTGAGGTACAGTCCTCATAAGACAAATGTTCTTGAAGCGTATAATACCAGGTCCCCAACTGGCAGTGACCCCACATAGTCGCACTTAGTATTGCAGGATGATTATGTTTTAAATACTAATAATGATCATTTTTAACATAAGGTTAGGGTTAACCCAGCCCTATAAGTAAGTAAGCAGTAAGTAACCGTGTTCAGGTGGGGAGGGGCAGGTGTGTGTGTGTGAGCAGCACAGGTGGGGGAGGGAAGGGCTGCACACCTGTGTTCCCTCTGAAGTAATTGACGCATCAGCTCTCGAGGAACAGAGAAACCTTATATGTGTGCTTTTCTGGAGCCTTAACTATTACCAAATGTGGCCTTTATCGTTTTTATTGTTCACATTTTTACTGAAATACTGTATAACTGTATCACAAAAACTGCATCACGTTCTTTCTGTGAGGTTTGAGCATGACTTTTAGCGCTCCACATGCAGCTTTTCTACCTCAAAAAAACACCCAATATAAGGTCTTCCTCACATCATTCACAGGAGTGGGCCCGACTGCACAATTGTAAGGGTGGATCCCTCAGTATCATACAGAGCCCAAGAGAACACACCACCTGGTTTGATGAAAAGTGACCAAATGTTCCGCTAGACACATGACCACAACTGACAGGCTTGTGGTTAGAGATGACAGTGGCAAAAAGCTACTGTGGCCCACACCAACGTAGCACAATTATATTTATGATTTAATTTAATCCAGATACTCAAGTTATGTTTATTTCATTATTACACAATGCCCCTTTAAAATGTTTCATCCTCAGAAGGTTTAGGTAAACGTTTACAGTGTAAGATGATTTTCTGATTTGGTTAGACCAGCTGTTTTTGGTTCAGTTAAACTGTTCAAATGTCCTTCACTTACACATTATTCATAATTGGAGAAAAAACAAAAAAAAACATGTTGGTTGTAGTTTTGAAATGGGCCTATCTGCCACAAATATGTCACAACCTTGTTTAACCCAGCTTAATCTGAGTAAAAGAAGTAAAAGTATATTTGTCCCACAAGAGAGAAATTCCACTGTTGCAGATGAAATGTCCCAGTTAGTGTCATTGTGCTTTTGGTCTGGATAAGCCAAACCCATGTGACATCCCTCAACAAATCGATTTTTACACTGGTGATGAAAAACAATCTTAAATAAGAAAATACATTTTTGAATTAAGTAGCATTTATGTTGACGTGAGGATATTCTGACTGTCTTAAAATAAGTTTGGCAATGAATCAAACAGTATGAGCATTTTTATACTTTTTTTTTTTTTTTTTTTTTTTACAAAAAACACAAATACAAGCTTTTTTCACTTAAAATGCTGCTGCACATGGGATAGAATCTTGTTTTAGTCGCAAATCATATTTTATGACAGTAAAAATAGATGTGAAATACAGCCTTATTTAACTGTAACATATTCTTATTTAACATATTTTTTCCAGTGTAAAAAGCAAATCTACTACTAACATGTATTTAACACTTTTTGTAAAGTTTGCAGCTCAAACTTTGAACTTAAAAACATGGAAATCCACCTTCACATTTAAACTTTGGCACTGATGTTTAAAATAAAAGGTAAACTCAAAGTGAAGGGTTTGATAAACGATCTGCTCTGGTGCAGGTACCTTTTAATTAAAAAAACTAAACAATATAGATACGATATTATGTTAAAATGACTCCAAGTTAATAGACCCTTCCAGGGTTAGCCAAGCACTGTGTTAGATTAGCTGGTATTATTGGACCTGTTAGCACTGATGGAGAGTTAGCATTAGCCTTTAAAACTATGAAAATCCATCTATAGGTTATTAAGACCAACATTATTATGTATTTGTATGACATTGTCCAATAGGATAAAAAATATCCAAAAGGATTTTGACATGTCCAAGATAAAAAATTGTTCACATTGTCCAATAGAATAAAAACCAGTAAGTAGAGTATCCCAATAAGATCATTGAATTTAGCTAGTATAAATTTATTACTTTTCGAGAACAGAAAAATAATTATAAAATTTTTGATCAGTGTTTTAAATGTTTAATACAATCTTCCCTTTTTGAGTGTATTATGTTCCTTTTTAATCAAACGATTCTGGACCTCAGTATGTTAAAAATCCTGTGTACGTCCCTGGTTATGTCAACCTAAAGCCACTAAACCACGGACAAAAAACACCAGAATAAAGTTAGGCCTACTTTTTATTTTGTGTCTAATTTACCTGAGAGTTCTTCTATTGCATGTGAATGTGTTTGAAATGTAACTGATGCACATTGTTTTAACTAAAATTAATATAATAAGGATACGTCCGGAAAATCATTTTGACAAAAGCATACAAAGCACATGCACTGATTTTCACCTGAAATGATGCTTTAAAAGTCTTACACTCAATTTTTGATTCCTTAAAAATTAAAAAAATTAAAAACTAAAAAATGATATATTCTACATGTTTTGCTCACTTACTTAATGCATTCTGAGCCTCTGAATTGTTCACCACGATGCTACACAGCTGATAAGAGCGAAATGTACCGGTATGCTAATGGCAGTTAGCCACAAAGCTAACAACAACACACAAACTTATGCTGCCTTCATTTGATGTGGGAATTATGATAACGAAGAGGAAAAAGCATATGAACACCCCCCATGTTGTAATTACTACTGGGAAACTGAGACATATTGATGCCTGAGTTGCCAAGTTGAAAATAACCTTTGACCTCTCAATATGACAGACCGAGGGACAAGAATCACAAATTAAGAATTGAATTTTTTTTTTTTGTTAACCAGTTTTAGCATTAGTAGACTTTGGTGAACAAACGAGACAGAGACAGAGCATCGCAGACTGATTTAAAACTGAACAGACACATTAACAAGATATTTGTGCTAGGCGAAAATTAATTAAACTTATGTTCTTGTTAAAAACAAAAACAAAACATTAGTGCAATATATCTGTGCTGGTGCAAAACAGATTTTCTTACGTTTTCAATTTTTAAATTTTTTTTAACTAGTTCCATCAAACAACCAAAAAAACACGGTGCCTCCACCAGAGCAGCCTTTTCCCACCATGACAGAAGTGAACTGTGTAGAGGTAGTGATCGCATTCCCATTAACAACACGTGACTCTGTGTGACCTCATGACACCAGAAAGAGAGAAACAAGATCAGAACAAGAACAGATCTGGAAACTGTACAGAGTCTGAGAAGTGGAGCGTGACTTCAGGCTGCGGGGCTGGTTCAGGTCTGCAGAAGTCCGGTCCTGACGGGTCTGTGGTGGTTTACAAGGGACATTGTTACACCGTTTGAAACACGGTTCAATTTGTCACGTTTTTGCTCAGATCCTAATATTTGATACAAACACAAGTTCATTTAATCAGATTTGCTCTCAGAATATACTTTTTTCATAAATACTTGCAGTATTCAGTCAGCTAAAATGATATATACAAACTTAAACAGAACTGAGAAAGTCTGACTTCAGATGTAAAACAGCTAAGTCAGATCATCACTTTTGTTTTTCTTTCTGAAGCCTGCTGCACACTACAGGATTTGAAACTCTTTTACTGTTCCAGTGACTGGACCTCAGAGTGTCTTGTGTTCCAGTGGTCGAGTCGGAATACTTTTACAGTAATGAGCCACTCAAGTACTAAAAAGATGGGAAATTTCTAAAAAGAACCAAACTACAGCTCTCTTTGTGTTGATTTATCAAATTTATATTATATTAGGGATGGGACGAGATCTCGCGAGATCAAACTGTCACGATACTGTGCACACATGTACTGAACGGTCTCGTGAGTTTTGTATCTTTGAGCAGCTGTAGTAAATATTCTCCTCCACACACAGACTTGTATTGACAGAGATAATTAGTCCTAAACATTGTAAAGTTATCGCAAAAAATATATAATCGTCAAATATTAAACATAGTGAGATATTTTGGCCTATATCATCAATAACTGTAAAAAGTAGGAAAGTCTCTTCATGTGTGTGTCTGGTCCCTGTCAGCAGCGGCAGCGCTGTGAAGCAGGAGAAAGGGGGCGGAGCCTGAGCTACACACGGGGAGCAGATCAATATCAGTCAAAACTCATATCGTTGAAATAATAAAAATCCAAGGTGATACACATAATGAAAGGTAAAGCTAAACTAAAAGAATATAAACTAATAAAATAATATAAACTAATATAAATAATACAAATCAAATTTTGTAATTTTCCTTGTTAAAATTGCAAATTATTTAAAAATCTTGTCTCGATCTCGTGGACCCAATCTCGTGGCTCGTCTTGTGAAAATTCTGTCTCGTCCCATCCCTATATTTTATTATTACAGTTATTATCATTATACAACTGTATAAAGATATGATCACACACTGTACAAGCTAGTTTAAGGTATTGTAAATGTAATTTTTCTGTACAAATTGTATCTGCAGTTGGAAAAAAGAATTAAAAGAGAAATGGATTTGAAATAATTACTTAATTCAATCAACCAATTAATGACCACGATTATCCGATCACCCAATATTTGTAAGCGATTAGTGCAATAATCATAAATGCAGCTGACATTGGATTAATCGTACACACATCTTGAAGTCATGAAGAGGAAAATCCTGCAAAAAAATCAGACCTAGATTGTGTTCAGAACAGTCAAATATTCCATCTTCGATATAACTACGCTTAAACTGATCCAACAGAACATTTTATAAAACTAAACCAGTTTCATTACGGAACGTGACAAAAAGGAACCGCGCTCCAAAGGGTGTAATGTCAGTAGTGTCCTCTCTGCAGACGGGTCAGTCCTGAAGGGTCCGTGAAGAGTCCGTGGAGGGTGAGGAGGGGGCAGGGTTTGGGAGGACATCAGTTGGACGTGTCTGAGTGAACGCTGCCTGGGCCTTCTGTGGGTGAGGTGACTGAGGAGGGGGTGGGAGCGTCCTGCCAGCCGCCGTTTGCCTGGAAAACAAAACAGAAAAAACTTATAACGGTGTTCACAGGAGAAATGTAGGTATTTAGATGTTTTGGTATATTGATCATATCAACTATCGCCTCTGTTCTGGGCGATACTGTATCTGATCAGGCAGTTGTTTAGGCTTTTCTTCCGTGGGAATGTCACACTCACAGTGATCAGCTGAATTGGTTTGGAGAGAAACAATAATCTTATTTGATCTCTCTTCGTTCCTAACTCTGCAGGTTTGATTTTATCATTAACATGTCTTTTTTATTCTTGTTCTATGACTTTGGCTGCAGCACAAGCTTTAATAAGCACTTGTTTATTTGTCTTGAAAGAGACGCTGTCCATCTAGTTAGCTGGGGAAACTTCTTTGATTAAAACTACAAAACGAGACGAGAGCAGCTGTTTGGATCAGGTATGAACCAGTATGATGGAAGTCGGTCTCCTGAAGCTTGAGACAATGTTTTTCCTGACGTTTTTTCACCTGAATGTAACTTTTAAGGGTTAAATTTCATTCAGCATAACTTTTTTTTGCACAGTGATAAACTGCGCTGGCTAGTGTTGCCAAAGTTTGTGTCAATCAGTGGCAGCTCCTACTGCATACCAGATGCACGCATCTGCCGTTGATAAAGAATAATCCCTCTGTATGAACAATATGAATGTCTTTCATGACGCTCTGAAATTATTGTTTCTTGGCCCAAAATACAATCGAGCGTCATTACATTGTGTGAAAGAGAAGCAGGTTTATCGTGGTGAACAATAGTTTAGGTTGAAGAACATCGACCTCAGAAATCGGCTACTGCTATCTGCATTGGCTTACAAAACTTTGAAATCTCTATCGGCATCGACCAAAGACAAACCCACATCGGTCAATACTTTTAAAACCCCACATATACCCTTGTAGAGTGTGAAAACTAGAAAGTTCAGCATTATTCAGAACAAAATATAAAGTGCATTTAGAAGTTGTCATTGACTATATTTACATTCAGTCAATAACTCTTTCATAACAGGAATATTAGCAGTGTAATATGTATATGTATGTACACATTACATGTCAGTTATTATGAGGTATGAGTGTACCTTATCCTTTAAGGGAACATACTATGCAAAACTGATTTTTTAAATCCTATTCTAAAACTACTTCTTTATCGAAAACACATCTGCAGTTTTATCTGTGCGATAGCTTCTGTTTATCCCAAAACAGCATTCTGAATGCCCCTCATCTCTTCAGAAGCTGAGAATTACTCAAAAAATGTACATTTGTCCTTTAACATTAAACACCACTACACCACTCAGTTTGGTTTAACATAATAGACACCACCTTGATTTTGTTACCTGTGTATTCTGAAATGCCTGTGATTCTTTGTTAGTCTGTTCTTTTGTTGTCTTTTAATCGATCATTTTAGTCCTAGGAATGTTTAAAGTGGGCACTCGGAGTACAATATGGTGAAAATGTTAAGAGGTGTAAGTTTCATATTGTATGAATGTTTAAAGTGAATCTCTGAAATGAGGTTTAGTGCAAGGCTAGCCTAGGAATCTCTTTGGTAAAAGCACCAAAATGGAGGAGAATTGTATTTATTGAATAGTTAGACAGACTTTGTGAATGGGTTTGTACACGACTAGGTCATGTACTGAATGTGGCGTCTCTTATGAAGATCTAAATGTCCTGAGGGAACAGAAGTGAGCGATCGCAGAGGGGTTGTGATACGGACACACACGGGACACACGGCCCTGAGCTATAATCTGTGACAATATATCTGATATTAAACAATACAATCAGGGTTGCATTGGAGCGGAAGAATGGATTTAGAGACGGAAGCTTCAGTGGAAGACGACAAATTCACATAATGAAAGAAAAAATATGAGCTCAACAATATACAGTATATGCATGAAGTCAATAGTGTGTAAATGCAAGAAGCTGCTGTAATAACTAAACCTAGGCACTGCATTTGAATCTGCACAGGAGTAACTCTGACTGATGAGTTAGATCCAGACTATTTTCTCTAACATCAGGCTCTAAGCTCAGACTTTGGACCAGACCAAACATGGACCAGAGTCAGGACTAAACATGGACCAGAGTCAGGACTAAACATGGACCAGAGTCAGGACTAAACATGGACCAGAGTCAGGACTAAACATGGACCAGAGTCAGGACTAAACATGGACCAGAGTCAGAACTAAACATGGACCAGAGTCAGACTAAACATGGACCAGAGTCAGGACTAAAACAATGGACCAGAGTCAGTACTAAACGTGGACCAGAGTCAGGACTAAACATGGACCAGAGTCAGTACTAAACGTGGGCCAGAGTCAGGACTAACATGGACCAGAGTCAGTACTAAACGTGGGCCAGAGTCAGGACTAAACATGGACCAGAGCAGAACTAAACATGGACCAGAGTCAGGACTAAACATGGACCAGAGTCAGGACTAAACATGGGACCAGAGTCAGGACTAACATGGACCAGAGTCAGGACTAAACATGACCAGAGTCAGGACTAAACATGGACCAGGAGGTATCAGAGACTAAACATGGACCAGAGTCAGGACTAAAACATGGACCAGAGTCAGGACTAAACATGGGCACATCAATTTTTAGACAATTCATTTTTTTAAAAGCTGAACAAAAGTACGTAACACATTTCAGAAACATGTAATACATTTTAAAGTTTAAATAGAGGTAACATATTCATAATTTCATTCATTTTCAAACGCTTGTTCCTGAGAGAGTTGGCAGGTGACTTAATACAGCTAAAATAAATATCGTTTGAATGCAGTTTTTTGTAAGTGGAATGGGTCTAGTCACTAGCAGAAATCCGCAGTTGTTGAAAGTGTTGGTTGTCTCCTCTTCCTAACGTATTCCTGCCGGTTCTCCTTGGACGCTTGCCTGCTCGAGCCTGTCCTACACTGCCACAATACGCTGCTTTATTCAGGTTTATCTCTGTAAAGAAGCTCCGTAATGCATAATGTATCGGGCGAGTCTGTCTGCGGCCCGTTCACTGTCACATTCAGGACTTTACATATTTTTAGACCTGCATGTGTTTGGGTGTGTTCAGCCGGCTCCTCCATGTTTTACTCGAGTTACAATGAACTTACTTATTCTTAAAAACTGGGCTATTGAAGTCTTACTACTACATTTGGTCAGATTAGCATTAAAAGGTTCCAGCTGATGATTTTTGTTCTTCTTATCTTCTGTTTCTTGGTCACTTTTGTAAGACTTCAGAATATATCTACATTTTATAGTTTGGTGCATTTTTGTTACATTGTTAGAAGGGGTTAATAGTGTAGAATTTGATGATGCCATAATGATAAATGGTGTCTGTTTATAGCTCTGTTCACCAGCAGTATTGTGACCCAAGAGCACTTTGTCTTGATGCAAGAGAGACCAGTGTTAGGCTAAACTTACATTGTTTCAGTGTTCATATGCACGCAATGATGCCCGTTAAGAATGCCAGTGAAGTGAAACTGTCCTGTTTTATCAACTGTCTACTTGTCAAAAAATAGCATTAAAGCAATGTGTGTGATGATTGAATCTGTCTGGAGAAGTCTGTGAGAAACACCGGTCACCCAGAGTCGAGCGATGGTGGAGTAGTTAAAGCGGCGCCCTGTAAAATTTAAGTCTGTTGGTGAAGCGAGTTCAAGGCCTACATACGCTGACATTGTTTTCTGCATTTAACTTGTCTAACTTGTGACCTGCTTAAAATGACAAACTCCACTGAGCAAGTTAAAATTCTTGGTATATAACATTTGTCATATGTTGAGACTCTAACCCTTTTCTGGTCAAATCTGTGAATGACAAGCGTGCATCAGAATCAGATGAAGAACATTTTGGCATGCATGTGCATGTTTGCCTGACCAGCCACTCCCTACACGCTTTTACAGACACTTTACAAATCGTGGAGGGTCTGGGGGGCCTTTCCGAGCGCTGAGTCAACCAATCCCAGAAAACTCAGAAATTTCACCAAAACATCGACACAATGTTTTCATAAACATGTAGCGAGAGGATTTTTTCAGTCTGAAGCCCTCACAACGGTTTGCTGCTCAGGTTTTAAGGAGTTGATACGTTCATTGTTCAAAACGAAGCACGAGTCGAATCAGCTACGTTCACCTTCTTGAATGTTTTGAAATGAGGCTTGGAAGCAACTTCCAACTTTTTAGAGTCAGAATCGCCGTGCTTGATTGGATCATCCTAACATTGGACGGGGGAAATTATTGGCCGAGGCTCATCTGCATTCAAACAGAATGTAACAGAATGTAGGAGGGAAGGACTGGTCATGTGCATGTTGCAGTCTGGTGAAGGCACAGAAATGTATTTACAAATTACACGACAGAATCACATCGGAGCTCCCAAGGCATCTGAGCCACAGAGTTCCAAAGTACTTTGAGTGGCCGGGGGGCGCTGGTCTGAGCTCTGCTCTCTCTGGCATCAGGACTGAGCACTTTTATGGTCATAAACCTCTCTCCAAGGCCATTTAAAAAGCCTTGCAAGGATCCACACACCCAGTGTACGCAGACACTGATGCAGTGTGGGTTAAGTGTCTGCCCAAGGACAAAACAATCCGCTCCGTCGTCCACTGTAGCGCCTTACGTTTCAGTGGTCTCCCATCCAAGAACCAACCAGACCCTAACTTTCTCAGCATCTGAAAACATTGGGCTTTGACCAGCAGGTATGGTCTGCCAGAGAAGTTTTTCTCTATTAATAAAATGATTCTCTGCAATTTATAAATGTACCTATTGTCCTTTAACCAAGAAAGTTAAAGTACATGTTTTTATAAAAACCCGGCGCACCCAAAGTAAACCTACACAGACATGGGGAGAACATGCAAACTGATATCCATACTTGTGCTTTGTGTATCTGCCAGTAGCTGATACCAGTGCAGGGACTGAAAATAGCTTTTTATTCTTGGAACTCAGATAACTTATTAGATGATGATCCTTTAGTGTTTGGCTGAACCAATATCATTGAAAAATCAAGTTAATTTTTGGATTTCTGTGGAAGGAAAAACTACTAGCAGGAGACTCTTAGTTCTGCTTTAAACACTGTATTATTGAGAAGGTCACAAACCAAAAGCCGGTACATGTGAGTGCAGTCTCCAGCTGTACAGATTCATCCCACTGCAGCTGGCTCTCGTTTGAACACACTTGTATCCTCCAGTGTTTGCTTGGATTTATGACAGGAGCGCTCGGAAGGCTGTCCCGACTCCACACGGGCCGTCTCTGAGTCTGTCCCATCGATTTTCCCTCTGCGCTTGGGCTTGTCACGGTGGATTTGCTCCTGTTTACAGCCTCAAGCAAACCCCGCCCCCAGCTTAGCCCCGCCCACAGCAAACACGTTCCAATGGAGATAGATACAGGACCAAAGTGATGCTGAACACAGAACACTAAAGCAAAGCACAAGTTTGTAAATTGATTGGATAAGATTGGATGTTCAGTGAATTAACTCGATCTAGTGCCAGATTAAACTTAAAGCAACTATTCATGCATACACTGATAATATTATTCTCCACCACACTCTTCTCACCGCTGTCACCTGGAACTGGCCTTGTCCTGACGGGACCACAGCCCGAGCAGTGTTAGCCTCGTGTGTGGGCTAACGCTAATCCCAGGTGTGAAGAGTGAGGTGCAAACTCTGAGCTAACGGGACACGACAGCTATCCCACAAGTGTGTCCCGCCCCGAGCAACTCCACAGAGGAAAAACTGTCCCCCTCACAGCCCAGCACAGCCCAGACAGCCAGTACAGCCCAGTACAGCACAGCCCAGCACAGCCCAGTACAGCCCAGCACAGCCAGCACAGCCAGTACAGCGCCTAAAACCTGAGAGGATCATTACGCCATCTGGATATGGTCCAGTTTGCCACAACGTCCACTGAAGCTGGTTTGACTAATGTTTATTGTGTGGCTTCGGTGTCAGTTTAAAAGCAGTCATGTTGTAGGTAAACTTTTTCACGCCCTGTGCACACTGATTCTAGTTTGGGTTTACAGAACTTCAACAATGTTCAAAACCATTGTGATCAGAGAAGTGTAGGAGCGAGTTTGGGAGATGCATCTGTAATGAAAGATCTTGAGTCAGACTTCATTCAACTGTTTAAATATAATCTATAACTTTACCTGACTGACTAAGATATTTATCTGTAAAACTGTTTATTTTCCAAAAGTTAAAACTCAAAAAGAGCTTTGTCTCAAGTATGTTTCCTATTTCAACCTAAAGGTGCACTGTGTAACTTTCTGGAGTTGAAAAGTCATCTACACAGTTCAGTAGAATTGTAAAAAACTATACCTCAGTAGCCTGATGCATCAGCCAGTTTCATTTCACTTTGTGTAGAATCATTGGGGTTTGTTCACTTCATAGGAGGTGGGGACTTTTTTGATTTAACCAATCACTGCTTTTGGTCGTCCAGGAAGTAGAGCATAAACAGTGTTTATTGTCGTTTCTATGTGTAAACTTACAAACTAAAAGGTGCAACATCATATTCTAACTTAAGATTTGACACAAGGTCAAAGGAGGAGAACAGATACAGTCGGGTTGGTTCTGGACAACACACCACTCTGCTCCTGTTCGCTGATTGGACAACTGTACTTCCTGCTCTTTGGTACCTGTTTGCAGTTCTGCGATACTTGACCCAGTAGCTGGAGTGTGAAATTGAGTGGAAGCACTAGATGGTACCAGCCATCAGAGATAAATACATTTTATGCCATAAAATGAAAAAAATAAGTGAATAATAAATGAGATAAAGGATCTGCTTTTCTATGGAAACGAACATGAGCGGGCCAAATAACAGTCCATTATTTATTTAGTGCAACAACAAAATCTAAAGGACAAAAACATGCATTTATGCAAGTTTAATTCTGGCCACAAAGTTGTGCAATGCACCTTTACGCTCTTGTCTTAAAGTATCTGGGTCTGAGAAAAACAAACAAAACAAAACAAAACAAAACAAACAAAACAAAACAAAACAAAACAAAACAAAACAAAACAAAACAAAACAAACAGACAATCCGACGATGGTCTAAATGGGGTAACTAGCCCCCTCACTTACGTTGATGCCTTGTGGACTGTACATCTGTGAGGCTGAGAGCGCGTCACTGTATCCGCCTGTCTGACTGATAACATGGCGAAGCGTATCCACCTGCAGACAAACACAGGACAGGCTTACACACTGCTCTTACTGTGAGACTAAAGAAAACTACGCTATATGAAGTATCTACTGACATCTCATACTTTTTGTTTACTGTTTTTAATTCATTCTGTGTACGTTTTCATTCCTAAAATAGAGCCATAATTAAATACTTTCAGCTGTAGTCAATGAGCAGGGTTTAAAATGCATTATTAGAAAATATACACAAAATAGACATGGGTCTGAAGTACAAATAGTTAATTCACTGTTAAAGACTTGGAGTTAAAGAGTTGGTTTAAAAAAAATCAAACCATTATTAAAATATTACCTCAAAGATGTTATATATGTAGATATTTATAATGAACTTTATAAACCAGTAATGTAGAGCCTTTAGAGTCTTTAGAAATGTCGATAGAACTTATGATTGACAATTTTTTAAAAATCTGAATACCTTTGCATTTAGCTTCTTAAAAGTTCAATTTGTTTATCATTGAGTTGTAATCTGAAAGACACAATCCTGAGCTCAACAGTTGTTACATTACATTGTTTCAGTAGGTTATTTGTTACAAAATGTATATTCAGTTATTCTAAATGAACACTTGTCCAATCGGCTTTAGGTGAACCTAATTAAAAAAATACATGTTCACCTGTGCATACATGGCTAATGTCTGTATACAGTCTGGTGTTTGTACACTGGTGTCTGTAATAATGTCTGCTGATGTCTGTTAAAGTCTGATGTCTGTAGGTTGTTATCTGTAATAATGTCTGTATAAAGTCTGTTGTCTGTAGGTTGTTATCTGTAATAATGTCTGTATAAAGTCTCCTGTCTGTAGGTTGTTATCTGTAATAATGTCTGTATAAAGTCTGATGTCTGTATGTTGTTATCTGTAATAATGTCTGTATAAAGTCTGATGTCTGTAGGTTGTTATCTGTAATAATGTCTGTATAAAGTCTCCTGTCTGTAGGTTGTTATCTGTAATAATGTCTGTATAAAGTCTGATGTCTGTATGTTGTTATCTGTAATAATGTCTGTATAAAGTCTCCTGTCTGTAGGTTGTTATCTGTAATAATGTCTGTATAAAGTCTCCTGTCTGTAGGTTGTTATCTGTAATAATGTCTGTATAAAGTCTGATGTCTGTAGGTTGTTATCTGTAATAATGTCTGTATAAAGTCTGATGTCTGTAGGTTGTTATCTGTAATAATGTCTGTATAAAGTCTGATGTCTGTAGGTTGTTATCTGTAATAATGTCTGTATAAAGTCTGATGTCCTGTAGGTTGTTATCTGTAATAATGTCTGTATAAAGTCTGATGTCTGTAGGTTGTTATCTGTAATAATGTCTGTATAAAGTCTGATGTCTGTATGTTGTTATCTGTAATAATGTCTGTATAAAGTCTGATGTCTGTAGGTTGTTATCTGTAATAATGTCTGTATAAAGTCTGTTGTCTGTAGGTTGTTATCTGTAATAATGTCTGTATAAAGTCTCCTGTCTGTAGGTTGTTATCTGTAATAATGTCTGTATAAAGTCTCCTGTCTGTAGGTTGTTATCTGTAATAATGTCTGTGTAAAGTCTCCTGTCTGTAGGTTGTTATCTGTAATAATGTCTGTATAAAGTCTCCTGTCTGTAGGTTGTTATCTGTAATAATGTCTGTATAAAGTCTCCTGTCTGTAGGTTGTTATCTGTAATAATGTCTGTATAAAGTCTCCTGTCTGTAGTTGTTATCTGTAATAATGTCTGTATAAAGTCTCCTGTCTGTAGGTTGTTATCTGTAATAATGTCTGTATAAAGTCTGATGTCTGTAGGTTGTTATCTGTAATAATGTCTGTATAAAGTCTCCTGTCTGTAGGTTGTTATCTGTAATAATGTCTGTGTAAAGTCTCCTGTCTGTAGGTTGTTATCTGTAATAATGTCTGTATAAAGTCTGATGTCTGTAGGTTGATGTTTGCAATAGAGTCTGTTTGTGCTAATCATTGATGCCGATGTCTGTGCTGGATAAAGTCTGACGTCTATTTGTTGAGGTCTGAAATGTCTTTCTGTAATAATGTTTGTCTGTAATATTTTCTGTCTGTAATAATGTCTGCTGATGTCAATAATAATGTTGTCTAATTATTTCTTCTGATGTCTTTCTATTAGTTGGGTCTGTAATGTATGTCTATAAAAATGTCTGCTGACATTCAGTCAGTATTTAAGTCTGTAATATTTTGCTGATGTCTGTCTATTTGTTGAGTCTCTAATGTCTGTCTGTAATAATATCTGCTGATGTTGTATGTTTTCTGTAATAATGTCTGTGTTGAATCTTTATGTTGACGTTTGTAATATGTCTGTCTGTAATCATGTCTGTATAAAGTCTGCTGTCTGTAGTTGTAATCTGTAATAATGTCTGTATAAAGTCTCCCGTCTGTAGGTTGAGATCTGTAATCATGTCTGTATAAAGTCTCCTGTCTGTATTGAGATCTGTCTGCAATAATGTCTGTAGGGGAGAGCGAGGCGGTTGTCACATTTTTTACTTTGATTTCAATGGTTACAAACTTTCAACACATTTTTGGAAAAATAGAACATTTTTTCTCAACATCTGAAATGTACTTTTGATATAAATGTTTTTATGTCTCTTATCACAGTCTGAACAAACAAAATGTTTCAAAATGAATGATTGGTCATTATTGCACATTATTCTGCTTTTTTAAATGCAAATCACAATTGAGATCATGAGTGACAATAATGTCTTTGCATCATTCTGCGATCTGTATCCTATGAATCTGTTACTGTAATTTCTGTTATGTCTTCGTCTATATGTTTGTAAGTCTGTTTGTCTTATATAAGTCTTACTGTTAATAATGTTCTCTGTAATAATGTTGTGATGTTGTCTATTATAAGGTCTGTACTGTCTTTCTGTAATAATGTTCTCTGTAATAATGTCTGTGATCCTTTATAATGTCTGTCTGCCTTCTGTAATATGTTTGCCAATATCTAAATAATCTTGTCGTATTAATTTTACTGACTGTTTGTAATTTCTGCTGATCTGTGAAGATGTCTGTCTATTAGTTAGGCTGTAATGTCTTTGTAATAATATCTGTCTGTACAAAGTCTTCTGCTGATGTCTGTCTAATATTGAAGTTGTCATGTCTTTCTGTAATAATATCTGTCAACAATAATGCCTGCTGGTGTCTGTTAAGTTTGTTTGTAATAATTCTGCTGATGTCTGTATAAAGTCTGATGTCTGTAATAATGTTTGTCTATATTATTATCTACTGAAGTCTGTATTGTAATAGTGTTTGTAATAGTGTCTGTATTAATGTCTGCTGATGTCTGTATTGTAATAGTGTTGTCTGTAATGTGTCTGTATTAATGTCTGCTGATGTCTGTAATAACGTCTGTGCTGAGTCGGTATAATATGTCTGTTGATGTCTATACACTGTCTGCTCTGTCCCTGGTCCTACCTGTGACTGCACGTTGGCCCCCACCTGTGCCTGGTACGAATCCCGTTTAGAGACTGCACGCTCATGAACAAATCGCCCGAGTTGGACATGTTAAAAGAGGCGCCAGAACCTGGAGAAGACAGAGACAGAGAGGACAGGCTAAAGCACTGAAGCAGGCTAAAGCTAGCAGCAACATGCAGTTAGCGTTAGATAAAGAGAGCTAGCCTCATGTTCAGGGTTAGAATCAGATTAGTAGAGTTGCGAAGAGTAAAGTTAAGAAGAACATTTAGAACAATGCTTACGGTTAGTAAAAGAATATAAAGTGTTTTTAACTGGAACATTTAAAAAGCAGAGAATAATTTGCCTCAGCAGAAAACAAAGCCTTCAGAGCAAGAGGAGGACCTTTTGTGAGCTCAGGTCAGTTTGTTCATGTACAAGTCACTTTAGTCTTTCTTCAGAGTGTATTTTGAGAACCTCATTTCAAAAACCTTAGCAAAAACTGAACACATTTTACTCCTTTCTTGTTCCAGAGTAAGAAGAAATAATTATTATGGTTATATTGTGTCACAGTATAACTAAATGTTTTAGAGCAGGAATGTCCAAACAAAGTTTTAAAAATCATGTTTTTTCTAAACCCCATAAATAGGCTTTTACTGTGTACTATTGTAGTTTTAAACTCGAATAAAGACCCCAATTTAAAGTGACACCATGTAACTTTCTGGAATGAAAAATCAAATGCCTAATACTATTGAAATAGAAAGTTAAAACATGAGTTTGGGGCATCCTTAAATGATATACATTAGTATGATGCCAAACTGTAGAATTTTGTCGCTAAAGGAGTGACATTTCCATAGAAACATGCAAGAGGAGGCTCCTCTAGGACACAGAGGAGTCCATTATAGTGGGATACAAGCCTGCTCAGAGTAAAACAGAATGTTTTTGCTCAAGTGTTTTTTTGGGCTAAAAAGTTACATGGTTTACCTTTAACTTCAAAATGCACACGTGTCCAGTGTTTATTGTATGACCAATTTCAAAAGACACACATTCATTGTGTTTAACATGCAGCTCTTATTTGTGGACAGCCCTGTTTAAGTGTAAATACATTCTCTGTAACTAAAATAAAAGGTGCTTTCACACATCGTTCACTTCTTTTAATCTGTGCAGCGAGATTGGACAGACGAAGTGCTGCTCTTTGTGTTCAGCTCACAAGACAACTGCTCCTGATTTCACTTGATCTGAATTCAACTTTGATTGTACCGTAAAGGACCTGTATAACATTTATGAACAGTGTTGGAAAGAATACTTTTTATACGTATTTATGCAGTTACAGAATACTGAAAACATGCAGTAAAATGTTTTGTATTGTGCTTAGTTAGTCAAGACAGAATATTGTTTTCTGAAATATAAGCTGCTACTTTTCCCCCAAGCTTTGAACTCACTGTTCATCTTATTCTGCCCCGCCCACTTTTGTTGGCAGCACACTTCCTGTTTCGGTCTGTTAAGATAGCTAACATGTTTGCTTTTCTGTGTTGCAAGCTAAACCGGACGTGTGCTGCCAAGACAAGTGATATTCACCTAGTTCTGCCCTGTAGAAAAGACTTTATTTTCATCCACACAAGTTTGGAAAATGAGATGTTTCGACTTTCATCCAAACTACAACTAACTCAAACTCAGGGTTACAGTCTGGATTTCATCTGCATCTAAAAGTCACAGACCATGTAACTGTGGACTGTCAGGTTCAACTTCTAACCAGAGAGAAGGGTTAGTTTAAAAGAGGAGTAAAAGAAGTTATTTAAACACAAACAAAGGCTTAAAATACAACCTGCCAGGAGTTTACAATAGTATTTGACTCTAGGGGCAAAAAGGAGATGCTTACTTTCCACTTAACAGGGTACAGAAAGTCCATTTGTGTGGTAATTATATATGCTAATGCTAACTATGGATCACTCCTGGATGAATGAGGGACTACACCGTCTATATATGCTAATGTATGCTAAAAAGGCACTGACAGAAACAAGTTCATATGGAAACAAATACAGATGTGTCACACTCCTCTCCGAGGCAGAGCTAATGTTACAACTCTACATAATCCAGGAGCTCATACTTGTTTTATCAGGCTGAAACTTACTTAATGTATGATGAAAGTCGAAACAACTCAATCTTCAAAGCTTTATCCAGATGAAACCTTCAAGCCTTTTCTAGTAGCTAGCTCTCTGCTCATTGTGCTAAAAGTGCGAGAGCCTGATCTAGTGTCTCTGCTAACCCTACAGGACACATCTCCTGCACAGAGAGGTGAGAGCTTGACTTCCTGTCTCACCTGCAGAATTCGGAGTGGAGGGTGAGTTTGCTTGGCTCCCGTGTGAGGACGCGTTAGCCGCACTGACGGCAGTTCTCGCAGCGTACATGTTGGCTTCCTCCTGGAACTTACCAATGTTTTTCTTGTATCTGATTCGTTTATTCCCAAACCAGTTGGAAACCTAAGCAGAAAGAGAAAACAGGACAAAAACATGGATTATTGGGTGTTCTGTGTTGTTTTGCTTTTGAGAAAGTTGGTTTTACCGACTCGCAACATTTATTAAATTTCTCTCAAATCTCGCTGACAAATATGTGTAAATCTGTGTTAGGGAGCACTTCATCTTTACTAAGGTTAAGGTTCAGGTATACTTTATTGTCCCGTAGGGAATCTATCCAACCGTCTCACACAGAGCCGGACCTTCCTATACGCAGACTACGCAAGTTGCGTAGGGCCCCGCATCTGTGGAGGCCCCGCCTCCTTCTGCATGCGGATAGTTATTCGAGTTTATGTCAGTCTAGTCCCCATGCCTGTTGGCTTCACCCTCTGGTTTGCGCTGTAGCCTACATAAACCCAGTTTGACCAATCCTACAAGCTTAAACGTGATAGACCCTCCCCTTTCCTGTTCTTGCAACACGGCAGTCTTGGGCAGCCAGCCTGTGCTGCGCTTAAGACTGACCAAAGCAGAAACAGGTGTCTGATCATTCTCAGCACAGAGCGCAAAATCAAAGACTCTAGGAACAGTTTGGACAACAATTACATGTTCCGTATCTCATAAGCTCTCAGCCTGAGTTTTTATTTTGCGTCAATAGGGCAAGTATTGGCTGAACTATGAACACAAATAGGTGATGAAATTAAACGTCTGCAAATCGCGAAAACAACCGCGGCGAAATACAGCGGATTTCTGCACATTTATGTTGAATTATTTCAAAAGCCACTTAAAACATAAGGCTGTTTGTCCTGAAAAAGTTTCAGATTTCAGTATTTCTGTCCAAAAAGTCCAGCGATGATGATGCAGGTTATCAGCTGTTTCAGTGTCAGCGTGAAGAAGGAACAGAGGCGGAGCTCACAGGGAGAGGGACTGGGCTGGGCCCCACTTGGAAACACTGACACCAAGTAAAACTTGAGGAGAGGTGCAATGAAATTAATGATAAAATGATGCATACATTCAAGATTTGTTGGTCTAAAATAAGTCACTCCAAATTTAGAGAAAATGCATCTGTTTTATTCAAAAGTTTCTGGGGCAGGATCTTAAATTAGTTTTTTTTTTTGTGAGAAATATTATTTAGCTTACACTTATTTTTGTATGTCACTTTGTGTAAAGTTATAAATTATAATGAAAAAAAGTCAATTTAAACGCTGCTTTGACTTGACTGAAGGTTTGTAGATAAGACTCGAGTGCCCCCAAAGCTGATTTTTGCTTAGGGCCCCAAAAGGTTAGATCCGGCTCTGGTCTCACAAATGTGGCATATCAAGATGCTAATTAGACAGCATGAATATGCCAGTTTGGCCACAATAAAAGAACACCATGGTATGTTCAGTTTTACCATGCAGAACTATGACAAAGAAGGAGCAAGTAATTGTAATGAGACTAGGAGAATGTCTACTAGAGGTTGTGAAGAACAATGGAGGTCATTCATGAAAATGTTTTGAAAAAATTGTGCACAACTTCCACTTTAAGAAGCTGCTGAGAAAACTCTACGTCAGACTCACGGCATGTTCATAAGACAAACTCCTTCTTAACAGTCTTTACGCCAAATTCACTAAACTCCAGTTATGAATGGTTAAATTAATAATGTACAAAGGATTATATGGCATCGGCTACAAGACTATATGGGTCGACTACAAGACATCTCCCAGAGCAAAGTGAGTCAGACAAACGAGGAAATGAGGAAGTACAACAGTGTGTCTCCTGACTTTTGCTGATTCAAAACTTCAGCGTCAGAAAAAACATTTTCAAGTCACAGATGCATTGAAATAACGCTGGGCTTTGCTGTTTTTATTGCGTTTTGCGTCACGGTACAACGCGAGTGCAGGGGGAGAGGGAGGGGGTTGTACCAGGGGGGCACAGTCAGTGCAAAGTGCGCTCTGGTCCTGGGGGTGACACACAGGGTCCTGAGTCCTGTGAGGGGTTAGGACAGAGGCTCAGAGGCTGGGACATTAAAGGACTTTTTTGTTTCTAAAATTATTTTATATACAATATTTGTAAAAATACATAACCTTCAAATATGTAGGAATTACAACTTCAGACTGAACTATGGAAGTAATGAAATACTGAAACAGCAAATGTTTTGTTCTTAGGATTTGTTCTTACAGACAAACATTTTCAGTTAAGAACACATTTCCAGCCCAATCCGCAGAGAAACATAGATAATACACCAAAATGTCAAAAACATACAATAAGCACTTTTTTACGCTTTTCACACCCAACACACAAAAGGTAAAATAATTATGACTTTTAGTTGAAGCCACGTAGTGACATTTTCTTTGGGTTTAACTTCAAACCAAAATGTGCAGTTATTTTATGTTTTGGCTTTTAGAAACATTGGGACTTAAAAAAAAGGCGTAAAAACGTGCTTATTGTACGTTTTTGACATTTTACTGTATTTCTACATTTTCTTCTGAGATTGTGTTGCAAATTTTGAGAATGCCAAAAATGTTTCATAAAAACTTCTTCAGAACAAATTTGTTTGTTGGAACATGTCATGAATGAGGCCCAAAGTCTCCACCATAAGCTAAAGGCCTGACAGAGTTCTGCAGTATTTATGTGTTTATGTTTTTGCGTATGTACAGCTTTAGTTCAGAGGTCCAAACATTCAAAGAAACATTTCTCTTCTAAAACCACTCTTTACAGGCTGTTCACACCGTGTTTGCCTTTCTTCAGCTCTAACAGCCTACAGCCTCTGCACTGCTTTAGAGATGAGCAGCATCACAGACTGGTGCTGCGAATGTGCATTAGCTCCACATCCCCATGATTACAGCCAATCACAGTCTCATTATGACTCCATGACGGTCGCTATCATCACACCAGCTCCAATCACTCAACATGGGCTAGCTTCACATTAGCGCTAATGCACTCCCAGACGAGGCTTTCTGGGGTAATCCCGCTCACTAATGATAAACAACATTAAAATGAAAACCGAATCAATCCCGCGAACTTTCCCAAGGTAAACAGTCTCCTTTATTACAAACGCCGAACGGAAACGCCACAAATCATCCGTGAGCCGAGGAGCGTTCACCATCAAGCGCACATGCATCAGAGCTCGTTCACAATGAATTAATGACAGAAGCAAAGGAAACAATCTATTCACAAGTGATGGATTCAAAACACGCACTGGTTTTACCTCTGCCATGCTTTTGTCGTTATCAGCTCTCAGAATATCAAAATGACTTGAGTGCTCGAGTGAACTGACTGGAAAACAACTGTAAATCTACATTTTGACTCATCAGCAGCACTGGAGGATATTGACTTCAGAAGATGGGTTGGAAAAATAGATGTACTCTTAAAATGAATATTCCAAGTTCAGTTCGTGTGGTTCATTTTTCACAACTTTGCTTACATACAGTACATTTTTCAAAAAGTTATGAACTTTTTCCCTTGTCAACCGTAGCCTGCCAATGACGTCTACTTCCGTCATAGACCTTTTATTCTATGCGGCGATGTCAGGCTCTCTGATGCATGTGCTGACTTTATGTACAGTCAAAAACATGATGCAGTTTCACAGATTCACCAGCAGAGGGGGTTGTAGTATGAGTACAAAGACCCAGAGGAAGTCACAGGATCGGAAAATATCAGTGATGAAAGATGGCCGATGCTATGGGGCACAGTCAGCTCTGTTTACGTGATCAGTTTAAAATGAACAAAAAGGCCTGACAGAGAAGGGGGATCAAAGTGAGAATACGACTGGCACTGAAAGAGTTAACTCACATCAGCCCTCTTTTCACTTTGCACACTATCCGGCGAAGGGTTTTTGCTCATTTTAAGCTTTATTCAAAGCTGCACAAAAAACGTACTTAAATAATCACATTAGAACACACCTACAGTTTTACATTGACCCGGTCAGTTTAGTTTGGGGAAAAACATACTTTTGTCTAACAGACATCAACAGCCCGATCTTGCCCTTTTGTCTTAGCCGGTCTTAGCCTTGGTCTTAATTATTCCTCTGTTGGCCACTAGTGGCTCTCTCCAAGCTCTATACACTGTCAGTGTAGAAGGTGTGGCTCCAGATGTGAGGGTGCAGTTTTTTTCATTGAACCTGACACATGCTCACGCCTGTGACAAGTGAGCAGCTGCTTTAGGATCACAGGCAAAAGAGAACTGTAGCAGCAGCTTCAGTTTGAAAAAACTGTAATAATAGAAATCTTTTGGTGAAGTCTATGTACTTGACAGACTTGATCAACTTTGTCTAAAATGAGGCCAACATTTTTTAATACATGTTGGCCTCTTTGGCCTTTCCATAGCATTCACACTGACCCATGTTCACTCTCACATCTGATTATCTTTTTTATTAAGTCAACAAGCTTTATGTAAAAGAAAAGACACATTTTTAGACAAAGTTGTTAAAGTCTGTCAAGTACATAGACTTTCACCAAACAGATTTCTATTATTATAGTTTTTTTTTTCAAACTGAAGCTGCTGCTACAGTTCTCTTTTGCCTGTGATCCTAAAGCAGCTGTCACTTGTCACAGACGTGAGCATGTGTCAGGTTCAATGAACAAAACTGCACCCTCACATCTGGCTGGAGCCACACCTTCTACACTGACAGTGTATAGAGCTTGGAGAGAGCCACTAGTGGCCAACAGAGGAATATTAAGACCAAGGCTAAGACCGGCTAAGACAAAAGGGCAAGATCGGGCTGCATGTCAGCGTTGTTTTCCTCGGTTCTACTTTTTGGTGAAAGAATATGAGCCACTACAATAAAATAATGTCTTAAGGATTCTAATACGAGGTTTACATGATTAAATGAAGATGAGTGTCATTTTCATCTTTAAACAAAAAACAGCTGTGTTACAGACGAGAAGGCAGCACAGCAGTTTTCCACTGACGCATATTATATATATTCAACCTTTTTTATTTATTATAAATGGTATTTAACCCTCCATACAACAAGAAATATAGTGGTTTTACCTACTCTGAGCACGTTTGTATTAATGGAAACAGTCTGTCTGTGAATGGTTTGAAGAGCGACACTGTTTCTACACTGCTCTGCTTTGTTGTTTAATAAAAGCTACAGCTGGAGATCAGAGCGTTGTCTGTAGTCATAATGTATTCACACCAGGCAGCCACGCTTCAGCTCTGTGCTGCCAACGTCTGGATTTAGTCCGACTTAGTTCTGATCTTTGGATTAAAAGGTGCTACACCCAGTTTTTTTTTTTTTTTTGCAATTAAAGAGCTTAAAAATCTATATCTAAAATGTATTTCCCACCTGCACAAATATCTTGTTTATATTCAGGTGAAAATGAGTCTACATGGTCCTGTCTCTGTCTAATAATGTCCCGTTCGTTCACCAAAGTCCACAAAGTTTGTTGTTAGCATACAGACATGCCTCGCTCCTAACAGCTGTGAAAAAAGCTTTAAGGCCCTTGTACTGAACAATTTGGAGGCTCAGAATGCATTCGGTAAGTGAGCAAAACTTATAGACTGCAAGTTTAAGATGAATTATTTGTGCTTGTTTACTAAAGTATAATGGAAGTAATACAACCTCACAGTCCTGACTCAGACCTGGAGCTGGACTCTGAGCAGAATCCGGTCTTACCTGGGCGACTGTGATGGCACACTTCTTTGCCAGCTCCTCCTTGGCCTCCTCGCTGGGATACGGGTTACTCAGGTGTGAGTAGAAATATTCATTCAGGATTTCTGTCGCCTGCTTATTGAAATTACGCCGTTTTCGTCTGGAAATGAAAGAAGAGGAAACAAAAGGGTTAGCTTCTTCAGGTTGTTCTTCTCTTGGCTTTTGAATGCATTTCAAATCTGATTTGAACCTTTCTTTATAGAGACTTACATTTATTTTTTGTTTGTTTTTTTGCTTCTTAGCAGGTTCGCTATCACACATACTCATGGAATACCTTTTTATCTCTTTTTATTGGCACAAAAGACACATTATTTTCTTTTTAAACAGCTTTTGGTGTAACCGGAAATTTGAGATATTTCCATCAATTCTTTTTTTACCCATTCACTTTCTCTCCTCCTACTCTCTTCTTTTGCTTTTCTCTCCTCTCTTCCTACACTTTCAACCTTTTCTCTTTCTCCTCCCTTCCTCTCTCTCTCGTCTTCCTTCTCCTTCTCTCTTTTCCCCATTCCATTTCTCCCATTTTCTTCCCCTTTCTCGTCCACCTCCTCCCCTCTCACTCCTTCCACTTTCTCATTTCCGTCACTCTCTTCCCCCTTTCCTCTTACTCTCACCATCTTTCTCCTCCCCACCTTCTCGCTCCCTCTCTCCACTTTATCCTCCTGCTCCCTCTTTCTTCCTCATTCCTCCTTCTATCTATCCCTTCACTCTGCTTTTTATCTCCCCTTTCCTATCCCAATATCTCCTTCCCCTCTCTCCCCTGTCATCCACTTTTCCTCTCCTTCTCTCTTCTCTTTACCGACCTCTCCCGTCTCTCCCCTCTTTCCTCACCTTCTCTATCCTCTTTTCCTCCCCCACTTTTCCCCCTCTCTCCTTCCTCTTTCTCCCCTCTCCTCCAGCTCTCTCCTTTCTCCTCCTTCTCTTTCTCCTCTGCCACCTCCCTCCCTTCTCTCTCTATCTTTCCTCTTCTTCTCTCTCCCTCACTCTCTTTTTCATCTCCCACTCTCTGCTTTCTCTGTTACCTCCCCCACTTTCCCCCCTCTTTCTTTCCACTTTCTCCCTCTCGCTCTACTACTGCTCCTACTCTCACCCCCTTCTTCTCTTTCTCTTTTTCTTCTCTCTCTCTCTCTCTCTCATTACAGCAGAATAGATGCAGCGTTTTGCACAGCCACAAATGCCTCATTTAAATGTTGTGCGTCGGACTCGAGTGTGATTTATCCTTCAGACAAATGTATGCAAATCCACTTCCACCAGCATCAAAAAGAACAACCAATTACATGAAAGAAGCAGAGGAGACGCAGGAAGAAGCTCTCCAGGGACCATGCTCACTCAAAGGCCACAACTGCACTTAAGATGGAGTCACTATCACGGGTGTAATTTACAGGGGGATAGGGGGGTTATAACCTCCCCAATATTTGCACACATTCATTTCAACCCTCTCAATGTTTCAGCTATGTCTATTGTAACAACGATTTAAAATGTCATGTTTCTATAAAAGTGACGCTTTGGCATTTATTTACAGTCAACGGCACAATAATTACACATCTTTTTTAAGTTTCGTCTTTTTTTTCTTCTATGAATAGTCGAACAGTCGAAACAAGACAAAAAAAATGCATTTTTTTTTTTCAATTCAGAATCTTAAGGCAAATTACAAAATTGATTTGTATTATTATTATTGTTGGTTTAATAATTATTTAGTTTAACTTTACCTTTCATTATGTCTGTCACCTTGTGTTCTTATTGTTTAAATATGATTTCAATCATTTGACTGAAATTGATCTGCTCCCCTTGTGTAGCTCAGGCTCCGCCCCCTTTCTCCTGCCTCTGCAGCTGCTGACAGGGACCAGACAGAGAAGGAGACACACTTTTGTACTTTTTTTAGCCTATGTATAAGGAAAATCTAGCGAGATAGTTCTGTTTGTGTTTATAAAGTATGTATTGTTTTAGCCTTATTTAAAAGTATTCACTGCTCGGTGTGTTAGAAAATACAGAATCTGAACTCATATTGGTTTGAGAAAAAAACAGACTCTGCATTTATGACTAGCCTGAAGAGCCCCACTGCTTTAGGTGGTGTGTGGTACCTGGCGTCCAGAAAGCGTGAGCGCAGGATCATGACGGCTTCACACGTGCTCTGCTTCAGCTGCATCTGGATGGAGCTGAACTTCCTGTGGATGATGCCCACCATTCGCTCGATCTCTTTGGGAGAAATGGGCCGTGTGCGAGACTGCTCTCTCAGGAGGTTCATGACGTGGGTGGTGAACTCGTTACATGCCTACAATGTGGAAAAACAAACATGTCAGAAATACAAAAAGATCCTCTTGGTCTTAGCACACCAGTTAAAAGCTAAACATGTTACTGTCATCTGTCTCTCACTCCAGTTTCCACCTCCAGCTGCTCAATGTTAAATTACAATCGTTTGACTAGTTAATCAAAAAAAAGTAATCAGTGACATTTTTAGTAATAACCCTGCTGAGTGCTCTTGCTGAATCAAGTTTTGACCTGATGTTAAGATTGATGAGTCAGTTTTAGACAACTCTATTTAAATCATGTTGTTATTTCTAGCACCGTTTGTTTGTACCACATAGGTTTCTCAGCAGAAACCTATGCGCTGCAATAGAAAACTATTGCAGCGCTGACAGCTGTGTCTGTAGGTCTATAGCTACATCTGGCATGCCTCTGAATCTGACGGCTCTGTGCGGAACTGCTGTTCTGATTGTAGACATGAGATGTAACCAGGCTCTCTTAAGGCCACGTCAGTCCCACAGGGATCTGCAGAAAACCCCATGGCTGTGGGTCAATTTGATGGATAATATTGTGACTTCATACTAAGACAGCCCTCAGCTCCCTCTGTCACTTCCTGCTCCTACGTTTGCTCCTCACCTGCTCGTACTTCTCCAGCTCCGTGTGGTAGATCTGTCTGATTTGGGACAGTTTGGCTCTGTAATCCGAGTGTTCTGCTGAGTTGTCTGCTCCGGGACCTCCTCCTGAGGCCGCCGCTGCTGCCGCTGCCGCCGCTGACCCTCCGCCTTTCTCCGGCCCCGATACTCCCTCAGCCAGGAGCATGTTGTCCAGACGCATGAGCTGAGGGTCCGGGGGCTCCTCCTCCTGGGCCCCGCGAATACTCAGCACTGAGGGAGGAAGAGAGAGAGAGGGGTCAGGGGTGAGGAACCATGTCAGCTGATGAAATAACAGCATCATGTTTTTTTTTACACATGCTTTTATTAAAGTTGACGTTCTTGATTCACACAACATAAAAAGCAACTATTTTAATCTGTCCAAGTTCATTTCTAGCTCCCACAGTTTCTTTCGTTCCTTAAGCATTTAGTTTTGGTCGCACACAGCGGCCCTCCAAACACGACCAATCAGAGCACGGCTTTCAACTCTTGGTAAGAAATAAAATTATTAATCTTCCATTTTTGCGCATCACTTTTTCTTAGATTTATGGTCAATTTGATCAAATCCAATTTTATTAATGAAAAAAAGGTGACAAAGATGTACTTGTTTTACTTCATTTTGCTTCTAAAACTGTATGATTTTGCTTCTAATATGGGCCATTTTTCTTTTCTTTTATTATTTATTTATTTTGTCATTGCCAATATCTATAATGTGACTCCCTGCTGTTTGCTAATGTCAGCATTTTACATTTCAAATCCATAACAATGCCCACAAAATCACAAATGAACTTTTCACTACAGCAGACGATACACAGAAAATGGATTTGTGCAGGACATAAAATATTTTTCATTCGAGTTAATTAAACTTATGACCTCATGACTATTTAACAGTGCAAGTTGACTAGGCCTGTTCAAGTTTATTACTATAAAAATGAAAAAAACAAAAACAACAAAAACAGGAATCCCTCAAAATCCTCATGTATATTTGCCTCTTCTCCACTAGAGGACTCTCTTGTCATTCTCTCCAACACAACACCAACTCCTAAGTTAATCATTCATAAAGTGGACATTCATAATTATCACACACTTACAAAGTAGATATGTTCTCTTCTTTCATAATAAATCACTGTTTGCGGTTCAAAATGCTGGTTAAAACTGCTCTGCCAGACTGGCTTCGGTGTGTTTGGGAATTTTGGAAACAATGGTGTGTTTTTGGTGCATTAACCAAATGGGGGGGGGGGGGCAAACAAACAGATATAATTTTATTTTAAACTTCCTACATTAGTCTATGTTTTGCTAACTTCTCTAATGCATTCTGAGCCTCCGATTTGTTGTTTTAAGCATTTTTCACAGCAAGATGTATCGGTATGCTAACAGCAACAGTCATTGCCCACTTGTACCTTTAGCCTTTTACGCTTGTGCAGATCAAAATTCCATCTTACACAACTATTATTTGTAATTTGTAAGTGTAAGTATTGTTCATTTGATTCAGATTTATATGAACAAACGGTGAACAAAACGGGACATTATTAGATGCAAACAGGACACAGCAGACTAATTTACATCTGAATAGAAACATTACCAAGACATAATTAAATAAAGTTAAAATGCGTATAGTGCCTTTAAGTACAGCAAAGAACGTCTTATTCTATTGGTAGATACTTTTACTTTCCAATTCAAAACTGCTTAAATTAAGATAATATAATAAGATATTTGTTTTTAGAGTACACAGTTACTCACTAAAAGTCATAGCGACTATCAAAGTCCACATGACCCTGGGATCACAAACTTGAACCAGAAGACAGAGGACAAAGGTCAACACAATCCCAAAAGCTAACTCCAACTAGCCACATGCTAAAAACAAAACACTTTCTGGTTTTTAGAAAACAAAATGCTGGACTATATTTGAGTAGATGGGCCACATTGAGCTGTTCTTTTCATCACTTCACATTTGCCACAGCTCTCTCTTCTCACTGCTTCACCTGATCCAGTCATGACCTCGTCAGAGCTGCTCCTGACGCCCCGCACCGCCTGTCTGCTTTGGTTACTGTAACTCCTCTCCACACGCCGCACATGCACAAGTCCTCTCTCTCTGTGTGTCTCTCTTTCCGTCAAAAGCATTAACACTTGTTTTGCAGCAACGCAAAATAATCTAATTAAACACATTTTTTTTTATTAACTTTTGATTGAAAAGCTGAAGTTGTTTGTTTGAGGATTATTTTTAAAATTCTGGCAAAAACTGGTCAGCCTTTGACGGCTGATTTAGCCATTGACAGAGAAGAAGGAACTTTCTGAAGAAGCAAGTGATTGTATTTACCTTAAAGACAAAACGAAATGAAACAATCAACAACAGCGGTGCTCAACCAATCGACCAGTCCATATGTGAGGCAGCGGAGTTTGATCCCAAAGCCCGGTCTTTTTATACGAACGTAACCACAAGCTACAAGCGCAAACTACATGCTCAATCTACAAGAGCGATATGCGCAAACTCCAAACACGAATACGAACGCAATCTACGAGTGCTAGTTTTATACGCGGCAGAAAGAATTCCCCCTCGGCTCGCTGGAACGTACAGTGGATGAATAATGCAATGTATGTGCTCAAAAGAGGATGAGATAAAGTGGAGGGAGGTGTGAGCAGGAGGAGGATACAGGTAATGTCGCAGAATCAGTAACTACAGCAGTGTGTTTGTAGCTGATGATGCAAGTCAAAGGAAAGCTGACTTTCTCAAGCCCCTCACCTCACTGTTACCATGGTAATCACCAATGGCTACAGTAGTAGAAATAAAGAGTGCAGAGTAAATTTTATGCCGATTATTTATATATTTTTTAATAATGTTGTATTGTAATTTTGATGCATTTTCCTGCCTTGTAAAGCACTTTGAATTGCTTTGTGTATGAATTGTGCTTTACAAATACATTTGCCTTGCCTAGTTTGAAGCGCAAGTGAGGTGATGATAGCTATTAATGCCTTTTTTTGCTGTTGTAGCCAGAATTTAATAGAACAAAACAGAAAGATTTGTAGTCATTGTCACAGAGTACAACAAAGTTACATTTGGAGTGAGCCCCCAGGCCGCTGCACCTAATACGCGTCGCCACTTGCTCTTTCGAACATAAACTGCAAAGCACACATACAAAAAAACAAACAAACAAAAAACAACAACAAAAAACAAAAACACACAGACAGTAAAATAAAACTGCACTTTTAAATAAAGTTTATATAGGTGAACTGTGTTTTAATTTGTCAACATTCCTAATTAAATAAAATAATGTAAGCCCATAGATAGATCTTCAAGAGTAAGAGTTATAGTTACTCAGATTAAAAGTATCTCGTCTCTTTGGGCACCCCTTGTGCGCTTTTCTCACATTTTGCACTGAAAGACTTTTAGGATCACACACAATTCAACTTCTTTCCTTTCTTTCTTCAAATAAGATCTTTTAGTCTGTGTGATGACGGAATTATTTGCCTTTGTCTTAAATTAAGAAGCATTTTTCATATAAAAGACTTCTACATGTAGCAATAACAAGTCCCACACGTTCATAAAGACCTATTGTCAGAAGAGCTCAAATTTACCGACGCACTAAAGCGTGTGTAAATACGAACTCCGGTACAAAGAAAAAAAGGGAGTACGTTTGCACAAAATGACCGCGGCTGCATTTCTTTCCGATCTCGTAAAACGTCTGGACTGTCAAACGCAAAAGCAAAAACTCTCGCCGCGCACAAAATGATTTGATTCACGGCAGCCAAGTTCCAGCTAAAGTGTTTATTTAACTTGGCTGTGACCCATAATGCATCAGTCTGAAGGAGGGAAAAGGTCACCGTTTGGAATGGAGTTTGACGGGAAGGAAAAAAAGTCCGACACAGGGTCAAATGAAGTGAAGCGGCTCTGGAATCTGACGTGGTCGTTCTGATATGCACCAAGTCTGAGGAGATAATGTGGAGGTAACGGCAGAGTCTGATGTGCCAAAAGTGACCATTTTTGGAGTGGAGTTGGGGAGAAGAGGCAAGCTGGATGTGAGTTTGCCAGATTTTTAATAAAACACGCAAACGCAACCTAAATCAATATACCAGTACTTGAGCATTTCACTGTCAAGATATAAAAGAAACATTTGGACAATAAAATAGACACGATTACGGCGAGGCAGAAGTGATGGGTAACTAAGTATTTTACAGTATTGTAATGTATTTTTTTTAAGTGTCTGTAGTTTACTTGAGTACTAAAAAATCGGGCAACTTTTTACTTTTACGTCTTACGTTTTTCAAGAGATATCTGTGTTCAGAGGCGTTGCTACAGGACAGGCAAACAAGGCAAACTTGGAGACCCCTAAGACAAAAGGGGCCCCACCAGAGGGCTCCTACTGCCTTCGGTACAGACAAAAGGGTCATTTTTTTAACTTTTTAAATTGATCTTCTTAATGCAGTTTTGTGTTTGTTACTATGTTTATTTATAGTTTAAATTATATTTAGTGGTACTTCATTTATTAACACTTCTAAATATATGTATTTATAATTGGCTAGTAATCCTTTATTACAATTTTGACTTTTTTCATTGTTTTCTATAATTTAAATTAATAAAATTTTTCATCTGTCACAATAGTTTTTCTGATTACTTATTATTGGGCATGAGGATCCCCAATTATGTTTAGCTGGGCCCATGTGCTCTTGCAACGCCACTGTCTGTGCTTTCTACCTCTAAGCTATGGTCACAATGACTCTTACGACCTCTCTGCAACGATTTTTTTGCGAATTTCCTACGTCATTCTTGAGGCGTTTTCGCAGCCTGTTCGGAAGTTCATAGGCAGGTCGATGATTTCTACAACCAGTCTATGAACGCAAAAACTATAAACTGTAAGAACAAAGCTTAGGATTAAAAATTGATGCAGTTTGTTTGTGCAAAGAGAAGTGATGATGCGCGTCCAAACAACTGAGACCAGCGGTAGAGGAGCAGGCCGTGTGAAGGATCTGTGTGGAAGACCATGACACAAGAGCGCGCAGAGAAAACGTAGATCGCTTAAAACACGGGAAAGATCGTTAACCTGGAGCGTGCGGGGAAAATGTAGATCGCTCGAAACTCGGGAAAGACCGTTGATCCGGAGCAAGTGAGGAAAGTGCAGATCGCCTGACTCAAACACGAGGAAGACCGTGGACCTGGAGCGTGCGGGAAAAGTGCAGATCGTCTGAAGTTGGACACAAACGCAGCTCGCTACAACAGGCTCAGATATTTAGACAGGAGCGCGGCTTGCTGGCGGTGGAGTAATATTAGTGTAGTACTTCAACTTTTTTTTTGAACACGGTTAATGAGGCTTTGGAAAGATTCGCTTTTTGATGTTTCCTCCTCCAGTTAAGAGACTGTTTGCTGTTATTATAAACGCCGGAACACATTTTCAGACGAAGCGTACAGAAATATGAGCGTACTCAGGATTTGCTGGTGTTTACACCCAGTTATTGCTAATATTCTGATTATAAATGGTTTATGAAAGGTTTAATAGCAAGCAACAACTTGATAGAGGATTGAATTGGACGTTGGACACGCAGGAATGTCGTACGGCTTCATTTCCCCAAGAATGTCGTAAGTTGTTGGTGAATTGAAAATCTTATCGTAAGAAATCTGTAGAAAAAAAGGGTCTTCACAATTGAACTTCAAATTTTTGTATGACCTGAAACATCTTTTTTTCTCTCAAAGACAGTGCACAGGTTCTTTGCTGTCACATATCAACTCTTTTTTCCAGTTAAACAAATTAAAACTCTAAAATTTAATACAAAAAACAAAAAACAAAATATTTATAAATAAAGTGTATTGCGATGTTTCAACCCATTTCACACCACAATGCACCTATAGCCAATCATGTACTTTACTTAAGTTTAATCCAGAATCTCCAGCATTTACAGCCTTTAGAATCCTAATCCAAACAGTGTCTTCGGTAGTGGTGCAGAAGCGGCGGATTATGCTAAACAAATGTCATTAATAGAGAGCGTGGCGTGATAACGAGCCTGCATGTGAGCCGTGGGTCATAATGACTCAGCTCAGCGCGGCCTTCGTTTGGGATAATGACCACATAATTGATTGGTCTGATGTTCTGGAGCTCAGGGCTGGTTTGGATAGAGACAATGAGCCACCCGCAGTCGGATCACTGCGCAACCGGAAGAGAAAGAACAGAGAACTGCTCAGACAAAGCTAAACTAAAAGTATTTCAATCTGTCCAACTCATTCCTACACTGTAAAAAATACAAGCAATGAGTTAAATGAACTTAAATCTTTGTGTTGATGTAACTTAACAATGTGAGATTTCAACTTAGACTTTTAAGTTATAAGAGAGAGAGAGAGAAAGAGAGAGGAGAGAAAGAAAGAGAGAGAGAGAGGAGGAAAGAGAGAGAAGGAGAGAGACACAGAGAGAGAGGAAGGAGAGGAGAGAGAGGAAGAGGAAGAAGAGAGAGAGGAAGGAGAGAGAATGGGGAAAAAGAGAGAAAGACGAAGGAGAGAGAGGAGAGAAAAAGAGAGCAAGGGAAGAAGAGAGAGGAAAGAAAGAGATGGGGGTGAGAGAGAGAGAGAGAGAGAGGAAGAAGAGAGGAGAGAAAAAAGAGAAAGAGAGAGGATGGAGAAAGAGAGAAAGGAGAGGAGAGAAAGAAAATTAAAGAGAGAAAGGGGGTGAGGAGAAAAAAGAGAGGGGATGATGAGGAGAGAAATGAGGAAAAGAGAGAGAGAGGGAAAGAGAGGTGAGAGATAGATAGAAGAAGAAAGGAGAGAGAAAGAGTGAGAGAGAAGAAGAAGAAGAAGAAGAAGAAGAAGAAGAGAAGAAGAAGAAGAAGAAGAGAGGGTTAAAGGAGTGAGAGAGAAAGAGAGAGGAGAAACAAACAACTCAACAAACATGACTTGATTTCCATGTTTTAAGTTGCTTATATTCTTAACAGTGTAGCTTTGACACATGTGCATTCATTGTTTTGGCTGCAGTTAACACTTAAAAATATGTTTTAAAAGTGGAACTGGAGCGAACCAATCAAGCACAGCCAATCAGAGCGCAGCATTTGACCATCTTTGTTGTCTTGTCAAAAACAAACTACCTATTGTCAGGAAAGATCTAAAAGGAAATCCACAAACATTATCCGACCACAAGCTGCTTCGTAACAATAGACATTTTACCTCCTCCATTCTCCATTAGAAACACTGCGCAGGCCTATAGAATGTTGTGATGGCATCTGCTCTCACCTCTGCTCACAAAATACTCCTCGAGACGGACTATTATCGGTGATGGGTCCACTCACTCCCCCAGAGACACAGACAAAGACGGAGAGAGCTAGAGAGAGAGAGAGAGAAAGAGCGCATTTCTATAGGTCCCTAATGGATTGCACTGTTTTCCCACACGGAGGCGGCGTAGAAATTGTCCTTGTCAGACTTATTCCTCTCGACTGCTGTTGACAAGCAATTCTCACAAGCAACATCATCCCAAACATCACTTTCGGCTTATGTTCTGCTTTAAGAGAGAGAGAGAAAAATGACTGTAAAGTGATGGAATATGTGGTGTAGAGAGGAAATGTGTTGTCTGGTAAATACGGGATGGAAGGTCTAAGGTCAGTATAGGCCTTTATAATGGTGTTATATAACATGGATCTGATTAGATTTTTGGGTTGGATGTCTTGCCCATCTGAAAACAGAATTTCAAGATACAAATACCCCCCAATATTATTGACCGGACAACATTTTAACGTCCAAATTTTGCCAAAAACGTGCAACTTCTAATGCTTTTTGCAAAAGGCTTTGTTTTGCATGTACACATCACGTTAAGAGAGAAGCTTTGGTGCATTCAGTAAACGTAGCTAACTAACCACTTCGTCTCAGTTTTACCACTCATTGCTCAACAACTACAACAGCAAATGTGGATATATATTGTGTCAAATATAGAAACGAAGACATGGAGATGAATAAAGTGTTCCAACTGTCCAAAATATGTAAATGTGGGCTATCTAACAATGCTTAAAGTTGCTGCAAGCTAAATGCTAATGTGATGCTAGCGCTGCCTAGCGTTTTCTTTAACTTTATGTTTCCTTTTCTGACATATACGCCACATCAAACAACCTCCCTTTAAACATCATTGTGACTTGATTTGAATTAGTTGTGCTAAAATACACTTCATTTACCAGAAATGTTTAGGTAAAAAGTTTAGCTTCCCATGTCTTAACATGAGATTTCCCTCAGGATTTCCATCTCAGTAGGCCTTGCTCCAAATATGACGCGCTGTCGACTACGTCCTTTTTACTTCTGTCTCTGTACTCCTCCATTGTCACATCATACAGCTGTGGAATCCAGGTTTTCAGAAAACAACAGCAACCAAGTCTCCCAAAAATAATAAAAAAAACGAATTAAACAGTCTTCCTTCTTTGCTCTTAATGTGAGGGGAGAGCAAGGGGAGTGTTCTACTGCCAGACAGGAAGTAGTGCCTGATTTTCAAGCAGTGAAAGTTGCATTGCCCAATTCTGGCCCAAGGTGCACAAAACTCACCGTGCTGGACGCAACTTCGCTGTGCAAATCTGCTGCACACCTCAAAACTCAAAACAGATTTTCCTTAAATGTAAACCTGACACTTTAGAACCTCAATGCTCTCACATTGATCATGTGATTGGTAAAAACAGGCGGGGCCATTGCAATGATCAGAAGGTGTTCGGACTTTGTTACTCGAGCTGAGATGAATGTTGTGGTACAATCACTGGTATTATCTCATTTGGAATGTTGTTCCATTTATGGTCTGCCAAAAATAAAGCAGATTTATCCAGGCTTTCAGGTTATCCAAACAAGGCGGCCCGCTTAGTGCTAACAGTCACTAGATGCACCGAATATTAACCCATTCAGATGAAGTTAGAGCACACCCTGATAGGGACATGTTGTTATGAAAATGTTAAATATGTGGTCAGACTCAATCATATTTCACCAGACGGGCGTACAGAGCAGATTTGGGTATTTTAAAGAAGTCAGTTTTATTCAGAGTCCAACTGTGAACTGCCCAATGAATGAGAGTGTACACACATGTTACAATCGTGAACACCAAACTTGGCAACTAGAGCTGGGCGATACTATATGTTGTGATGTCACGTGAACAGAACTTATAGCATCTTATTGCCCACTTCAGATACTAATACACATCTTAGCACAATTTCCCCCCACATTCCTTTTCTAAGCTTTGAAAAGCCTGGACATGGCTCTGTTTGGACAGTAAATGTCAGCTCACAAACTGGACTGAAATGAGAAGATGACATTTATTTAACCTCTCAAACGCTTGGCCTTTTACAAATCAAATCGATATTTAATAAAAGCGTTTGGGACGGAGCTCTGGAAGGAATATTTATGAGAGCTGTGTCGAGCGAAGGAGGAGGTTTGAGAAGAAGGATTTACATTCATATCTAAGGCGCTGAACTCCCTTTGCCTCCTTCTGCAGCTGGTTCTTGTAGCACATGCAAGACTGATGTTCTCTGTGGTAATCAGGACTGAAGGTTTGTAAAGTATCTACTAATGTATTAGATTTAATAAGGAAATCAAATGTAGGTTACAAGTAACAAACAAAAACATACCAGCAAAAAAATAATGGGCTACATAAGTACATATTTTATAATGTATCAGGGGTGAGCAATTTTTTTTTTTACCGAGCTGAATCCAGACAAGTGGTGGAGGGCCGAACCACAGTCATTGGTGTAATAATGTTTCTCATTATTAGTGTTGTCAATGCCCACTTTGTATTGGAAGCACACTTCGTACCTTTAGCTTTACTTCTATTACATTGTTTCATCTGTATTCAAATTTTATTCAACTCAGACAAAACTAAACTCTACAAAACCCTCTTACCGATTTCAACAAACAAATGATTGTAAAATGAGATTATTACAGTTTCAAAACTGTAAATGCCTGATTAAGATAGTTCCGGCTTCTAACTATTAGCATAAAATGGGGATAAATAGATGTGCATTTTGGCTTTCTGTTGGCAAACTTTGTGAGACACATTCATAAATATTGATATAAATACTGTACATTTACAATATGGTTTTAAAAGACGTATTTCGGCTAAAAGATACGAAGTGGGCAAAGATACAAAGGGCATGGGCAAGCATGTTAGCCTGTTGGTGCCGCTAGCTAGCTGTTGGCATTTTTGTGCAATAAGTTTAACCACATCTCTTCTCTTAAGCTACATGAAGAACAACAAGGTAATATGGATGTTTTTCTGTCTATATGAAGTCATTATATGGTTTTAAGAGTCTCCACAGAGTCTTTTCTAACGGCTCCTAGCGTTAGCCGTAGCATTAGCCACGAGTCGAGACTGCTGCCTGGCAATATGGTGGTATCAGATTGTGGTTTGGTATGAATATTTTTAAGTACTGCACACCAAATGTGCTTGAAGTTCAAATATCTTGAAAAGAGTCAAAAATGTCTTGAAAGACGTAGCAATTCGTCTTATTTGATTTGCAAAATTAAGATGAATATTCTGAATTCTAGTCAAGACTAGAAATGACTTTTGGCAGTGAAACATGTTTTGAAGTAGTACATTTTGTAACTATATGATAAAAACCAATAGATTGAGATTATATTTAAGGCACTTTCTCTAGTGTTGAAGGCAATAATCTACTTTAAACATTAGAAATATAATTTGAAGTTGGACTCGCCAGTTTTCTGTTCAGTTTTTACAGTCGTGACTGAAGCAGCAGTGTGGATGACAGCACTGAATAAACAGTAGATCTAATTAAAAGAAAATGCCCCACTTTCCAAGTACAATATTTGGGATGGGATCAAAGCTTGTCAAGAAGGGATTACTATTTCTTCCAGGACACTGCTTGCATTTCCTTAAAACCTGGATAACAATGCCCGAGTTCTCCCAGCATGCTTTGCGGTTGCTGTTAGATTATCCCTGGCAAACGCAGGCCTGTCAGAGAACATTTCCATATGTAATCCTCTTGTAGTTTGAGAAGCAGACTTGGCAGGCTGTCATGTCCAACGCTTTGATGGGTCATTAATGGTGTTTTCTGTCAGGGAGCAGGAGGAGTGAACACTTCTGAGGCTCAAATGTGATCCGGGAAGAAAGTGTTTAGGACCAAAGTGACAGGCGAGAGCAGGTGAGAACAAGTGGACATGTCCGATGGCCGCCGCTCACTGTTTGGAGTCAAGATTATTAGGTTAAGCCGGCTGCACGCTGAGGAGTTTACAATTTTAGATGCATCACAAAAAAAAAAAGATGAAGCAGACATGACAACGTTTACAATGATTATTTGTCTCACAGTCGCATCCAGACGTCACATGATCGAGTAATAATTAGTAGACGCGCAGTTGGACTCTGATGCTATCGAACACTTAGCATCTGAGCTAGTCTGGTATGTTTTGAAGAAGTCCGGAGCGTTCTCCTGTTTGTTTTTCTATAGCCGTTAGCATTAGCCTCAAAAAAAAGATGCAGAGTGTCAGCTGGTACAAACCAAATCTATCGACCACATTTGGCAGAGGTCAAGAGTCACAGCCTCGCTACAACTTACTGTTGAGTTTACAAACTTTTTTGTGTTTTGTTATAGGCAAAATATAACTGCTAACGGCTAGCGAACGTCAACTAGAGATTTCTGATTAAGTGCACATTAAATGTCTCTTTACACGTTACTATTGAAAACAGCAAAAATGACCATCACCAAATAAAAGTTGTACATATAGCTTCACTTCTCTGTAGAGGAGCGACACAGTGATTGAGTTTGTACATTGTATACATGTATCAGTTTGGGAAACATAATATAACATCGCCAATGATGCTTAGTAAAGCTTCTTAAGGCACAAATCAGTTTGTTTTGCTCATGGTTTAGCTGAAATCGCTAGTGCATTTTATCCATAAATGTGCACTTCTGCCATAGAGTTCAATTGATTTGCGTCGGCACCTCTACCAGAGGAATACGGCGTTGTGCTGTTTCGTGTTGAAGCAACAGAACAGAGCTGCTGATTTCGCTGATTACACTGACATATTGTGGGCGTCAAATTAAAAAGTTAACACAAACAGTGTTGGCTATGTTCTAGTAAAGTTGCTTCGCACATCTTTAAAGGACAGGTGTGTTGGAGATGACATGCGTAATGCTCGTACACAAGCATTATTATTTACAGATGATGAGACAATGTTTCTTTGTATTTTACAAGCAGCATATAAACCTCACTGTGATGCGTCCTGACAACAGAGTCGCGGTGATGCACAAACATAAAGAAAGAAACGACAAAAAAATCGCACGGATATCATTACGTAATTACGTCTACCAGAAAAACACAAATCTGCTAGTTATCTGCTTTTTTATTACCTGAGTTTGTTTAACGCCATGGATGCAAGCATGATTTTTTAGGAGCTGGAGAATCCTATCATCAGCTCCACGTAATGTTCTGTGAGCTGAGGAGAAGTTGTAGTCCACTTCCCACTTGTTTGGGTCAGCGCGCATCTCTGTTCGCGTCCACTCTTCGTTCAAAACGTTCCAATGCCTCTTTGAAAGTTTAGTCTTTCCTGTTTTCCGCCATCCAGTCTTTTCATTATTTGTAGCTCTTTTAGTACACTTAAATATAAAAGAAAAAAGTTTTGAGTTGCTTCGAGCAGAACTATTTTTGACCAAAATAAATGGTTGCATGAGAAAGGAACAAAGTAATTCGGCTTTGAAAGTGGAATAAACCACCCACTTTGGAATTGAGTTTAAATCCAAACAATCAAGATTCAAGTGTTTATATGTTCTTTTGAAAGTGGAATTATTTGTATTCAGAATTAAAGTTCTCATGTAAACACAAGGAAAGTCTCGTTGGGTCACCATTCTCTCTGTCTGTATCTGGACGTCTCACAGGATCTTGAATATGGTTACTTGGTTACGACATAAGGATTTTTTGCATCGTTCGTAGCAGCAATTATATTTTATGACATCCTAATTAATGCTAACCAAAAACAAAACATGGATATTTTGTAGTCACATACTAAACAAAACATTTTCCTCTTTCCACATGTATTTTCCAGCTTCTATTCCAAACATTAAGCTTCAGACATTTAAACATTAACGATGGTGGAGCTAATGGCTGCTGTTGAATGTATTATGTGATTCCTAATACGGCTCCATCTGTTCCGGCTCATTAATCCAGATCATCATTTTTAAAAATTACACCCTGATCACCATTAGCCGTTAGCGTTCTCGTTCAGAGCGCAAATCTGCAGTTACAATAAGGGTATGTTTGGAATGTGGTCACAAAGGTAAGATTTAAAGCGCCAACATGGGAAGATCGAGATTGTGACATAGCCACAGAAGAACCATGAGCAGCAGTTATGTCCTGTATCCAACAAATAACACAAAAATGATCTCAAGTGCAAACAAAAAGCTTGGAAGAACCATACACAAGGTCACAACTCAAAGGTGCTATACCTAATTTTTCACAATTAAATAACTTAAAATCAATTTCTCCCAGCACAGAAATGTTGTTAAGTATCTATTCAAGTGAAAGTTAATGTCTCATCTCTAGTAATGTACCGTTTATTCACTAAAATCTACTAAGTTTAGCTGTTGTTAGCATTGTGGCTAACTGCTGTTAGCATACCAGCACATCTTACTCAAAACAGCTGTATAAAAAAGCGTAATAAAACACATTGAGAAGACCAATTCAGAGGCTCAGAATACATTAGGCAAACATGACTGATGGAAGTTAAAAATGATATATTTCTGTTTGTTCACATTTTTAAGAAAGCATTTATTTAATGTCTAATCTATCCAAGTTTAGTTTTTGGCATCTGAAATTCTCTAGGAAAAAGTGAAATGAAGATTTTTAAGAATCACCTCAACTTAAAGGTGCTATAACCGATTTTTACTTTACACAAATAGAAAATATAATATTAAACTTCCAGTTCAGTTCTTTACCATGAATATTTTGAGTTTTGTTGTCATAGTTGAGAGATTAGTTTCTCAAAGAGTTGAACCATCCTGCAGAAACAATACACTAAAATTGTTTGACCAGACTGTGATTTGAATTCCACAAATTGTTAAAAATCTTGTCAAAACTCATCTTGTTTTGTTTTCTTGTGTTTAGAACTCATTAAAGTCCTGGCCCACCTCTATTAATCGTTTAGATCAGGGTGTCAACCTCAAAAGGAGCTGGGCCTGAATACTGGAGTAAAAAATAATCTTATATTGACAAAAAATAATATCTCGATTATATTTAATTTTTGTCTTTAATTATATTATTTAAGCTTTAATTATCAAATATGACAAGACAGACACGCCTCCTTTTTCAAACTAGTAATAACTAACGATTTGACTAAATATTCATGCTAAATAACTATTTAGGCAGAAAAATGCAACTCCCCTTAAATTAGATTTTCAAATGTTAAAAAGATGTAATACATTTGCAGCTGCTTTTAAATTATCCTAAAAAAGAAACACCACTGAAATATTGACTAACTGACTTAAGACAAAATATGTATATAACAATGAATGAAAATATTGTCTTTCAAATAATTCCAAAGTAACAACACATTATTTATTTGTATTTTTAAACAGCTCATTTTTTCAAACCATGAACAATATACTTGATTTTCAATTTTTGCATATCTTCAAATCAACATTCACGATAAAATCTAAAATTCAATATCTCACCCAGCTCTACTCAAGATGCATTAGGCCAGTCAGCAAAACATGTGACTCATATATAACCTTTAAATTTAAATAGGCCTACTTTTGTTGATGATGATAAAAACCGTGTACAGCACCTTTAAGCAAAGCACAAACACAATTGCCCATCTCGTGTTTATGCCCTGCTGCTGCTGCAAATGGCCAATTCAGTTTTTATTCCATTGCAGCCAGTTAAAGAACAATAATGCATTCACAGTCGACATTGTTTACCAGCCCTTACATTATCCTCTAAAGCGGCCGCCTCTCCGCTGCCGTTTGCATGATTAACCCTTTGCGGTGTCTCATCTCGATCCGCGCTGACAGCACCGGGCCTGTTTGTTTACGTGGTCCGTGCACTTCATTGTGGTTTTAGCAGTTAATAAATCACAGACCTTGCCCCCCCCCTTCCCCTTCCTCCCCTGCCCTCTCCCTCCTCCCCCTCCCTCCCTTGGGTTGCCGTGGCGGTGGTCCTGTCATGAAGCAGGCACCGGAGTTGAAGCGACAGCTACATGCTAATTCAACACGACCGTAATTCATTATACAGTCGCAAGTGTAGTGGGATGGAAAGAGCTACCAACCTACACCAGGAAAGAGAGAGAGAGCGTTAAAATCAGGTCTGCTTAATCCCGCAACATCTCAGCCACCAAAGGGAATTGTACATTAGGCACAAAAAGGCTTCACGAATAATAATAGCGTGGCATTTGGAAAGCTACAACTGGAATGGCTGCAAAATGTGGCTACAATGTGTTACACTGTTAAATTTTGGAAAAGGATGGATATGGGAGACAATACTACGATTTTTGGTATTGATAAAATAAACTGGTTTATATTAGGTCTGGGAGGATACGCCTTTGTCAAGATGCAATGCGATCACGATACAAGAGGCTCATTCAATATGTATTGCGATACACAAAATATTGCAATTCACAGGATATTGTGACTTGATATGTAGTGCAATATTTTTATAATGACATGAAGACAAATTGTAATAAGTCAGTGTGTAACCAAACAGTAGCAGTTTATGGTTCACTATCGATGGATGGACAGAGAGTTAGTTGATTGGTTGAATGGATGGATAGATGGATGGGTGAATGGAGTGTTGGTCAGTTGGTTGGTTAGATGGTTGATGAAGGGTTGGATGGCTGGTTGTTTGGTTAGCTTGATGGATGAATGGTTGGTCGGTTGGTTGGATGACTGGATGAAGAGTTGGATGGTTGGTTGGATGGAGGGTTGGTTTGTTGCTTGTTTGTTGGTTGGATGGGATTGGTTGGATGGATGAAGTTGGTTAATGGATGAGGTTGGTTGGATGGATGAAGTTGGTTTGGATGAGGGTTGGTTGTTGGTAAATGAAGGGTTGGATGTTGTTAATGAGGTGTAGATAGATAATGATAGATAGATAGATAGATAGATAGATAGGATAGATAGATAGATAGATAGATGATTGGCAGTTTAACTTAGGTGAACTCAAACTGATACGAACCGTGCCAGCCGGATGGCCTTACAGCACAGTTTTTGTCCAGTGTGAGTGCAAAGTAACCGTGTCAGACTCGCTTTAGTATACCTATGTGACGCTGATATTGTCACAAGAAGAAGAAACTCTGCCAACATCCGTGGAAATGCGCTTACCGAAGAGAATTGGAAGTCTCTTGTCTCAGTTGCAGCTCCATGGATTTTTATCCAAGCCTGAGAGGAGGCGCATCACGGGGACTTATTTCGACGCTACTGCATTAGTACCTCAGCGCTTGATCCAAGATTCAGTGCATGTAACAAATGGCGCTAGAGGATGACGTCACCGGCCTATGGCTCGGATCGTTTTTGCAAGTGTGAGTGGGGCCGGACACAAACCCTTGTGTGAGTGCGCCCTTAGAGACACTCCATATTACTCTCTCGTTAATCCTCTAGGAGAATTTGACAGTTGAATTTTTCCTTCACCTTTATTCAACCAGGAAAGTCCCACTGAGTTTCAGTGCCCCCCCCTCCTCAAAAAAAAATAAAAAAATAAAAAATAAAAACAGCTAAAGGAGGAATAAGTGTGCGATGTGCGTTTTAACTAATACACATTTAGGAAAACTAAGAGACCAATGAGCGATCAATTGACTAAACTTTATTTAGAATGTAATTTTCTCAATTGTTTTTTTCCTACAAAGAATATACTCGCTATCTGTTTTTGCATATCTTCAAGACAACTGTGTCTTTGGTCTTTTGTCTCATTTCACATTAAGGATCCGTACAGTTCAAGCCCCTCCACACCAGTGTCCTGTCTGCCCCACATGAGCCCGGGCCCTCCACATGACCCGGGGCGGCGCGTGTCATCTCCACTGTCCCGCCTTGATCCTCCCGCACCTTATTAAAACCATTCCTTCAGGAGAGCAGACGAGCATGTCAAAGAAGAGCCAAAAATCAGGCCAAGGGAACGCGGGAAGGTGACCACACTGCCACCATCAGCTCCATCACGGGGCAAAAAGGGAGGAGGAGGGGGTTTAGATAATGTTTTCCTTTTGGAGTAGAATTAGATGGTTTCTAGAGACGGGCCAAGATACATTTTCCACAAGATGAGACGAAACACCAGATTGGGTTCTTAAAAACGAGGCAACATGGGATTTTGGATTCAAATCTCAGAATTATTTTAGTAATTTTAGAAAGTAATATAAATATTTTGTTTTGTTTATGTTCATGAGTGGCATTTTTCCATTTGTTTTTGGAAAGATTTAACAAAAAAAAAAAAATCGAGATTGATCAATATGAGAAAGAAAATTGTGACAGCCCTAGTTTATAAGTGGTAACTGCAAACCAAACCGTGTTTCGATGGATTCACAAATGGATCTTGTCAGATATAAACCTACATTTTGTTTGCTGAGTAATAATACCCCACCTTACAAAAACAAAACATTTGGATTTAAACATTTTTAAAAAACAAAGCAAAAACATTGTATTTTATGAACATTGTGCAGGTTGTGCAATGACAATAAAGGCATTCTATTCTATTCTATTCTATTCTATTCTATTCTATTTCTATTTATTCTTTCTATTCTATTCTATTCTATTCAAATTGATAGCATAGAAAACAAAAATGTAAATGAAATAAAAATATTGACTTCTAACCATTTAAAACATCTATATTTTTACATCAAACATTTACTTTACAAAATGTCTATATCATTTATGCCATTTTAAAAATCAATGACACCTAAAACTTGGCACAATATTACTAAAATAATTATAGCAACTCATCATCTCGAACATTTTGTAGACAAGCTTTTTGTGTCTGTTAAGGTCAGATCAAAATAGGCCAAGAATGCACCAAACCATGTCTTTATCAGGACCAAAAGGAGGAAGAGGTGGAGGAGGGGTGTCAGATAGGACCCCCGATGTCCCTGTGATTCCTCTGTCTGTGTGAGTTAATGGAAGTCCCAGCGGTGAGGCGTCTTATCAGAGCCAAGCATTCGGCCCGGCTCAGGTCCTGCTGCTGGGGTGAATATTGATCGCGCTAGCTCCCGTTAGCACGGGGATGAGCTCAGGACAGGACAGAGGACATGCGCTTCATGTTGTATGTAAGTAAAAGAGGAAGAAGGTAAAGAAAGTAGGAAGTAGGTATAGTTAAAGTATAATTATGGTTTAAGGTAAGTAAGATAGACTGGCATAAGTAAGTAAACAGGTAGGCTAAGAAAGAAAAAAGGTAAGTTCAGTAAGTAAGTAAGAAAGGTAGGTAAGTAAGAAAGAGAAAAGTAACGTATAAGAAAAGTAGGAGAAACAATAAGGTATAAGGTAAAGAAAGAAGAAAAGAAAGGTAAGTAAGCTAAGTTAACTAGATAGAAACAATGAAAGCAAGGTATAAGGTAAGATAAGTGAAGAGGTAAGAAAAAAGCAAGTAGGCTAAGTAGAAAAGAAAGAAAGAAAGAAAGAAAGATAAGCTGAATACGTAAGGTAAGTAAGTAAGTACGTGAAAAAGTAAGTCAGAAGAAAATTAGTAAGTAAGTCAAGTAGGTAAGAAAGGAAGGTAAGTAAGAAAGAAAAGAGTAGGATAGGTAAGATAGGTAGATAAAGGGAAGTTAACAAGTAAGTAAGTAAGAAATCAAGAAAGAAATGTAAGTCATCTAAGTCAGTAAGGAATTAAGTAAGCAAGCAAAGTTGGTAGGTAAGTAAGAAAGAAAAAGAAAGTAAGGCTTGAGGTGAGTAAGTAAGGTAGGTACGCATGTAAGTAAAAAAATAAGTCAATAAGAAAGGTAAGTAAGAACAAAGAGTACATTAGGACAATTAGGAATTAGGGATGTTCATGATTGACCACTTAACTAATTAACGGTGACTAATGGCTTAACCCAGTATGATCTTTTTGACCGGTTAACTGATACAAATATACAATTACTCCAGCAGATGGTGCTAACTGCCCCTGAACAGCAGAAAAAAAAAAGATTGCTAAAACAACAAAAACAAAATGTATCTCTTAAAGACTGATCAAACCTGTTTATGGACAAGTATCAATCATGCATCCAGTGGCGGATGTAGAAACTTTTCTGTGGGGTGGCCAGGCAGGGACCATGACTGTTACAAGGGTGGCACAAAACTGCTTAGATAAATGCAAGCCAAAGCATTAACTTAAAAGTGATTAGAAGTTAAGGTGCTGCAAACAGAAACTTAACATAAACTTAAAAAGTTAAGGTGTTTACATGAAAACAAAGACCAGGCCAGGAGTAAGGTGGCCACCCGCAAGAGTGCCCCCATATGTTGGTAGGTAAGTAAGTAAGAGAGAAATGAAAGTAAGACATAATCTACATACAGTAGTAAATGTATAGATCTATATTTACACTGATCACCATGGGTGTGATCAAAAACTGGAGGAGTGGCTTCAACAGTCCAGAAACGTGCAGTTCTAAGAACAGCAAGAGGTTTTTTTTATATATATATGTACAAACATCCAAACCATTTCCAGCAAATGCACGCTTCCGACTCAAAATGATTGAATAAAAAAGGTTAGTTTTTAGATGTTTTTCAAAGACCACAGACAGAATGGAAGTCGGCAGTTTGTTCCAGAGTTTAGACCTTCAAAATGATCTAAAAACTGGTACAGAAGAATGTCCACCTCTACACCCATTTGTCCTGATTAAACCTTAGCACTGGCTGGGTTAAAACTAAGCAGTATAAATGGAGTTCAGTCCTTAACCTTAACGTCTTCAGCCCTGTGGAGTAAAACCTAAAACCACCGAGAGAAGAGCAGACATTGGCTGAACTGTAGCTCTCTCACAACACGCTCTGCTCTCCCACGGCCAACCAGTTTATGTAAAAGTGATTAACAGTAATTAATCCTTAATCACCGTGATTAGCCAAGTCGCAGTAAATGAAGCCACATCTGGAGCGTCTGAAGGCTGGAGACAGGCAGTACTACCTTTCACTACAGCTCTGTTAGGCCAGTCCTCTCTATGAAGCAGATGTAGAACACTCTGATGTGTGTAGATCAGTCATTTGCATTTTGTTCTTTGTAAAACACAAAATTTATCTAAAACGGCTTAGAAATTGAAACAGGTTGGATTGGACATTTTATTCAGATTAAGTTGTGCTTGCACTAGAAATAACAGTTACACAGCAGTATTTAATAAAATGTCTTTTGTTCTGATAAAGAAAAGCAGTTTCAATCCTTCCACCAGTATCGGTTAATATCGGCTATCAGCAGATACTTAAAGACAAAATGCATTTTCCCACATGAAAGTACAGAGAACTAAGTTCCCATATTCCTTTAGCCCATGTTTAGTCATAGAACTACCCTGACCCCATGTTTGTGTTCACACAGAAGCACTTTTTGAAACTGGGGATAAAAAGCTTTAGCTTTAGCATCGGTTTTTAATTTGTTCGAGTTAATAAAATAAAATAATAGTTGTTTTTTCCCCTTCTAAATATAAAACTATGACGTACAAAAACTAAAATCACAACTACTCACTATTTTTCTTAATAATACAGTAGTTACTATTTACAAATATAAAGATTTATATTGGGAGCTACTGCATTTAATGCTTTTAAGTCTTTTTTTTCAAGGACAAGGAAAGTTTGCATAAAAATCAGAAAATATAAAAGATCTTTCCAGACAAAGTTAGTGTTGTCAATGTGATTGTGTCACCAAAAAGGTTCCTGGTCTGACTAGAAAGTACCCGCCACAAAACAGGAGCTAAAAAAGTTCCTAAAAAGTGGCCCCAGTCTATAGTTACTGCTCTGTGCGAACAAACCCAAAATGAGAACTGGAACTAAAAAAAGTACCAGGAACTGAAAAAATGTTCCTTCAGTGGGAAAAGGCCTTAAGTATCCGAATTGGTATGGGAACTGAAAAAGCTGGATAAAAGTCTTTATTTTTACAGATGGACTTTTAAACGTTTACTGAAACTAAAGGAGGCATTTTATTGTTGTCAGCATAAACACTGGGATAATTAAAAAAATCTGTTTGGGAGACTTCAAAATCAACCCAGAATCATTACAACATCAAATTATGTTGCTTTTAAGAATTTTTTTTTTTCAACATCCTATCTTGAGTTTTACTAAAAGGAGCTTGTGTACAATCCATTGTACATGTACCACAGTTTGAGAAACACGGCTTTCTTTTATTATGTTACCATTCCACCATAGCAACATTGTGCATCACTTTAAGAAAAAGTCTGTTTGTAAAATGTCCTATAGTTCACTGGATTGGAAAAAAAAAAAATACCAATAATAAAAATGCTTAACTTCTAATAATCTACACATTTTACACTCTCTAAATGAGCATGAGGTCTTCAAAATCTCCTGTAACACTCGACACACATCTTGTACCTGGTTCTATAGGATCCTGGATGATTCATAGACGTCCCGCCGCGTTCAAGTGCCACGCGAATGAAACGCTCACTCTGCGGGGGGTTACACATGTCTGGAGCTCCCCCGCTGGAGTGTTCCCCCCTTCTCTCCCCGTTACACCTCCTTCTCCTCTTCTTCACACCTCCTTCTCTCCCTACCCTCCGTCTCTCCCCATTACACCTCCTTCTCTCCCTTACCCTCCGTCTCTCCCGTTACACCTCCTTCTCTCCCCGTTACACCTCCTTCTCTCCCCGTTACACCTCCTTCTCCTCTTCTTCACACCTCCTTCTCCTCCCTACCCTCCTTCTCTCCCCGTTACACCTCCTTCTCTCCCTTACCCTCCGTCTCTCCCCGTTACACCTCCTCAGATTAATTACACACTTTAATGAGCTGAATTATTAATGACGCTCTTACTTGGCAGTTTAAGACGACAGTGGAGCGCTCGTTAAAATATCCCACAATGCCTCTGGGATGGAGGTTATTTACACAGACGTAGAATGGGATTGTGACTTTGCAGATTGGTAAAGATAAGGATGTTTGATTCAGTAAGAGTTCATACTAGTTTAAATGTTTTAGATGCATCTATTGCTGGGAATCAGAAGGTCACTTACAGTTTGATGCAATACGTGGTGCATGGTTCATGATACATTATAATATTGAGACAGATGTGATAAATGATTACATTGTATTGTATTGTTTGATATATCACAATTTTTCAAGAATCAAATGCATTTCACCAAGATTTTTTCTTTATTAAAGTTTTGACCAAAAATAGACTTAAATAAAATCATTTGCTGTAATTTCAATGTCAACGTTTTTGCAGTCCATTAAGCAGTTTTAACGCACGGCGTCAGGTGGTGGAGTGGATGCACACAAAACTCTGGTGGCTATGTTATCATGTCTTAATTTAGTTTGTCAGTATATACAGTATTAATGCAGAAAATAAAGAACTTTTTATCCCATCTGAGATTTGTACTGTAATCTCCCGGGTGAGAGACCAATGCTTTACAAGTGACACCATCGCCGTTGTCAGTAAAGACTTGAAATAACATTACTGTAATTTATGCCCAATTGAGCGCACTTGAATATAAGCCACTTGATTTAAGTAAGAAAAATGATAAAGTACATATATAGTCCGCACTTGTTAATGGTAAGTCTGTGAGAATCTATCATTTTGCTGCATTGCCTTATAAGCCGCAGTGTTCAAACCTTGAGAAAAAAAGTAGCGGCTTATAATCCAGACATTACGGTAAATGTTTCTGGTTCAGTCATGTCAACAGGCTATTTTTATTGTGGAAATTGCATTTGTTTTGCTGTGAACGTAAAGTTCATTTGTTGTATTTTATGGTTAAAATAGCCTTGTGTTTTTGTCAGAATTGAGGAATTGTATGAATTATGGACACACTGGACTTCTGAAAATGAGTTGCTTTGTCTGCACTCTTTTTTCTTTTTTTTACTTCTTTTAAAGTAAATTTTATACTGATTATTTATATATTTTTAATAATGTTGTATTGTAAATTTGATGCATATTTTCCTGCCTTGTAAAGCACTTTGAATTGCTTTGTGTATGAATTGTGCTATACAAATACAATTGCCTTGCCTTTTTTTCCTGTGTGGCACCACAAGCAAAGTCCCAGACACATGTTTTTGTGTTTTTATGTTTCTGCAAATTTTGAATAGAATAAGTTATTAAAGTAACTTAGAGTTCTGTTTTGAGCCACTGTCCTTCACGTGTTGGTCTTGCAAAGACGCTCGTTTGCACTGATGGTTGTGCCACTCGGGTCGCACGTCACGCCCTCCACAAAGTCTAGCTCTGAAATCGTGATCACGTTATGTGTGAACGAACCATTAAAACGACGCAAAGTGCACAGCTACATTTATTATTTTTTGCTTACATAAACAGCAGCATCATAACACTACGCAAATTTATTATGCTTGAAAAAAAAAGCTATTTCTGCACCCTATACTAGTGCTGGTTTATATTGAGAATCGGCAGATTTTTAAAAACAAAGTAATGGAATTGGTATTGGAAATACAAAGCTGGATTGTTTCTGAGATTTATGATGTCATAGATAGATCTCTGAAATCCTCTGTAGTGTTTCCAACTTCATAAATAAACCATCCAGACTTGTTTTCAGCTTTGCAGCATTAGTATATCAGGCTTGACTATTTCTTGTATAATTAATTTGCAATTCCTGCCCTTATGTGCTCTCTATTGCCCTTTTTTCTCCTAACACATTAGGTTCTCAAAAGCACAAATGCCATGCTTTTAAGGAAGCAGTGTTAGAGCAAGACGAATAATTCAAAAAGACAAGCTTACATCCGTATTCTTAAAAATCACAAAACATTTCAGAAACCTCACGTGTGCAGAATCCAACTCCGAGCCTAGTTTTCCAGTACTTTACAGCCTAAACAAGCCTATTATGTAGATCCGAGCAGTCCTGAACTCCTGCGTCGCACATTATGTCATTATTAGCACCGTCCCGGAGAAAATGTGCTGCCATTGAACGAGAAAAGCTGCTCTTTGTGATGGTTCAGCACAGATGGGGCCAATAGCATCCAAATGAGCCGGACTAAAGCCGCAGTCACACCAACGCAGAGATGGGTAATTTTCAGGTGAATACTGTATGTCTCGTTCCCATCTCCGCGTCGAGAAAGGCTTTTATCTGACGCAACCATCGCACTTCAGGCAGCAAGCGCCTTCGTCAAAATCCCAAATATGGAAAATGGCCATTAGGGAAAGCAGCAGGAGAGGAGGCGATTATTCCTACAGTATAACAGGTGCTGATAAGACGACCGGAGCACAGAGCAGAAGAAAATGTGGAGCATAAATGATACTGAGGCTGTAGATTGAGATTTAGTGTTTCGTGAGGAATTGAGGTCTATTCTAGCATTGTTTAGTTTGCATAAGTATTTCTATTTCGGACAATATGGTGAGTGTTTTTCCACATTTCATGCTTCTACTATAATGTGCAAAAAAGCTTGTTACAACTGTCAATACTTTGGCAATTTGAGTGCAAACTGAACAAATCAGCAACTTCCTGGTCAAAAGCATAAAAAAATCTCTTGTGTCGAACTGATCCGCTAGAATTTGTTCACACAAAACTGTTTGCTGATCACAAACACCTGCTGTCAAAGCAATCACACTGCTTCGCTCCACTCTAAGACTTTCTTTCTCATTTTTCTCATTCTTTTCCAGCTGAAAATTGTTTGAAATGTGTTCGTGAGAAGGGTTTAAGAGGATTAGCTTCACATCAGTAATGAGCTCAGATTGAACTCAGGTGTGCGGTCCTTCCCCTGCTGTCTGCAACACACTGGTTGATTCTAATCTTATCGTCAATGTGAACAAACTAAATAACATGATAAAAAAAAAAAATGGGTCTGGTCACTATTCCCCCCACCTGTGTTTCAGATCAATTCACAATGTCCCGAACAATCACATTAGTTTATTGTGTGACGCTGATAAAACGAAGGAGCTGATTGGTCGTCTGTCACTTAGATCAAAATATAACTTCACTCACCTCACATTAAAATAGTTTTTCGTTTCATTCACTGATTCTGCAGAAATCTGTGATGTTTTACAGTTCCACGTGAACATTTTCGATGTTTTTTTTTTTAAGCATCATGTTGGGATATTGATTGGCTAATTAATTGTCAATCGCACCCACTACCCCAGGCAAACAATACAGAAGAAGCAGGCTAACAATAGAAGAAGCAGCCAACAATAGAGAGGAACAGACACAATAGAGGAAGTAGACAATAGAGAAAGATAACAATAAAGAAGAACAACAATAGAGAGAAAGCAGACAACAATAAAGAGAAAGAAACAATAGAGAGGAAGCAGACAACAATAAGAGAGAAAGTAAACAATAGAGATGAAGCAGACAACAATAGAGAGGAAGCAGACAATAATAAAGAGGAAACAGACAATATAGAGAGGATAGCAGACAACAATAAAGGGAAAGTAAACAACATAGAGAGGAAGTAGACAACAATAGAGCGGAAGCAGGAAATAGATGGGAAACAGACAACAATAGAGGGCAAGCGGACAATAATAGAGAGGAAACAGGCAATATGGGAAGCATACACCAATAGAGGGGAAGCAGACGACAATAGAGAGAAAACAAACAATAGAGGGGAAGAAACAAAAAAAAAAAAAAAAACAATAGAGAGAACAGACAACAGTAGAGAGGAAACAGACAATAGGGGGGCAAAGACAACAACAGAGGGGAGGTAGACGACAATAGAGAGGAAGCAGAGTGTAGCTTCTCCCCAGGGGCAGAGCTAAATGATTTTTTAAATGAGAGTCGAACTGTCTCGATCTTCAAATACGCTGTTCAGATGACAACTTTGAAGATTTTCTACTATGACTCTATTTTGACACTTTTTACTGATCAAAAAAGACACTGTATAGTAGACACACCAAAAAGTTGGAAACATGTTCATGATACACAATAACATTTCTGTGACATCATGTTGATAAATATTAGGTTTTCATTTGTCAAACAATAGGCCACATATTGGGTCTATGGAAAGGTGAGTCAAGAATGTAAAGAAATGCAACTTTGTATGAAGCAATAAATTCATCTGTAATAGAATAAATGCAAGATTACTGTCCATCTCACCAACATGAGTCCAGTTTTTGTGATAGTAAAATAACAGGAAAGTACTGCTAAAGCCTGGCTCTTCTCTCACCACTAATGAGACTGTGAAATGCACCAGCTTCATGGACCAGAACAGAGTGTAAGACCCCCTTCAGCCACACGAGCGCTTCATTAGGTCATTTGAGTTTGGGTCAAAGAGCAGATGCAAATGTAGGTCAGAAGAAGGGCTGGTCTCGAACATGAGGCTCAAGAAAAAAAGACGTGTTCGAGAATTGTACAGTACATCTCTGCAATAATGGTGTTTAGAGTTGGGCAATATCATGATAAAGATCTAATGTGAGCTCATCCATGTGACAATCTGCTTTTTGATAAAGTAATGATTTTTGATAAAGTAATGTCACATTTCTCTAGTTGATGCATATTGCACATTTTTACATAAACATTTAGGGCCTGTTTGATATATAAATCTGGTCAATATTTTTGGCATGTTGTACCTCATTTCAAAGCTTAGCTTCCTGAATACAACCATTCTATTCAATCAGCAATCAGATCCATATTTAGCACAGTTATTATATTTTTCTATGAAGATGTTTGTTTGTGGCCTGAACGCAGCACCAGGCTGACACTCTGCACCACTGCATTACTGGTGCGCTCTGAGGCAGCGCTGGATTTAAACGCTCTCAACTCTACTTCTAACTCAAGACAAGAAATAACTTCATCACAGTCGAAGCCTGTAACAACAAAAAGACATTTTATTTCATCAAGTGTCAGTGTGGAGAGGAGGGACCATCCTCGTCAGAAAGGACACGACTGTTGCTGTCAACAACAAAAAGTTGGATTTTCTCACTATGACAAAAGGAATTCTTTTTTGTGAAGATTTGACATCTGAGAAAAGTTTTTCTGAGCGGTGAAAACGTGTTGGGTTTAACTTTCAATGTAGCTCATTGTAGTTAGCAGTTAGCTCATGATGCTATCACAGCATTGCCTCACCTGTTCACTCTGGAGACTGTAAAGTGTTGTTTCTGTGTTGATGATACTGGACAAACATTGACATTAAAGTAGTCCTGAAAAGAGGCGTTAATGGTCGGCATTAGCACATTTTAATTGCAGTGTCATTGTGCATATTAATGAGGCTAATCGCACCTTCAGCCTTTCACTTCAGTGAATTCAAGAGTCCATCAAAATAAGCCTTTAAAGTCACTCATAAGAGGCAAAGTAACACAAATGTAACCTAAATAAACCTCAAATTAAAATCACAAAACCAAACAGAGTTTATACATCTATATCCGTATCGGTTCCCAAAAAGCTATACCAGTCAGTCCCTATATACATGTACCTCAATCTTTAGCATTACAACAACAAAACTATGAAATTTAGCCGCCCTCTATTTGTACGAGAAACATTACTGGTCTGTAGAATGTTATGATGTTACATGAACAGAACCAGGCCATTGAGTGAAGCGTTGTCAGAAGTTGATCGTGTTGTGGAGAATCTGCCGTGTTGTGTTTGAGTTCTCAGTGTGTAAAGCCTGCTGTCACTGCCCTCATATTTCATCCCAGAGCGAACACAGTCTCTGCTCCAGTCTGCATGTTTGAGACGCCAGGCCGCTGTGACCTACATGTGCTGCCTCTCCACAGACCTGCTGGGACCCATCAGCCGGTCCTCACAAACTCAGTCTACAAACTGGAGTTAGACTTTGTGAAGCCTGAAATGGACGAATGTAAAAATGAACTTTTCTAAAAGTGTATTGTGACAGTGTTCTCTTATCATATTTGAGTAATCTTGTATTGTTCTGACGCTGTTGCTTTGAAAATTCCTGTTTTAAACTTTGTATTGATACCACCTATTGGAATGTGCTTTTAGGAACTGCACTGCACTCTCCAGCTTTCATTTGACAGAAAAATTATGTTTTTCTTGATGAAAACCAACATCTCTTTGCCTCCTTCCCGTTGTACTAAGAATCTTAATTTTTCTTCTATTTTTCACCCCGTCCCGCAATTAATAGTGTAGGATTCAGGCAACCTCTCGCTCTCTCTCATACACGTGCACGCGCCTTAGCACCCAAACATGCACGCGCAGCACCGAGAGAGCAGCCGCAAGAGAGAAGTCGGATAAAGAAAATAGACCCAGGTAGGACTAAACGGCTCATATAAAGCGATTGTGAACAGAAGGAACAGCGCTGTCTTCACAAACACGTTTGTTACAAGTTAAGCTGTAAAATAATGTGCGGTGTAAAGCAGTCCGACTCATATTCGTTGAGAAAAGAGCCTCGTAAGGACGTGATTTAAAGTTTGTGTTTGAAGTCGGAAAGTTTGCAATGTTTACGGTCGTTTATGGAGCTTCTGGCACGGTACATGTTGTTTTAGTGGTTGTAATCTTTGTAGTTGACGTATTTGAAAGAGCATCGGAACTTTATTTTGTCTCTGCGCGGCTTTTCTTGTGTTTTTTCTGCTGAAAAGTCCGGGAGACGCGCCGTTGTCGCTGATAATAATAGAAGTCTGATCTATTGAGGGACGTGTAGCGTATTGACGGCCGTCAGACGAGCGTCTCACACCGCTGCTGTAAATTGTTAGAACCAAATCAAACTTGATTCCATTATGAGCGACTCCTGCGCATATGTAGGCCTACTACTGCTACAGTTACGCGCTGCTACTGCTTTGGGGTCACTGTGCCATCGCGTAACTAGATATGATTTTAAAGTAAGTAATGAGAATAAATATTTCCGAGTTAACGTCCGATTCTGATCGAGTCTGAAACCACAAGATCGGGGCCGATTTCCGATCACGTGATCGGATCGGGACATCCCTATCTCCCACCTCAGACTTTAGCCCTTACAATCACTCCAACATCAAGATTTAGACTGAAATATACACCTAAACCTCTGCTCTAGCCAAAGTCTGATGCTATTCTGTGTCACATGGCATAAATGTGTCTCCATGTGCTGCTGTCCCACTTCTGCAGCTCCTGTTGTGAAGCTAAACTAGACAAGAATCACTACAGGTGCACGGCAAACTTTTCAGTTTTGTGAAATAGGCAAAGTTTTTTATAGTTTGTCCTCAAATTCCACAGGACACCTCCACTCCATCATCACACGAACACACTTCAAAGATGGCAGAGTCCATCAGGCACTGGTGTGTGGGAGGGAGAGTAGGGCTGGAGTTTGGAGTCGATTAATCAGTTGAAAGAACTTTTAGTCAACCAAAAGTTTAATAGTCTATTCTATCATTTAGATCAGGGTGACATTATTTCCCTCTGTGGGCCAGATGAGATGAAGTTATTTCCTCGTAAATGAGAAATGAAAGTCTGCAGAAAAGCAGAAAGAAAGATTGTGTAAGCTGTCTCTCCTGAACACAACTTTGACAAAACCATGAGTTTTTTCTTTTTTCTTTCTTTCAACGGTCTTTTAGTAAAACATTAGACCAAACAAAAAGTTACAAGACTGGAGTGAATAAGTAGTAAGGTTTCAAAGTTCTCATCTGGACAGAGTCAAGACGTATTTTCAACCAAACAACCATGACAGTCAAAACATCTCGAGCTTTAAAAGATGAGAACTTGAAACCCTTTCGACTATGGACAACTCCAGGAGGAATGACCTGTTTTAGATGTTTCTCTAACCTGGCCAGCCATGGATTATCTCACAAATTCAAGACAACCCATCTGGACTTCCACTCGCCTGATTGGTTTGGAGTCTGACACAGCAGTGTGTCGGCCCAATCACATGGCAGCGGGAGGGTTGAGGGGGGTTAGTTGCAATGACAACAGGAAGTAGCGCCTGAATCAAACAAAACCTGTGGATGTATGTGTTTCTGCTGCATAGTAGAAAGTCTTCAAAGTTGTCATCTGGACAGTGTTTACGAAGATCAATCCAAAAGTCATTTTCAATCTGCTGAGTTTGATTCTGTTTTTGCAGAAATACAGAGTATTTTCTTTTTGAAAGAAGCGCTGAGGTTCTGTCCCGTGTGAACATGATACACCATTACGACTCGTTGCTGTGATTGGTTAAGCACAAATAAGGTCGGAGGCAAACCCAATCAGCTCCATGTATTTCATTAAACGTCTCACCTTTTCCCAAACACTTTCCTTGAGTCAAGTTCCAGATGAATACTGTGAAAGAACTCATATCAGAGTTCAACACAGATCCGTCTGGTATGAGCCAGGTTAATATTTCTCTGGTTGTATAAAACTATAAAGTACTACACTTGTTATAAACACTATTACATTACTGTTTTGTGCATTAGTGTATTGTAATGCTGATACATGTTTCCTGTGTCATCAGTCAGTTGTTGTAGTGTGGTGTCTCTCATGACTAGTTGTTTATCATTCTAGATTCAGTCCAGTTGTAGTCTGGAGCCCAGATCAACATTCTAACCATCTTAAAGCATTCTGCACCATACAGGAGTTTTGGTCTATAATATTAAGCCCAATGTTTCTTTCTCAGTGACAATTCTCACAAGCCTCACTCGTCCTGTTTGCAACTCTGTTATGACTTTTTGTCAAGTTGCATTATCGTAAAATTCCAACATGACCAACAGTATCGGCACCAAATACCTGGAGTTTTTTCAATATTGCTAAAAAGTTTATCCGCTGATTCCTCTATTAAAATGGATCGCTCATCTCGATCAGTAATATTGTGTAGCCATCTTAACTACCAATCAAAATACTTTTATGTGCACTGCTATAGTAGTTTATAACTGTGAAGAGGCAGGGCTTATCAAGTCTGCTCTCGATGGATAAAATGTAAAATAATGACCTATCTTTGTTATTGTTTATTAAAGCTCTTCTAAAAACACATCTCTTTAAAATGTATAGCCTCCTTCAGAACTCCAGATGCACTTTTTGTCCACCTCTCCTCACAGCGCTCCGATCCGGCATTCCGACACGGCGTTCCAATGCCGCGCTAACTGGCTGCGTTCTGACACTTGTCTGAATAATGTTATGCTAATGCTAATGCTCCCAGTCCATGCACCTGTATTTACCTCTGAGCACATAGAGCTGTCTGCTGAGAGAGAGGAAGAGGTTTTACTGAGAGGAGGGAGGGACAAGAGAGAGAGAGAGAGAGAGAGAGGGAGTGACAGTGAAGAAAAAGAGAGGGAGGAAAGAAAGAGTGAAGAAAGGGACAAAAGGCACATAGAAGGATAGAGAGACAGTGGATAAGAAATAAAAGAAAGAGAAAAAAGAGAGAGAGAGAGAGAGACAGAGAGAACAAGGAAGAGGAAAGCGATAAGAAAGAGGGAGTGGAAAAAGAGAAAAGAAGGTATGAGTGAAAGAGAGAGAGGAAAATGAGGAGAAAAAAGGGGTCTCAGAGAGAGAGAGGGGAAAGAGAGAGCGAGAGAACCAGAGAGAGAGAAGGAGAAGGAAGGTAAATGAAACAAAGAAAAAGAGGGATAAAAAGACTTATAAGAAAAAAAGAGAAAGAAGAGGATAAGAAGAGAAAAGAAAAGATGGAGGGATATAAAATGATTAAGAAAAAGACAGCAATAAAAAAGACTAAAAAGATGGTGAGAAAGAAAAAGGTTAAGAAAGGAAGAGAAAGGTGAGACAAGGAGAAAGAGAGAAGAGAGACAGAGAAAAGAAAAGAAAAGGGGGAAGAGAGGAAAGATGGAGTGAAAAAAGAAGAGAGGAAAGATGGAAAAACAGGGAAACGGAGAGACAGAGAGAGGAAAGAGAAAAAGAAAAAGGGGGAGAAGAAAGGAAAGAAAAAGAGTGAAAGAGGGGAGAAAAAGAGAGATGAAAGAGAGAAAGAAAGAAAAAGGGGGAGAAGAGCAGAAAGATGGAGAGAAAGAGAGTAGAGAAAATAAGAGAAAAGGGGGTGAGAAGAGAGAAGAGAGACAAAAGAGAGGAAAGGAGGGAAAGAGAAAAGAGACAAGGAAGAGAGAAAGAGGAAAGGAGTGAAAGTTAGCGAGGGAGATGAGAGAGAGCAGAACGACAGAGAAAAAGAAAAAGAGAGAAAATCGAAATGGAGAAAAAGAACAAGGAAAAGTAAAAGAGAGGAAAGAGAAAGGAAGAAAAAAAGAGAAGTAAGAGGGATAACAGAAGGAGAGAAGGTTAGATGAGAAAGGAGAGAGAAAGAGAGGAAAACAAAATGAGAGAAAGAAATAAGTGATTAAAGAAAGAGAGAAACAGAGAGAGAAAAGAGAGAGAGAGAGAGAGAGAGAGAGAGAGAGAAACAGAGAGAGAGAGAGAGAGAAGAGAGAGAGAGAGAGAGTTGAAGTTTTAATCAGCTGTGTGCCGTGGCTCCACAAACACAGACTTTAGAGCAGCTTCTCCCCAGAGTCGGTAAAATGTGTCTGAGCAACACAATTACAAGAGCTGCAGAGAGACTTTTGCCACTCATTTAACTGGGTTAGAGAAAGAGGCGCCGCTGCTTCATCGGTTTGGGCCGGAATTTAAAGGATCATTTTGTAACTTTTCTAGTGAACACTTGGCAGAAAGAAATGAAGTTATGAAAACTGTGAGCACAAACAACAGTGAATCAGACAAAGGTAAAGACATGATATCCATTAAGTTGATGTTTTGTTTTTGCCTTTAACTGGACTGATTACTAACCTGGCCATCTCGAATTTGTGAATTCACAAATATCACGAGATAATCCATCTGGCCCTCCAGGAAGTACAGCTTCATTCAAATAAAACAAAGATGACGGCTCTCGTGGATGCACGTGTTTCTGCTGCGTTTGATTCTGATTTAGCAGAAAGACAGAGTCTTTTCTTTTTGAAAGAAGATAAAATACGTGTGTATGACACTTGTTCTGTCTCATGCAGACATTGGATATGCCATAACGATTAGTTGTTAAATACAAATAAGGTCGGCCGCTCACCCAATCAGCTGTATTTCATTGAACATCCCACCTTTTCCTGAACACTTTCAGTGAGTAAAGTTCGATGGATGCTGTGGAAGAACTCAAATCAGAGTTAAACACAGATCCATCTGGTGTGAGCAGGTTAACCATTTACTGTTTGTTGCTCAACTATAATGTCTTATTCACAAAAGGGAAGTCGTTATTTGCTCAGTAAGTTACAGTTACATAAAACCCATTGAAAAAATCACAGAGTTTGGGAAAAGAAAACATTCCATCTGTTAATATCAGATATATTTACTTAAACCAAGTGGTCTGAGTGTTGTTCAAGACAAGATCAAAAACAAGACAGAGTCTGAGATGAGACCAAGACTGTAAAAGAAATGTGCTACTTGGATTCAAGTAGAGTAAAAGGGTAGTGTTTGGTGCTCTTCAGTGCAGGGACTGTTTGTGTAGACTTGAGAAAACTAAAAAAAATAAGAAAGATAAAACCTTTTTACAACATGGCAAAAAGGATCATTAAAAAGATAAAGTTTAAATCTGCCCTAGGACAGTCATCTGGAGTTTGCCCTGATGAAGGCCGAAGGGCCGAAACGCGTTGGTGTTATTTGATCCTTTTTTGCCATGTTGTAATAAAGACTTTTATCTTTCTTCATTTTTTGAGTGCCTCCGTTTTCTCAAGTCTATGGTTTTGAGACTGGTCTTAAAGGGTACATATTATGCAAAAACAACTTTTTTGAGTTTGTAGTCCTATTCTAATATTGCTTCTTCAAAAACAGAGCTGAAGTTTTGTCTCTGATATATCTTTAGTGCCCATAAAAGACCATTCTGAATGTCTCTAATCTGTGATGTCAGGTAGATCTCTGAGTTCTTTTGTACAGTTTTAAGTCCATAAGTCATGTAGACCATCCCTGCTGCTGCAACAGACAAGACTGATCTGACTGCTTAGCCTCTGAAATTTTTTGGCAGTAGATGGCGCTATAACTTCTGATGTGGGAAACACCTGACTGTCATTTGTGCTTTACTACACTATTTTTATTGGTTCTGGTGGCCAAGACCGGTCTTGAGTAGGCCTACTATATATATATTACACTAGAAATGAGTATTTGAGATGAAAAGCTGTATCCCTTGCTAGCCTATGCTCCCAACATGTATATTGTATAATTCTAGACTTTACTTTGTCTAAACATTATATTTTGCAGTGTTGGTAAAGTTTCATAAAATCATACCAGCCTTTTTTGACAATAACCTATTCATTGAAAGAAAAAAAAACAACAAAACAATCAAGTATCAAAATAACACACTCATTTCCAGCAACACAAAATGGCACAGAATGAACTCAAACGTGGTCTTTCTTCTGCAAAAACACAAGACGAAGAAACCCTGATCTCTTGTTAACACGTGAGGCGACGCTGCATTGTAAATCAGATGTAACAAGTGAACGTGAGAACAAATGTGAAAGTGTCAAGGATTTGAAATGTGTTCTATTTATATCGATACTTCTGAACCCAAGTGTTACTCCTCATTAACATCTGAATAATGTACTTACAAATATAGTCAGCAAACTTGTTACTATGCACAAACATTTTTATACGTTATGATTTTGATAACAGAAATGAGAAACTTATCTCAGCTGTTAAGTCGGTATAACATGAGCTAACAGTCGCTCCTTAGCTGCTAATCTGCTCACGCTAGACTGATGTTTGCATAATAAAGCTCTACACATCATTAATGTTGAGACGGTCGCTCAAAACCATTGAGAAAAAACTAAACGTCTTGTCAATACTTGAAACTGATCAGGCAAAGCGTCTGAACCTGGAAGTAGCCAAGGAATCTTGTTTGTTGTTAAATACAGTCCAGAGAAAAAGCAAAAATAAAAAAATGCACAAACCACCCCTGTGTGTATGTTTTAAAAATTGTCCATATTTCTAGTAAAATAGGTCGACTTATGTCTGTTGGCACTGCCACATTTGTTTAGGTTCAAGTGTGTGCTTCCGCCAAGCCTGCGTCTTTGGTTTTCCAACGCTGTTATGTCACGACCAAAAAACTTAAATGCCAAAACTTGACCAAATTAACTTCACTTAAACATAACCTAATCCTAACCCTAATCTTACCCTAAAGAAAATACTGACAATAAACGCCACATTGGCCGTTAGCTTTAGCCTTTTGCTAGTTGCCCTAAGGGTCATGGAACATGTGCAGTTATGTTTCCACCATGATTCTTTGCTGAACAGAGTCGAAATGCACTGGTCTGAAATATCAGAGTTTGCAGAGTGAACAGTGGTAGCTGAAGCTAAAGCTTATAAAGCTGTTTTATACAAAACTTAAAACTTTTGAACCAGAAAAGTTTATGATGAAAATAGTTAAGAACTGCCAGAAGATCTGACCATTACTAAATGGTCTTTGTGCTGAACAAAAGCAGTTATGTTTGCATTGACCTTTATGGAATATTGCTGTCTAGCCTGAAGAGATACTTTCCTGCTGCAGTACCAATGGAGCGGCTACTGAGGCTGAGCTAGCAATACCATATATACCAATATCCAGGTTTTTTAACAGATCTATGGCTTCCACTCGAACCACAATGGTGTGCTGTGATGGTTCACTGCTGCACTGCCATTTATCCAGCTGACATTGACCATCTTTAACCGTACGCCGTACATCGTGAAAATCACAAATATTACAAGAGTCCATCTGGTAAAGCCAGGTTAGGTCTAAGTGTGAAGAAGGTGAGCAGCCATGTTTTTTAATCCAGCTGATAAAAAAGCAAAGACCTCTTTCCTCCCTCCACAAATCAAGCCAAAGTTCCTTTGTCAGCTGAGGCCATGTTAGCTTCGGTTTGAATTGGTGCAATGCTTCGATGTGATTGGTCCAGATTTTGGGAAACACAAGTATAGCAAGATTACTCAAACATGCATGAATTAATCCAAATACAACTCAGATTAAACTAAGATGAGAGAACGTTGTGTTAAACTTTTAGAATGTCTGGTTTTCTGATTGGCCGCTAACTTTTGTCGATAAATAATGACATCCTTTCCCTTGTTGCTAGAAAACACACCGAGAAATAAGTTGCTCTTTCTGACAGCACTAAAAATAAAACGTGCGTCCGTGCGAGTGCGTGTGTGTGTTTGCCAGGTTGGTCCTTTTTCAAGCGGTTTCTCTTCGCTTGGTTTCTCTGCCTCTATCTGCTCGCGTGATAAAGCTGCTAACAGGCTGTTATCGGGAGCGAGGGGAAATATGCTGTTGCCAGATTAGGCCCCAGACCCTGCCAAGGTTATAAACAGCTCCTTATCTGGCGCCCCAACACAGTGATCCGAAGCACTATCAGCAGCAGAACATATGGGCCACACCGCGCTCTGATAGGCGCTGACGGACACTGGGCTTTTTAACTGCAGCGCGAGGAGAGGACGTAAAAAAAGGATGAGACGAGACAGGAACAGAGGGAAAGTCACACAGAGAAAAAAGACTTTGAGCTCAGTGTATTTCAACAGAGTTAACATGAGTTCTATTCACACGGGATAATATTTACCTCAGGATCTCATGTAAATTGGAATAATTACGGACAACATCTGAGTTTCTAGTCATGGGAGAGTCGTTCATGTCTGTGAAAATGTCTGTAAAGTCTCCCATGAATCTATGTACTGCAATTCCCAAACTCAGACGCCAATGTAATTCTAACACCATGTGAAGACTGTATGTATGTCTGTGCTTTCAATCTGGGAACTGCATAGAAATATAAATAATGACTCCTATTACTAACCTCCAATGAAAATGTAGTTTTTTCCAACAATTTAAAAGCTAAAAACTAAACAAACTACAGTAAAATGTCATGGTAATGGAGGGTCAAGAAGCTGGGTGTTTGGGCACAGTTTGGGCAGAGACACAGTCTCAAGTTAAATAAAGACAGGTCCAAGCCAAGCTTCAAGTCAGTGCCCCACATATCGAAGTCAAGTCCTAAGTCAAAGAGAGACAAGTCAATGCCCTGTTTCCTCGGGTCGGGGCGGTACGTTCCTATGCTGTTTCCACTGCACAAAGCAAGCCGTTCCACCCCGTTAACGAGGCAGCACTGCATTGAATAAAACGGGATTAAATACGATAAACAGTAAGTAGTTTTTTGTTTCCACCAACCTGACCTTCACAGACACAGACTTCAAATTATTACGCGTTTTTTTTGTAAATTGCTCAGATTGACGCAGGAAGAAACCGATCTGGGGGACGCAGGATAATGGAAACGTAAATTAAGTCAAGTTCCAAGTCAAAGAGAGACAGATCCAAGTTTTAAATCAAAGACAAGTCTTAAGTCATATCAGTGACCCACAAGTCCAAAGCAAGCCCATGTTCTCTACTTTCAGTTTCCAGTCTTTATGTCAAATATATTTGTGCAATTGATCACAAAGTGAGGAGGGACATGTTTTTGCATGCAGTTAAAAACATCAAGTAATCTCAAGCCACATAGCTCCAAGTCAAGATCCAAGTCATTGACCTCCAAGTCCAAGTCGAGTTCTAACGCTCCATTTTATCAAGTCAAGTCATCAAAAAAGTGACTCAAGTCTCACTCAAGTCCAAGTTATGACTTATAAGCCCACACTTCTGCTTTAACATTTCACTGTCTGCATTTGAAATCAGCAAAACTTCCCAACATTATTTCTGCACAAAAACCTGACATGATGAACATTTGTCCACTGACTCTAGGTGAGTAGACTACACAAGTTTCACACATTTGTCCTGTTGTCTGACCTAAAGTCCTAAGTCTGCACTTAACAGCAGACGTGTATTGGACTCACACAGTGCTGCTGCAGAAGTGAGAGAAGCCAGAAGCAGAGCGGACCAACCAAAGGCCCCACCAAAATAGGAAAGTCCCAGCGTGACTGTTTAGTTGTGAGAGCCAAATACATTTATTATTATATTAGTAATGTCTTAAGTTTGATGTGTTTTGTCTGGAGCCATACATCTTCAGGACCCCAACGCTTTACATGAGTAATCCTGCTGTCTGCAAAGTTCCACCTTGTGATGTCATTCCGTGGTAGTTTTAACATTGACTGAACTGATTTCCTTTTTTGTTTGAACAGTCATTTGTTCAGTTAGTTCAAAAGAGATGACTAAAACAGGTCTTTTTTGTTGCAACAAGTAATCACGCTACCCCAGCATGCATGAAAGGGTTAGGGTTAGGCCGGAACATAGATTTCACCTGGTTTATCAAACTTGATCAGAGTTTTTCAGAATATAGATTATTTTTGAACACTGGGATTTACAAATGATCAAAGTTAGAAGAAAGCCGGGACATTTCTGTAAGATGACACCATTTTTAGGGAATTGTTTTTTTTACACTATAAAAGATGGAAAGTGAATCAGAAATGCCAGATTCAACTTGTATGCATTAAATAGAAACAAAAAAAAAAGCAGTTTTAATGCAGTGTTTCCCTCCTTTTATGAGTCACAACACACTTTTTATTCTCAGATTTTTTTTTTTTTTTTGGCACACAAAAAATAAAATTATTAATGTTAATACACTTAAAATTTGGAAATCCTGATTGTTTGGTTTTCATTTTTACTTGCTGAATCTGAGTTCATAGAGTAAATGATTTAAAACTGATTCAAGGTTTATCTGGTAGTGACTGTCTCAAGAAGCACTAGTGTTCCCTGGCACACTGGTTTAGAGTGTGTACTAGTTATTTTGTCATTACAAAATGACAAAAACTGGAGTCTCTCTTTTAAAAACGCACAAAAGAAACGCTATGTTGTTTTTCCATCAAAAACACATTTGTGAATTTACACAATGTTGTCAGTGTTTGATTTTTTCACTTAACTGTCTAAAGATTTTCTTAGAAAAGATTGCAGCTCTTTTTGACCATGGTTTGGTTTGAAGGTTGCAGACTCCTGGTCTAATCCGAAGAGGCACAAGTGAGCTGGTTGCCATGGCAATGGTTTATTACTGTTGCTAAATGGGCCTGAGATGGTAATTTTAATTTTTTTTTTTTCACCTTTACCCAAACCTTTTTCCTACCTTACCCCTTACTCTACCCCTTTCCTAAACTTACCTCCTGAACGTAATCATCCGGACCAGACAATCTAGCATTTACCGTTTTTAAATTGAAAGATTCCAGTCTAGTTAAAAAAAAGAGCATAACATAGGCCCTTTAAGCTGCCCATTTGACCGCTGTAAGTTGTCCAGAACGTGCAGAAGGTGTGAGCAGCAGCAGGAGTCAGTCTGTGATCTGAATTCCTCCTCCTTCATAAAACATTCAGACCTTATTGACTCCCTCCTTTGGTTTTCCCCCGGAGCCCACCTCCCCGAACGCTTTTGAAATTCAGCTCTCGCACCACGGCACCTGCCTCTGGAAAAAAAGAAAAGAAAAAATCTACTGGAATATGCTGTTTCTACCAGTCCTGGGCTCCACATGTGTCGAGAGAAGTGCACCAGCTTAGCGTCATTATGAGAGAGCAGCAAGCAACGCTAACAACAAACTGAACGCTAACGTGTTTACAAGACAAACACTTTGTCACTGTTCATGATTCAGTAAAAGGACAAAATGAAGTGACCCTTAACAAGAAAGTGTAATCACTTTTACAGACTATAGGTGCTTCTACACACAAGAGTTAAAAATACAAAGAGAAAAAGACAACTCCAAAGGCTTTCTAAGACTGATTACCTCCACACTGCAAAAAATGAATCTCAAGACAAGGTAAATTGACTTAGGTTGTTTTACTTATAGTTTTGTCACGATACTAAAATTTCAAACTCGATTTGATATTTAAAAAAACACAGAAAACAAAACAGGACCATGATGACATTACCGTATGTGAGAACTGAAAAAATACAAAGAGCGATGAACAAACATAACATGAGCACTCCAGTCAAACCTCACACAAAGTTAGGACACTGTTAGTTATGCTAAAGATAAATAGAACAAGAGGCAATCCACGTTATTTATGAATTCCTTGTTTGTCCTGCAACAAAACATATGTAGGAGAAACATGCAGAACCTTAAATATAAGAAAAAAAGAACACAATATTGAATGTGAGAAAGAAACATCAAGAACATTCACCCACCAGGAACAACTCAAGTCCGCAATCTCAGACCATTATAAGAGAGAGAACCATCTTATGGGCTGGAACAACTCCAGAGTCATAGAAACCGAAAGCAACAAATACCAAATACAGGATCAGGGAGGCCATCGAAATCCGAAAACACACCCACCAGACTGTAAATCGGGATGAGGGGGCTTACCACTCTCTCACACCTGGGACACAGTTCTGAGGAGGTGGCGCAATTGTCCTGCTGTACCAAGTAGGAAAGTTGTGCCAAAACCGTATAAAACAGCTGACCAGACACATCACAGGAGCACCAAGTGACACTTCTGAAGAAACTGTCAGGTCTGATACAGCAGAGGTCTGTTCAGAAGAAAAAGCAATACATAGAGTATTTTTAAGAGTATTTATAATTAACTTGAGTCATGAACATTAAGACTGGGCTGTCCCATTAACAGACACATTTTCTGTTTATACCGTATAGCTATATTAACTATTAAACAAACAATAAACAGATAATTGTGTAGTTTAGTCTGACCTGGGATTCAAACCCATGGTCTAGGGCTAGGCTGGGCGATATCATTTTTCACTATCGTCATATGTCTTAATATAATATCGTGATAGACGATATTATCGTCTGCCCACTATTAAGGCAAAAAGGGCTCAAAATTTAGCTTTAGTCAAGATTTTTCTGGTAATTTCACACACACGCACACAACGGTGTGTATTATAGATACAATAATGCTCTTTCGCTATAGAACATTGATAGGTTTTGTGAATTTTTAATGTTAAAAACTTAATACTTTGTCAAAGCCTCGCGCTTTTCTCACTCCTCCGCGCCCCGCGCCACGCTACTCGTTTTGCTTTATTGACAATTTTAAGATACACAACGCAGGTTAAATGTGAAAACTTGTGACGGTAAAAGTCGTAGAGATTTATATTATCGACTATATTGCACAAATACACATTTAGAAAAAGACTTTCTTGAGACGCACCGCGGCACCATGTCTGCGGGCGTCACAACCACACGAACAAAAGCACATATAGACATCCAAGCACGCAAGCAAGCTAACCATAAAGTTTAGACCACAACAGGATTAAACCCACTGACACAAACAAACATGATTTGAACTGATATTGATAAGGCTCTCCGCTGTTTTAAGTTCACATTTAAAACATAGCCAACACCATTATAAGTTAAAACGGCTGATATGTAGGACAAACACTGAGAGCCAAACACCTTATTAAGCTAAATACATGCACATCTACGGTAACAAGTGATTTCTGCCTCTTCTTTGTCACTAAAGTTGTACCAAATAGATGAGAGAAAGTAGCTGTATCCATAAGTAGCTATTAGCACGGACTCGTCTCGGCGCGTGATGGGATCAGCATAAAGAAAGCACGATACTCTTCTCCGACAGTTTATAAAGTTAGTTTGCTCACCTCTGTCCAGTTCAAGTGAATCCTCTTCTGTCCATCACGAACACGAAGAAAAGAAAACATCCAAACAGAAACGGTAGCCTACATCCAAAGTTATTATCGCAGGTGCTTCACGACGACGCACAACTTTGTCCAAGTCCTGATTGCAGCTCCACGAGGCTCACAAACACCGCTCCACACGTCCTGCTCTGTCCAGGTCCTCCGTCCAGGTCCACGAGGCCCACAAACACCGCTCCACACGTCCTGCTCTGTCCGGGTCCTCCGTCCAGCTCCACGAGGCCCACAAACACCGCTCCACACGTCATGCTCTGTCCGGGTCCTCCGTCCAGCTCCACGAGGCCCACAAACACCGCTCCACACGTCCTGCTCTGTCCGGGTCCTCTGTCCAGCTCCACGAGGCCCACAAACACCGCTCCACACGTCCTGCTCTGTCCGGGTCCTCCGTCCAGGTCCACGGTGTTAAAAAAAGTCCTCTTCATCTCTTTATTAGAGCGCGCTGTCTGAGCCATGTCTGTTTTCATACGCACGTGTTGGTGGCGTGAGGATGTGTTCAGGGACGCTGCGTAACTTTTAAAACTGCAATGCCAAGTTTTTTCTGCTTTTGTGGACTTGTCAATTATTAAAAAAAAGCTACTATGAAACAAAATAGTGGTTGAATATTTGTCAAATGATTGAGAATATGCACATAACAGAGTGAGATTGTTTGCTGCAGCATTGATTATAAACTTTGCACGTTCTAGGAGGATACAGACGATTACAGACGATAGTGAAGTGCTATCGTCAAAATGTTTTACTTTCACGATAGACGATATAATCGTCTTATCGCCCATCCCTAAGTGATATGGCAAAAAAATATTATCAAAATTTTACTGGAGACAATAGTCTTGTAGACTATTGTCTCATTGTCTTTATTAAATATAATGATTAGCTTTTTCTGAAAGTTCCTACTTTACTGTGATTGGTTAAATCCAGCTGTCACTCTCTCAGAGCAGAACAAAGACTGACTAGTGTTGCCAGATTTTCAGAGACGAAGCCTTTGAAAAAAATCCAAAGACAGGCGACCTCAGCCCATAAATAAAATTATTCAAATAATGGATTAATTAGAACATGGTGTGATGATACCATTTCTAACACTAATAGCAGTTTTTGAGCAAGATACGCTAAAAATCCATGTTTCATTCATAAATAGATATATTTTAGTAAATCAAACCTGAAAATTCACCTGGAACTTGACTACAACTACAAACGACCTCGACACATGAGCTTCAAAACTCATAAGACACAAACTTGGTAATTCTGAGGCTAAGAGAAGTAGGTTGGAAATAATTGTCTGTATTTTTACCAAACAGACACATTACAGTTTTTCTCAATCGCTTTGACACATTTTCTGAAAACTGGTTTATTTTGATCACTAAAATCCATCATTTTATCTGAATAAAGGTTGAGATACGCAAAACATTTGCAGCAATTTTCATTCATTCACAGCTTTCAGACTCTTTCTCAGAACAGCTCACACAGCTCTCATTTATAAACTCACATGTTCAGAGAGTTTAGTCTGTTTCTCCAACACTGCCGACCTGAACACACAAGGTAAAGGACTTTAATAACACTGTTAGTCTTCTACAAACTCACACATCACAGCAAAGAAACAAGACACTGGTCTGAACAAAAAACACAGACTGTGGGAGAAAATAAACTAAATATTTTTTCAATGTAATGTTGATGTAAATGGTTTGCCACACAGACATTGTGTGTTTCTGTCTGACATCTCTCAAATATCTTCAGCAAAGCGTAAATATCTAAATATGTAAAATACAAATAGGAAATCGCGATTTGACGATCCACCAAGAAAGCAGATTGTCACAACAGTGAGCTCACGATTTGATTTTTATCACAATATTGCCCAGCCCATGCATGGTCTCCTTAATGGGAAGCCAGAGCTATCTCAACCAAAAAAAAAAAAATAATAAAAAATCTTACATTAAATTTGCATAAAAAGCAGTGAGATGGATTTTACTGAAGTCTGCATAAATCCTGATGTTTAGCTGCACAACTTTACGTCCACAACATTATTCTCCATTTGGCTGCGTCTATCAGCTGTTTACTGTTAACTGCACTAATCACCTTTCTGTGTGACTTTGTTTCATACATTCCATGTAATATTGATAACTCTCTTTTTCTCCAGTACATCTGCTGCCTGCTCTTTACTGCCCGACATTACACCCTCCTCATCTTTACAATACTTCACAGAAAAGGCCACAATCGCTCATAAATCCTGCGTTTTATATACTGCCAACAGATTTGTACGGCCTGTTCAATAAAGTTTTAAATGTCATGAAGGACCTATAATGTGGCCGGCGCGATCGCGAGCCAAGAAAACCATACAGCGCCTTGGTATCTTTTTATCCAATAAAGTTTTATACGTTTGAATCAGCTGTAAAATGCTTTGCAAACGGTCGTCATGGGGATAATTGGAGACAGTTATTGTTATAGTGATAGGTCTCTAAAGATCCGTTTGTCTTTTTTGACAGAAAATGAGAAAAGGTGATTCAGTACAACGCTTCTCACGAGGTTCAGTGTGGAGCGTAAAGACTTCAAACCACTTTTCATACGATATATAATACATTTAGGTTAGTACGCAAGGCTGGCAAAAAATGTATATTACAGATTTTGGGGGCCACATCTCAATTAGGGCTGGGCGATCTGGGAAAAATATAATCACGATTTTTTTCCTCATATTGATCGATCTCAATTTTTATTCGATTTAGTTTAACCCTTTCAAAAACAAGGAAAATACTATGATGAACATACATGAAACTAAATCTTTTAGTATGTCCCATTTATTAGATTTTTTTTAAAACTAAAAAGTAAAATTTTATTCTGATCAAATTTGAAAAAGATTGGTTTTCGATCTCGTTCAAAACTCATCACCAAATACTTGACAATTTTGTTTCGATTCAATCTCGATCTCTAGATTTTTGATTAATGGCCCAGCCCTAATTTTATTTCCTATTCTCTCAAAGATATACAGCCGTCAGACTTTATTGAGAAAAAAATATTTCTTTTCACAATAATCACGATTCTAAAGTTTAATATTGTGACATTCCTACTTCAGCTACAAGAACAAGCTGTTTATAGAAAAAATTAAGCATAAGTTTGCAGTAGGGCTGCGATATTGACAACTGCAATGAGCCAATCGCAAAAGCTTGATTTTCCTCCTTTTCTTACACAATACTTTTTAAAAAAAATATTTTTGGACACAGTGCATAACGAATGTGAACACAGAGGAGCAACACAGCGACAGGCCTTTAAACTGTGCACAACACGACTAAACAAAAGTCTATAAACACTGTTTTCATGACTGTTCTAGTGCGTATTCATTCAAACACTCATAAGGAGTCTGCTGCTAGCGTTAGCCGCTGACCTTACCTTAGCTTGGACAAGTAAAACATCGACAGTGTTCCAGGTACATCCAGTCTGTTTTCTTCACAAACGTAAAATCCAAGCAAATAAAAGCAGCATGATCGATATTAGTCCAAAATCCCTGCAGTGTCACGCTGGTTTGCTCAGTCCTTAAGAAATAATTGTTGTTTTTGGAGTTTTAACAATCTTTTTTTTTCACTCAGACGTCAGAGCTGTGCTGGAGCAGTTGGCGCCAACTGTTGCCGTAATTATACTTCTGTCTTAAAGCTAAAATCTTACACTGGAATAAACAATTAGTCAGTGTTAGTTTTTATGCAGGCCAACTGAATTGTCAAGGCGCATAATCAATCTTGATTGTAGCTTCAGTAGAACTAATGCCTGAAATGTATGCATAGTTAGACTTTTCAAATGAGTAGGGCCGTTTATATGAAATATTTTTCTTAATCAACATTTTACAATTGCTGCAAAATGGTATGCTCAACAGAAAAAACATATATGTTAAATATCAAATTGAAATCTCAATATCAAACAGAAAAATTGCAATTTGATTTTTTGTCAATATCGTAAGCTCTAATTAGCAGCTTGTGATAACATTAATATCAGATGCATAGTAGAATAAAAACAGCTCTTAGCAGTAAAGCGTTCTTATTTAAAACATTTGCTTAACCATTTTTCAGCATTAAACAACTGAAATGACAATGAGGCTGTGAAGAAAAGGCTGATAGATTTTCTCAGTGATAATACAATCGACTCCAGATCCTAAAACCATTTCTTTAGTTCTCCTCTGATGTAAAGTCTGTCACGTCGCGTCACCTGCCAAGCACATAACCTACATGTGTCTAACCCAGTCTACCTCTGCTCACTGATAACCCTGACACATCACAAAGAGCCGTGTCCAGTGGAGTGTGAGACCAGACCATCAGCCCTTTTTCTCCACAAAAACAACTCTCTCACTGCGCGCAACAAAAACCTCTTCAAAAAGCAACGTCTCCGAAAACTCCCAGATATTCAACGTGCGGATCGAGCTCCCCCGTCCTCAGATGATTCAGACGGATCATTTCGGTGAGAGAAAAGCTCGCGTGTCAGTCAGAGCAGTAACAAAAGCACTGATGCCTCTTCTCGCTCACAGCTTCTCCTTCTACAGCTTCATTTAGTCGGGCTTCACACACGCCTCAAAGGACTCTTTTTAAAGGGCCGTTTTATTCATGTTATAGTATTATTTCGTCAACAGAATTGGAGTTGTGTTTTCTTTTCATTTACACTTTAGTATCAGTAGTCCACAGATGCTAACTGCTGTGATTACATACAATTTAAATCCACCAAAACACACTGGAAACTCTGCCAGCGATTGGACTTTCTACTCGGCCAATGAGTGAGCTGGATCTGTGGAGAAAAACGGCTGATGTCATGGTTCTTTTGCATGTTTTTCATGGTAGTAAAACACAAAACCCCCATCTTTTGCCAAACTATAATTTTCTGTTTTAATGAATAATAAATGCATAGACAATAGTACAAACTAACTAGAAAGTGTGTAACAATGAGATTTATTCCAACTGAAATAGCATCAGATCAAGTAGTAATTGTAGGTAGTTTGGGTCATCTTATTTTGAAAAAAGAAAAAACCTGTCATACTGTATGTCAACGTAAAAAAGAATCGTGTGAATACAGATAAAATGACTTCAATCATAGTCTTTTTCCTATTGGATCGAATCAAGTCTTTAACTGTCTCAGATTGCATCGGACTTCTGTATCAAGGTATGAATCGTATCTTGAATCAAGTATTGAGAATCTTATTGAACTGTCAAATTAGTATCGATACCCAGCCCTAGTAAATAGTTTTATTAAGTCTGATTAAAGGCACAACCATGATACTGGCAGAACTGAAATCATTGGACTGATACCTTGAAAAATATCATAAATCTCAATATCAGATAGGTGCATCACACATTTTGTGGAATAACCTTTACATACAGTCAATCATTTATTTTTCTACTACTTGTTCCCTCACGTTACGCCCATGGGTGTGTTGTGCATCTGTTAGTCCAGAAGTGGGCAATATTTTTCCCACAGGCCATATTTGAACTGAGACAAGAGGCGAGGGCCAGAGTGGCGGAACAAACTATCATCAGGTTTTTAATTTACTATTTTGACAAGCAAAGTACATGCCAAGTCAATCAAATAAAAGAAACAATGTGGCAAACAGTGACACCAAAGCAAGCTGCCTCATACTGAGCCGACCCGTACCGTGATTACGTGATTAAGGAAACGTGGTTTAGAGAAAGACAGACAACCTCCGAACTCTCATTCATTCACTAGCAAAAAAATACAGTTTGACTTGACAATTACCCAAACTTGCATGTTTTTGGAGGCAGGAGGAAGCCTGAGTAACCAATGGGAACACAAGGAGAACTTGTAAACTCATTGACCTGGGAGTCGAATCCACAACCTCCTTCTAGAGCTCTAAACATCCTGCTCCCATGCACTCTTTACATACAGTATGTCATATCTGCTGGACAAAAGACAGTTAATAATCTCATCAAACAAGGAACAACCAATCTCTGCATTTTACTGAAAAAGCAGTCTAACCTGTCACTTTAAGAAAAAAGTCAAGTAGTTTACACATTAGCAATCTTGTGTGAAACTTTGTATAAACTTTGCTCCTCTAATCCATACTTTCTACTTCTCAGAAACTTTATGCAGCGTCTAATAGGCCTCTCCTCGCCGCTGCCAATATTATTAAGACATGGTACTGCTCCTACACTGACAATTGATGACCGTTTTGTTGACTAGACAGACCTCATTACAGGGCCTATTCCCATAACTCTAATGCATTCAGCGCTTCCCAACACAACGTCTGTGCTTATCTTTATTTAGGCCTGAATGAACTCGCGCAGACTTCCCAAACAGCACCTATAAAACATGCATCGCCGGCGCGGCCCTTTAGCGCAGATTAAATATTGATGCGCATGTAAACACGGCGGCCATTTTGAGTGCTTTACCGTCGGCGATGTCGGAGAAATTGGTCCCATTGTTCCGACTCGTGCCGTTTTGATTTATGGAGATTAAGGTCCGGGTTTTGAATTTGAATAAATCCTTGGTTGTTTGGCCTCACACGGAGCTAAAAAAGAGGTTCGATTGTGTCTAACGATTGTGTTTTGATACCTTTTTTTAACCGATTCAATTTCCAGACTTTACTCCATGATAGGTGTCGATACCGATACCAGTCAGATACCATCATGGCTTTTGTAAACTAGACTCACACTCACAAAAACAAATGGGCTGCATCAATAAAATACTGTTATTCAGAGGTGGGCAATTAAAGTTTCAATCAAAAAACAACAACACAGAATTTGTACAATCAAAGTTTTTACAAAACAGAAAAATTTGGGTACATTATATTATTTTGTAATTTTTTTGACAAATATTATCTGATAATTAAAGATGAACAAATGACATTATAAATAGATAGAAGGGAATATTGACTGATAATTAGCATTTTAATTTTTTTGAGTAGTGTCTGATTGGCTTGAACTAAGATTGAAAATTGAACATGCGTTTTATATACAGTAAAATAAGAAAAATACATTCATTCATTTTGTCAATATCCCAGTCTTGTTAATTCATAATAAATTACCTATTAGGCCTATTTGGAATTTGAAACAATTTAGAGCAAATGTATTTTCATTCTACATAATTGTGTTGAGTATATTCTTATTTAGTCCATTTCCACCTCTGTGTGTCATAAAAACAATTGTAAGCTTGTAAAAGACCCTCATCTTATTTAAAGCAACATAAACAGTCACACTGCATCGCTTGCATTGAGGCATGCTAGCAAAAGTTTAGATTTGATAACATTTACTTCCAAATGTGGTAGGGGTAGGCTTTGGAGGTGGTTTGTTTAAGTTTAGTAAATTTGGGAAAGGTATGGTCAAGGTATAACTGTGTTGGGGAAATAAAGACTCTGTAAACAATGTGTCAGAGTAGCATGTTAGCCTATTAGCGCCCTACTAGCACAGGTGTGGGACCATTTTTTCAACCACAGTTTTTCTATAAAAAAGTAAATGAAGCATCACAAAAGTAACATGCATTTTTATTGTTTGAAAGGGCCTCCACAGAGCCTTTTCCTGCAGCGCCATGATGAGTGGAGATGCTCCAGTGCTCCGGTGCTGGATAAATGCTGGATCGAAGGGACAAGGGACTATGATTAAGAATAGGAGTTAAAGTTTAGAACTTTATTTTTATCTTCACCTTTACCCAAAAATTGGGTAAAGGTGAAGATAAAAAATATAACAGTTTAGGTCTGTTTAGCAAGAGAAATAAACTCATTGCCATGGCAAGCACCTCACTTCTGTCCCTCCGGACCAGACTATAGCAGTAACCACCAGAAAACGCGTCAATTCACACAATATTCACAAAACATGGGATTAGTGGTCATTGATAATTGACAAAATGTATTTACAAGGCAGGTAAGCAAATAAAGTGGGTTTGGATGCTTCACATGACTTGGTTTGGTTGTTTTTTTATTGTCGTTGGAGGAATAAATAAACATAGACCAAAATCATTGATGCTGTTGGTTTAGTCATAAAACTAATACGACAAATATGGGATTGAGACACACTAAAATTGCACCTGTACGAGGAGATTTATGACAGTTTTGAGGTTGTAAAAGCATGTTGCTGTCAATGCACAGATATTTAGCTTTTTGTTTTTTTAAATGCTACAACTATTACATAAGCATATCATTTGTAAACTGCAAAATAAAAAAGTAATTGATACACAATACAATACAACAAAGGTTTTCCATTTGACCAAATTATATCATTTTTATTATATAAATTTACCTGTGAAACCCCAAAAATATTGCCACGTGGCTTCAACCATTATTCGTGGTCATTTTATGTTTTGTCTTTTTAGAACATATTGACATGAAAAAAGACATGAAAACGCGCTTATCGAACATTTTTGACATTTTGTTGTATATCTACGTTTTCTCTGAAGACTGGGCTGTCCTGAAAGTATATCATTTATTTTTGTCCCACTTCTCTGTATTTCTATTGTGGACGTGGCTGACAAACGTCTTGTGACTTCATCAGTGACTAAATATAAAGTGTGTTGGTGTACTACATGAGTGTGTGTGTGTATGTGTGTGATTAGCTGGAGGCAAAGTGGAGCTCAGTGCCACCTGCTCCTTTCATCCTACGTGTGCAGCTCTGCCACATGCAGAGATAATACCACTCCTCTGCTCTGCAATCCTTCTGTTTTCCTCTTTTGTTTCGCCTTAATGGACCTACAGCTCTTGTACAACTTCTTTTAGCAGCTCTAGTTTACTCTAAACGCTACGCTCTCGAAAAAGAGAAGGTTAGACCACATATTCTGTTTAGAATGAGGACGTTCCAAATGTTAGTTGTTGTATTGTGACAAACTCAATGGCAATACATCTATCAATACAGTGAGGTGTATCAAGATACTTAGGCTGCTTTCACACCTACAGCATTTGGTTTGCTTTAGTCAAACTAAAGTTCGATACACTTGCAGTTTGGGTTTGTTTGGTCTGCTGTGAAAGTGGACCAGTTTGATTTGGTGAGCATCAACAAACCGCACTAAAACCCACGTTTGGAGGTGGTCTTGGTTTACTTCCAAACTGACTTTTTGGTCTATAAAAGCTTCCTCAGCACACACAGTACAAGTTAAATGACAAGTAAAACTGGAGAAAGTTTAATAATCATTCAGAAAACACTGTTTCTACTCTCATTTCCTGCATTCTCTTCTGCCCGTTTCAGGCAGAGCGCCACCACATGGCAAGGAGGGATTTGTGTTTTTTCTAGTTGTTTCTGTAAAAATGTGGTAAGAACACGAACCACTCCAAATGAAATTGAAAAATGTGAACCCTTTTAGCGAACTGTATAGGTGTAAAAGCACCTTTAAGCTCATAATAAATATTACACTTAACCTGAATTGCTGCTTTAAGACTAAAACTGCTGAGCTGAAAAATGACTTATTCATGGGACACTTGTAACATGTAGTGTGAATACAATTCTTCTGCATTTTGTTATTCTACATGATAAAGTTACATTCTTAACATTGATTTGAAGGAGAGTTGTAGAAACATGTCCTTTTAGCTCATTTATATGGTTATAGGTTTTCACTAATTCAGTCTAAAAATAAGAAAATAAAAATATAAAGTAGTGAACAGTGAATTGTGATGGGTTATCCCTAACAACATACTAAAGGCTTCACAAATCAGGAGAATATTTCATCAAAGGACAAAAGTGTGCTTATAAAATGATGTGTTTGTTGTCAATGCTAATGCTAACGCTTGATAATTTCAAAATAAACATCTCACATGCACACAGTCAATTGAGGAAAGATTGAGATTTTTTCCTAGTATCAACATTGTACTTTGACACAAAATACTTCCAAAACTATTTACCCACATTTTTAAAAAAGGTGATGATTTTCCTGAAGTGATTAGATCCATTAAACGTCTACATTACAAAAAACAAACCAAATTCAAACAATATTCCCTGTAAGCTGCCCGCTGTCTGAATATTATGACATCATCTGAAACCACAGAATAGTATATATAGTCACAAGAGCTTTGTATATTTATGCTTTCGACAACACGGCCCAGTTCGTCTAAGTCCAAGTACTATTACATGTTGACAGTCACTACTGTAACATTCTAAATGCTATGTACCATTATAATATTACTTCATACTGTAGTAAGTCCCTGAAGTGACTGGTATCGCTTCAGTCTATCTAGCTGGATCAGGCTTGCATCTGTATCCACACATACAGCATCCATACTGGTGGTACACTTAGGACCAGTGTATACACAGAATACATAACACCAATGTACAAACGTTAAAGACACTCAAAGACACAACAGTAAGTACAAGTAAATACAAGAAAAGAAGTTACTGTTAGTACTAGTAACTGAACGGACTTAACTGGTAGTAGTGGAGGTTTTTAAAGGCTATGAAAACAATTCAAACAATATTCCATGTAGCTGCCCGCTGTCTGAATTATGAATCATCTGAAACCCAAATATGTATCGAGCTTTGTATTTTATGCTTTCGACAACACCCAGCGCTAGTCAGAACCTCCTCATCCTAAGCAGACAAAACCAAAGAAGCGATCCAGCGGAGGTGATAACTTCGCAGTGGAACCGCCGGCGTTATTCTCGCAGACTTGTAGCGCTCCGAGTCTGAACTCACGCCGCCGGTAATGTTCTTCTCGCAGTCAAAGTGCGGCGGAGTTGGAAATCTTCAGAAGGCAAACCAGGCATGTCGCGTCGCTCTGCCCAGAAAGGTGCAATCGATAGGAAAGCACTCAGTATTAAAACCAGGTAAATGGGCTGTTTGTCATGTGGAGGCAGGAGACAAGCCGGTGATTCAAATGGAAATGCCCCCAAACAAATAGGTCTGACTATTAAAGCGCACTCACGGCTCCGGCTTCCCATCAGAGAGACGCCGCGGACGAGTGTAAATGAGAGCAAGACACTACACTGCACAAGATAGATTTTCTGTAGTTGAAATGTCTTATTAATTTCTTGTAATTTTCATCGATTAAATTGTTAATATTGATGGATCTAGATTATTTGACTTGCCTTGATGTATTTCAGTGTAATTCTGTTTAATACATTTGTTCTTATTTCAAGAGAAAGCAGTTACCATTGTTCAAAAATGAAAGAACTAAGAACTAAGAAGAAAAGAAAGATTTATTGTCATTGTCACAGAGCACAACAGAATTACGTTTGGAGTGAGCCCCTGGACCGCTGCACCTTTTGTGTGCCGCCACTCGCGCTTCCAAACATGAAATGCACGCAAACATACAACCCTCAAAAAATAAATACAAAATTGTAATAATAACAAAAAAATAATAGCAAAAAAATTATAAATAAGCATAAATTCAGCTGTATTTATTGAAGAAAACTAGATTAAACATCCTGTTTTTGAACTGATTTCAAGAGATTACTTCTTAACTGCCACAGGAATACATTTGTTTTCTTATTTTAAATTCTCTTAAACCAGTAAGAAATGCATTGAAACCAGTGATTTTTTTTTTTGTATTTTGTAAATCTTATCCATCTGAAACAGCTCAATAACAGCGTCATATTAAGTAAGTCTAAATATATATATTTTTGCTGTGTGGATATAATACGCCTGTTTCATGTTGCTTCTAGGTTAGTTTTAGTTTATTTAAAAACTGCAGATAGTTCCTTCTTGTTTCATTCATCATTTTTGCTAAAATGGATCAATAATTGCAGGGATAAAAGAGTGCACTTCTGGTGCAATGCTAAATGCTAACAAATAAATGAACTTAAATATAAAGTTTAATAATAAATACATGAAATACTAGACATAATGTGTTGTAACAAGCTAGTGCTTTGGCATGTCTCCAGTTTTGGAGTTTGGGTTTGTGTTTCAGAATTTTTGGTGCATGTTTTTGAATCTGCATACGTGTTTTAGAATTTGCGATTGTGTTTTAAAAATTCTAATTTGCTTTGGTGTTTTAGAATTTTAGCACGTGTTTTTAAATTTGCACTTGTGTTTTTGAATTTGCATGCATGTTTTTAATTTGAGTTTGTGTTTTAGAATTTGTGATTGTATTATAAGAATTCTGGTGCGTGTTTTTGAATTTGCAATTGTGTTTTGCCCTTCAGGGCCACCGTAGTCTCTGTAATAGTCAGTTCTGTTACTGTCATCGTTGTCACCAAACTTCCAACTTGAGACAGAAAACTCTCACCCAAAAAAAAAAACACAAAGTAAATTTTTTTTCAATCTTAAAAGAAAAATCTAACTTTATTTTTGCCTCTTAAGTTAAAGAGGCCCAGTTTCAGAACGACTTCTTTTACACCGTGATAAACACTTTAGGCCCTATTGCACATGCTTGTAAACCCCTCCTCCTCTGTCCTTCGGCTGGTTTTGGCGCTCTCCGTCCTCTGACAGTGTGACAGACGAAGGGCTGCGTCCAATTATCCGTGGGACACATTCGCCGTGAGTGTTGGGTCTGATTGATGTTTGAGGGCTGCGGCCGGAGCGTTAACCAGCTCCAAATGGTGGCGATTGAAACGTTACGTATCGACTGGCTTGACAAACAATAACACGAGGAGCTGGACGGAGATTCCCAGTGCGCAGCGGGATGAGGGATGGAGCGGCGCGGGGAGCATCTTTTAACAATCGGAATGTTATGTTATCCAGCTGCAAATGAGTCGAACAGGCAGGATTTATGAATAGTCTTTTAAGAGAAACAGTGCATTAGCATAAATTGTACAGTAGACAATCTGTAAATGGTTCTATTCACCTTATCCCACTTTTCCAGGCAATGCTTTTCTAGTTTAGCGGAGGTTAGCCAAACTGTTCAATCTAGGCTAGTTTTGGCTATGTTATGCACACTTTTATAAACACATAGGCTTTCCCTTGTGAAAAATGTATCTCGTATGTGAAGTTCTAAACTCGCTGCCAGTGATTTTCTAGTTGAAATCCGCTCTCTGCTTTGTAAATTTTTATATATTGATTGATTTTAGCGCATCTCGACAAATAAAACCAGAACTAGCCTAGCAGCAGCGGGAAACAAAATTACAAAACAAAATTACGTTCAGTGCGCCGCCGCCACTCACTCTTTCAGATTTTAGATTACAGTACACAAACAAAAACAAAACAACTCATCAAAAGCTGCCAAAAACATTCAATAATTTTATAATCTGATCGTGTTTAGAATGGCAGCTTCAAGAGGGTTTCATGCAAAAAAAAAAAAAACAGCTAAGAGATTAGCCTGTCCTCATCCTGCTAGATGAGTCATTTCCCTCTGCTAATAGATACAGACTTATAGCCGCAAATGAATGTGTGTCTTTCGCAATAGTTCTTCTCAAGGTTTCTCTTTTTCCTGACAGTTTTTTTTTTGTTTTTTTTTCTTGCACAGAATATGGGTCTAAGAACAGAGGATGCAGGCAAAAGTATTCGTTGGTCTGTATTGAACGAAGTTATTTAACTGAGATTAAAAGCATTTCCACTAGCAGAAACCAGATTTATACTGTAGATTTTTTAAAATCAAATTAGCTTTAAAATCAAAAAATATATAGAAGATATAACTTAATTTTGTCAACTCATAAATGATACAATATGTGTGAGTGAACATAACCAGAGATGAAGAACTTGAGACTTGGACGCTGGAGTTGGACCTAAAGGTATGGTAACTAAGCTTTTTGGTTTTAAAATTTGTAATCTTTGTGTTTTTCCATTAAAAAGTGCATGATAAATGCAGCACTTTGTGAAAAAATGAGAACAACTAAGTACTGTCTGAAAAGAATAATATACAATTTAGTTCTAATCAGGAGCCAAATGTCGCAGCTCTCTGATTGGCTGAGCTCTGGTGGTCCTCTCTGTTTGGAACCAGAGCCGTTTATTGATCATTAATTGCGACTAAAATGAATACATGTCGATAATGAACCGCATGTTTGCCCCCTGAGAGAAAGTAAGTAAGATTTAACACATAAATTGTGAACATCCGCTTCCTCCATTCTTTAAGTTACTGTTTTATAGACTTGAATTTGACTCTAAAGACTCTGATCATAACTTTGTATTTTATTTTACAGTGTATTATTTTTAAAACTGGCAGGTTGGACATGTTATGTTTAGAGTAAAAGTTGTAGCCAAGTCAGCAGCCGGTTTGGAATGCTCTGAAAATAAAGTTTTGGCTAGTTGAAATTCTAGCATAACAGTCTGGCCATTGTTACTCTACCGAGCAACACTGCCAAAATGTGGTTTTGTCTGCCTGCACCAAAAGTTGTGCAAAGTTAAAATGGATCAGCCGGGAGCCGTACAAACTTAACCTACATGATAATTTGCTTTTAGAAACAGAAAAAAGAGAGTGGTATGTGGCTTCGAAATAACCAGACGTACAGACTCGGAGCGGCCCTACGCACGCTCACTGTTTCAACCTCTTTAATACATGAGGCCGGACCTGGATAGCATACTGCCAGAGTCTGAGAAGACACTGAAAGAGATGTAAAATGTGTCCCCAGAGAAGAGGGCGAGAGGAGGCAGAGAGGGAGAGGGAAGAGAGAGAGAGGGAGAGAGGAGAGAGAGAGAGAGGGAGAGAGAGAGAGAGAGGAGAGGAGGGAGAGAGAGAGAGAGAGAGAGAGAGAGAGAGAGGAAGATGAGAGAGGAAGAGAGGAGGAGAGAGGGGGAGAGAAGAGAGAGAGGAGAGGGGAGAGAGAGAGAGAGAGAGAGGAGAGGGAGAGAAGGGAGAGGGAAGAGAGAGGGGGAGAGAGAGAGAAGAGAGAGAGAGAGAGAGAGAGAAGAGAGAGGGAGGAGAGAGGAGAGAGAGGAGAGAGAGAGAGAGAGAGAGAGCAGAGGAGAGAGAGAGGAGAGAGCGAGAGGAGAGAAGGAGTAGAGCGAGAAGAGAGAGGAGAGAAGAGAGAGGAGAGAGAGAGAGAGAGAGAGAGGGGAGAGAGAGAGAGAGAGGAGAGAGGGAGAGAGAGAGAGAGAGAGCGAGAGAGGGAGAGAATGAGAGAGAGAGAGGGAGAGAGAGAGAGAGAGAGAGAAGAGGAGAGGGAGAGGAGAGAGAGAGAGAGAGAGGAGAGAGGGGAGAGAGAGAGAGAGAGAGAGAGGAGAAGGGAGAGGAAGATGGGGAGAGAGGGAGAGAGTAGGTAGTGGACGAGGGAAGAGAGAGAGAGAGAGAGAGGAGAGGAGAAGAGGGAAGGAGAGAGGGAGAGACGAGA